>UFQX01000186.1:435792-498570 GCA_900497675.1 Arapaima gigas | reverse complement strand
CCCCCCCCCCCCCCCAAACACACACCTCCTCCTATTATTTATTTTTACATACATAAAAATGTTCTCTCTCAGTTTCATTCCCCCTGTTCTGTGCACCACGGTCCTTGTATAAGGACGTTCCTCTGCTCGACAAACGATTCTTTATTCTCAACCGGTGTTTAAAGTGTTCTTTATCACACCGAAATAGGCATTTGAGAGTGTTGAGGCTATTTTGGGGAAATTGGGGTTCCTCAGATGAACACAGAACATTATTTCCTTAAAGAAACAATGGAAATAGCTTCAATATTTGACTTCTAGCCATTTCTACGAAGCTAATGACACTCGGATACCAGGGTATTTCTGAACTGCGCTGTCACGTCACGACAGGGTTTTACTGCGTATTTAATTACGCTGTAACTTGTCTAACGTCATGCAAGTGTAGTTTAATAGGGGCCAGAGGAGTTGCAAAAGAAACACGCAACAGAGGCTGGTTACAGTTACAGCAGCACCTTGTAAACAGGCCTGGAGATGATGATGATCTTTCGCTGAAGTTGCTGGACAACTACAAGTTTTACAGACTAGAGCCTTGGTGGATGGTTTGTGATTTTTTTTTTTTTTTTTTTTTTAAATATCTGTCATGTAGGATTTAAATTTCATGGCTTTATTAGGTAGATTTTACTGCACGACTTCATGATTGTTTTAAAAAGGTTTCAGCCGACAGAGAGGTAATAACTGCAACGTCATGTCGGGCAGGACAAAATACCAGACACCTCTGCGCCATGCGTGTCCATTCCGATCTGTTGAATTTAAAGAAGTTCCCGAGTACGGACAAAATACTATAAAACCCGGACGCGCCAGACAGCAGCTGAGGCTACAGCCACGCAGTTCCTACGACGTGGCCCCTCTCAGTCTCTCACACAGACACTAGGTGCATATTTTGAAGCAATCTCAGACCAGACGCGGGAAGATCAGGATGTCGGGAGACACGAGTTTGTGAAAGGATTAGAGGGTCCCGTTAAACGGCACCCCTCACTGAGGCACTGAACCCAACTTACTGTCAGTAAAACAACGTGCATCAGTTCACGGAAGAACCGCGTCCAACTCCAGCAGTAGTGAAATGCACTGACCATTCAGAAATTTGAGCTTCGTGGTCAAGCAGAACAGAGAAAGATGGGACGCTCTGAAGACCGACCCAGCACGGTTTGGACAGAAGGGAAAGCTGTAACGGAGATAAATTTAAATTATACGGAGATAAATTTAAATTTTGTATACTAAACACCAAGCCAGACCTGAATTCCTCCTCATACATAGCATATCTCATCCTGAGCATCACTCCAGCTGACCAACTGACTCAGGTGACAGGTATAATCGTAAAGGCGCAATATTTGAGGCAGCAACCATCTTTGAAAGTAAAAGTTATACAATGATCTACTAGGATGCACTTTTTTGCCCTTGAGGCCCAAACTGTCCATCTTCTTTTGCAAGTTCAATCCTGGGTTCAAACTGTGCTAAGAACAGCAACAGAATGAAGACATGGTGATCACTGTGCTGGATTTGGAAATGTCTTTAGCACCTCAAAACTTACCGCATAGAGCAGTATTCCTCACAGGGAGAGAGACCTCTACTTTTTACACAATGGAATCCAGAACATTTATTATATAGCAACACAGGTGGCAACACTGGTTCAAGTCTCACTTCCTCCTCTAAAACCCTTGACCAAGGTACTTGGCCTAAATTGGTTGTAAAAATTGCCATGTTGGATAATTGAATAAATCAATGTAAGAAGCTTAAGAGCTGATTCTTTCCTCCAAAGCTTCTGAGTAAATATGCAAATAAGCCTGAGGGAGGCCTGAGAGCTACACGTCCAAAGCCACTGCAGCACCACGTGCTGGAGAGCCTTCACGGCACAGGCAGGAGAGCCGAGACGGCCGGGCTGGCTACAGCCCCGCAAAACACAGGCACGGAATCACGTTGTCTTTTACATCGGGTCTTATTTGGTTTTTGGCTCAAGTTTTCCCTTCCTGTTGCAAACGGTACCGTGAAGAAATGGAAAGTTCTTCGGTTAAGGATGAACTTCTTGGAGAAGAGACACCGGAAGACAATTTTCTAGGGAGAGGAGCCTCTTACTGTCAACACTGCTTCTCTGGCCAGCTGAGATCTGCTACACTGCCCACTGGATCACATCAACAACCCTACACTCCACAGCTGCAGTTCCCATTTAGTCACTTCCTCCAAAAGCCTCATCGTGCGCTCAGCCCTGGAAACCATCGCCTGACATTCCATATTGTTTCACAACTCTTCATTCGACAACAATGGAAAGTGCATTCAAAACACATGCCCTTGCAGCGTAGGTGTCTGAGATGCCAGCTACGCTGTATTCTGTAAGACCTGAAAAAGTCCAAGGCTCTTTAACCTCAACTTAACAGCAACCAGGGCCAGCAAGACTCGAGCAGACCGTCAGGATTACCACCCAGCTGCAGCACGTACTCATTAAAACGGAGAAATGACAAACTGCATTGCAAAGTATGGGTCATTTTGTTGTCAAGCATCACCCAAGGTGATCGGTGCCCCCCAAACGTCGTTCTCCTGCACATCTGTTGTCTTGCAGACACGTGCATCTCAGAAACGGACTATTTAACCGTAGTAACGTGATGGTGGACGTGCACTGAGGCCCAAAGCAAAAAGAATTGAGCTAAAAGCTGAAAAGGCAAAGAGAAGCCTTACCTATCATTTCAGAACTCGAAGCTATAAAATGCACGCAATTCGTCAGAAATGCAATATTACATCCAAATTGATCTGCAACTTTTAGCAAACATTACAGGTATTTCAGGAAATAGCTGCCTAATTCCGCAACGTTGCATTTACTTTACAAACCATTTAAAACAGCTTCTCGAAGCGCTTCATTAACAGGTACAAGTTACAACTACAGAAGTGTACAATATCAGCATTGTAATAGTTTTATCACTTTTTCCAGGGCAGTGATGTGGTGGCGATCACCAGCCTGCTTGTCATAACATCCAGTTTGAGGACAAAATCCCATCTATATAACAGCACACAGGAGAGTGTAAATATGTGACAGGCACACAAAAAAAAAAAAAAAAAAAAAAAAAATATTTTCACTAGTCTCCCAGATAAAATTTAACATGGCAATGCCATCAGGGCACTGGCGTGCGTGTGTGTGTGTGTGTGTGCGCGTGTGTGTGTGTGTGTGTGCACACGCAGACAAGCATGTCAAAAAGTGATGGGGGGGCTCATCACGCAAAAACCCCATATTGTTGAACATTCTGCACAACTGATTTATCTGATACAAAAAAGGGTTTCTTTGAAATGGAGAAGCACAAACAAAGCAGCATTTAATATATTGATAAATCTGAAAAGTGACTTTTGTACACAAACCATCTTGAAAAGACCTGAAACATGAACGCAACGCAACATTAATTCCCCCAACCAGCCAGCAGTACAAAGCAGAAAGGACTGGACCCCCCAGCATGAAAATGACAAACTCCATATGAGGATGTCTACAGAGCCACAAAGTAAAGATACCAAAAAAGTACAGAGGAAGGCAGAAGAAGGAAATAAATAATTTAAAAAAAAAAAAAACCAGTAAAACCAGAAGTGCAAATCTGTCTTTAGTTTAGCCAACATTTCTGTTTCAATTTCTACAGTTTGGATGTAGGACCACAAGGAAATATGTAAACCAACAGTAGCAACCGGACAGGAATTTACCGATCAAGACAGACATACGTTAAATTTGACCAAAGAATATTTACCAGAACACCAAGATGCACAACATAGATATACTTACCTGACTTCTGGAAAATAACCTACAGCAACAGGTACACTGTATGCAGCTATTTACAATAATTTACCTATGTAAACAGTTAGGTGTTAGAGCGTGTACTGAACTTACTACAGCAGGAGTAAATTCAACCCTGGGTTCTTTATTGCAAGGCCATGGATAAACTCTCCGCAGAGTGCCTTACTAAATATTAAGGCCCCAAAAAAATGTTTTATAATGTTGCTGTACTACAAGAGGAATTTTTGTCCAGGTAATATTTCAAACCCACACATCATTAAAAAAAAAAAACCCCCATGAAGGCAATCTCTTCAGATATTATATACAAAGATCAGAAAAGAAATATTCTGGCTCCAAAAGTTCAGACCCTGTGCTCCGATAACTTGGAAGGCACAGGTAGACGCTTCAAGAGAGGATATCCATCTGCCTTAGTAGATGCCTCCACTTAGTAAATAAAAACACTGCAGGAATCCTTTGTCTGGCACAGATTTTGAAGGACAGGCAGCAAAATGGAAACCAAAGAGCATCGTAAGCCAATTAAAAAGTTCTCTCTCTCACACACACACACACACACACACACACACACACACAGAGAGAAAGAAAAGGGTACAGAACTTGTGCATGGGTATCCTGGTGAGAAGTGCAGGATCATCAAGGGGGACAGGGGGCATCAAACCACCCACATAGGCTAGAAGAGCTTATCCCTTAAAACTCACCTTCTGGGAGGGGGGAAGAAAGAATGAAAGAAAAAGTGAAGGAAGCTACTGAAACCAACAACCAGCCTTAAAGGGCAACAGAGTTCAGAGGTTGAGAGCAGCTCTAGTGCTTCAGTCAACCACATCAGGAGTCCTGCTTGAAGCTGGACTGTAATCTACCAGCGTTTTGCTAGACAGACATGTTAAATTTGACAAAGGAATATTTACCAGAACGCTGGTGCACACCACATATAAATGTTTACTCATTTACCCGACTTCTGGAAAATGACCTACGGAGAGCAGGCCTTATTCAACAAGAGCCGTTTCAAAGCCCGACTAGATAGTTTGCCAAACCTCCAAGTTCAGGTGTAGGGAAACGTAGAGCTTTGCGGTCATAACGCAAAGGGCTTTGCGTGGTGTTAACATAACACTGCCCACAAGCCGGGGAAGACTATCCTCACTGGAGAGTGGTGGTGGCAGCATTATGTCGTGGGACTGCTTCTCATCATTATGAGCTAGTAATCTTGTCACAATCTCATAAGACGATGGATGGTGCAAAGTAGAGAAGATGCTACAAGGGAACTTGCACAAGTCTGGAGACACCGAAGCTTGCAACAGCAATATTAGTTTCTCAAAAACTACGTGAATGTCCCGATTTGTCTAGTTCAAGTGCTGACCTCAACCTCATCAGGAAACTGCCCCATCTCAAAGCGTTGTCCACAAATACCCCCCCAAAACCTGTGTGAGCTGGAGCAAGTCTGTCAGGAGCAATGAAGAATCCTTACCTCCAACTAGTCTTTCTAAGCCGGCAGACACAGACTCCTGTTTACAACAGTTTTTGTGTTTTACGTGTGACGATGGGACACTACAATGAAAACCAGGCAGACACAGATGTGCCTCACTTGTTATGGAGACACCTGAAAACACCAGCAGAAAACTGTAGGTATACCTTCCGTCTTACAAAGGAGCTCTTAAGGCAACAGTATTGCAAGTGCCGGTGCCTCGAGCTTCCTGGGCTGCTTTTGGAGATGGGTTTGAATCTCGTTCCTTCTGCGTAGAATCTGCATGTTACCTCAGCTTCCTCCCACAATCCAAAGACATCCGTTTCAAGTGGCTGGTGGCTCTAAACTGTAGCGCGGGGGTTACGGTGCTCTACAAACAGGTGGACGATTTTAGACAGTTCGCCGTAGTTCTGCAAGTCACCACGATTGCTCTGGAGAAACAGCCGACAAGACAAATTTTGTTGACGTCAAGGGCTATAGCATCAATTCATACATCTAGGTTACATACAAGACACACCTGAGCAGCGCTCCCGTCGCTTCTAGCGCCGCTACCTCAGAACCACACGCAGTGGGGGCACATCAACAAGCCCACAGAGCGAAAACAGCAACAGGGGGCGTAGTAGTTAGGGTCCATTCATAGGAGCCAGGTTCGAATCCCACCCCCTGCTGTAGTCACCTCGATGAAGCTACTTACCCTCCAGCTGAACTGACACTGATAGAAACTGACAGTTACGACGGATATAAATGGGGGAAAAAAATTTTTAAAAATAATAAAAAAAAACAGGTTTCTGCCTTCCAAGCGTAGAAAAGCATCGGACAAAAAAAGTAGAGAAAACACACATGTAAAGGGAATGCCTTCACACCGAATGCCTCGTGCAGCACGACGAGCGCCATGTTCGCAGGGAGACAACAGTGTGGACCGAGTGGGCAACGTGGACAATGCGGAGCCCCCCGAGCGCCTATTTGTACAGAAAAGCAGAGAAACACACGGAGGGGAGACGCTCTTGCCCGGCCTTCTCCCCCCGGGCAGCAAACAAAGAGCCGACACACGATGCGCACAACGGCGTTCGCGCGTTAAAAAACACGTTTAAAACACATGTAAATCTGCAAAACAGGTAACGAATATCAGGTGAAGGAGGTTCGGGAAGCAGCGGCCGGCGGGGTGGGCACGGTGAGTCCCAGCGGACGAGCCCGGAGCCCGGAGCCCGGAGGCGGCCAACACAGCGCGGAGCCCCGCTTCACCTGCCCCAGCGGCCCGCGAGCCGCCCCCCGACAAGCTCCGGGGAAACACCGCTCCTGACGCCAGCTCGCCCCTCCGCCGCACTCCGTTCGACACAAGCGCCCGCACTCACCCAGCGCACTCGATGGAAAAGCGACCTGAGCGCCAACGAATCCGGGGCCCGAGCGAGAAAGAGACAGAAGAGCCGCCGCGATGCGATGCGATGCCCTCGGCAGCTCCTGCTCCGACTGCGAGTACAAACATTAAAAAAAAAACACGCACACGTTCGCTGCAACAAGCCACGCAGCACGCCTTTGTCCGCGCTCCTCGCGCCTATTGGCTAGCACTGACGTCCGTCGGGAGACCCTTCCTATAGCAAGTCGCAAACGAGTCACGTGGTACTAATTGAGCAAGGTGCGCTCTGCCCATTGGTGAGTTCCCCTGTCAGTAGGGTTTCAGAGCTGTGGACGTCAGTCCGAGGCGAACCTCGTTTTTCATTATTTCTTTCCATTGAATTCGGTTTTTAACGTTTTTTCCACCTTTTTAGGACGACTCTTGGAGTTCATTCATATAACGGTTCAGTCGGTCATGCCAGACGCTCCGTAAACTCTGCGGGTCAGTTTGTCACCTCTGATGTGTTGTTCACTGAGAGGTGAACACGTGTCTAAACGTGGACGACACGCACGGCACGTTTTGTGAGACTCACACGCCACCCGCGCCGTACTGTGTTTCACTCTGTTTTTACTCCGTCCTGCTTTTCTTGGCCTTTGTGTCAGTGACAGGATCAAACAGAAGGCACGTTTGGTTCCTCCCCCCTCAATTCCTGCACTCAACCCATCTGGACCACCAGGTGGTGTAGTGGTTACAGCTGTTGCTTCTAATCTGAAGTGCACTGCATTGAATCCCTATTATGCTGCACTACCCTTGATCCAGGTACTTACCCTGACCTACACAGTAAAAATGACCCCACCGATAAATGGATGAACAATTGTAAAACTGCTCGGACAGAAGAGTCAACAACACAAGTTGCGTAACCTGACACAGGACAGCCAGAACGGTCCACAATTCAAAACTAATAGTATTTGCAGAGCTGTAAAGTTAGGAGAGGTTGGGGGGGGTCTGTGAAACCCTGTGGATGTAATAAGGAGGAACCAGAACTTTTAACAAATCACTGGAATCACTGTGCACTCGAAACATCAGTACAACTGCAGTTCGTGTGGCGGTGAGGTTCATTTTTAAATAACCGCCTGTAAGACCAATAAGCCAAAGGCTGGACATTACCTGCACCGCTGTGATATTATTATCCCCCATGAAGTCCTCCTGTGAGAAAACAAAAGTAGGAGTGATATTTCTACACTTAGTGTTATATACACTGTCTTCAATTTACAACCAGATTGGGGAGTGACAACCAGGTCATATGTCACATCGGTCATAAATCAGAATATATTCAGGACAGAAGGGTTATTTCTAAGTGTTTAGTCCACCATACAGTAACTTCTTTTTAAAAATTTATTTGATTGTTTTAAAACTTTTTTTAAAATTTCTGGCTACAGTATATTTTATTATCCATACTATTTTTAAAATTATCCAGTTCTATATGCTTTACCAAAGGAGATACCTTCATAGTATTTCTAAATACTCCAGTATTCTGTGTCACACTACAGCGAGTGTAGTGAGCGCCAGTGACGTGATCTCATGTTCCGTCAGTAACCCTGCTGAGCTCATCGAGAGCCAGTTATTGATCAGTGCTGCGTCAGGTGTGGATGCAGAGGGGGTGCTGTGGGATGTACGGGGGGTGGTCGTGGGAAGATGTTTCCTGCTCATTGTCGTGTCTGCATGCCTTACACAGCTGTTGCTGTGTGACACCGTTGTGCCGGGCTGGATTTACGGCATTACGACCCGGGAGATGAGAGGGGCACTTTGGCGTGAAATCAATTCTGTAAGATGCACAATAAAGACGTCTGCGGAATCAACTCGCCACGCCTTCGTGTGATATAACAGCGAGCTCAACTAACACTGTGTGAGACGTGATAAGATGGGTGTGAGGCGCTGCCATCGTGGCACAGCACACAGTCTCAACCTTACAGTCTTTATGCAAACATATCACACACATATATGTAAGGGAAAAGTGCATGAGAAAGGACATATATACAGTATATGTACGTCCACCGAGCACTTTATCAGAAACATGATACCAGGCAGGACTACCCCCCTCCCCTTGCTCTCAAAACAGCCTGAATTCTTCACTACATGGATTCAGTAAGGTGCTGGAAACATTCCTTAGGGATTCTGGTCCATGTTGACATGACTGCATTGTAGGTTTGCTGCAGATTTGTCAGATGCACATTCATGCTGCCGTTCTACCACATCCCCAAGGTGCTCTGTAGAGGTCACTGGGGCAGCCACTGAAGTGCTGAACTGATTGTCAAGTTCATGGAACCCCTTTGAGATGACTTGTGGTTGGTGACATTGCACATTATCATCCTGGGCGTAGTCATTAGAAGATAATGAAACTGGTCAGTTTGTGGCTGAGACATTCAAACGATGCTTGACTGGTATTAGGGGGCTCAGTGTGTGTGAGCCAAGAAAACATTCCCCACACCATTATACCACCAGCACGAATTGATGACAAGGCAGGTTGACACCATGGTTTCCTGCTGCTTACCGCCCACTGTCGCATCAGTTACTTGTCCTTGGTTGACAGTAGTGGAACCCAATGTGGTCTTCTGCTGTTACAGCCCATCCCACTCAAGGTTTGATGTGTCATGCATTCAGTGATGCTTTCCTACCCACCACTGCAAAGAGTGGTTATTTGAGCTACTGCAGCCTTTCTGTCAGCTCAAAGCAGTCTGGCTATTCACTGACCTTCAGCAACAAGGCATTTCCACCCACATAACTGCAACTCGCTGGATGCTTTTTGCACCGTTCTGTGTCGACTCTGGAGACTGCTGTGCGTAAAAATCCTAGGAGAGCATCAGCTATTCAAACCACCCTGTCTGACAGCAACAACCACAGTCAAAGTCACAGGTTTTCCCCATTCTGAAACTTGAAGTGAACATCCAGCGAAGCGCGTGACCTGTGATTTTATGCGTGTGATCTGCTGCCACACGACTGGCTGATTAGATAATGGTGTGAACGAGCAGGTGTTCCTAATAAAGTGGCTAGTGGGATGTATATATTAAATGTGCACCTCCTTTTACTTTTTGCCATTTGTCACCCAGTCAAAAGAGGTGATGATGCTACTGTAGGGAGCATGTGATTCAGCGAAGTGGTTCACCTCCAAAGTGAGGAACTGATGTACACAGAGATGTGGTTAGGATGCACCTGCTTTCTAAGTTGTCCACACCTCACAGTTTTGTCTAAAAAAATCTGTTTTTTTTTCCTCAAATGAATTTGTCTCCTTCTTGTGGCTAAACGTGGTGCCTACAGCAGGTTCTACCCCACCACCCAGCCTACTGTTGGCATGTCAAGCACTACACAGCACTCAAGAACTAATACTTTTTGAATTACTAAAGTAAAAGTACCAAACATTTACCTGAGCTAAAAAAAGGTGTCGGATAAAAAAACTACTGAAGCATCATTTTTTTCCACCTCCAAGCTCTATTACAAACCAATAAATAAATAATAACCTATAAAATGATTATCTCAGTGAACAGCAGTTCAAATTCACTGAGGTAATAAATCTGAAAACCAGTCACAATATGCAACAGATTGTTTTCTTATTTTGCAGTCAGATTTACTTTAACATTTATATTTTACAATCAGATTGTCAGCCAGAGTGAAATGAAGCTCCACACTAGGTATGTGATGCCCATCTGCAACGGACTGAAACCTGTAGCCGTGTCTAATGCTGGTGAAAAGGTCCCTGTGGTGATCTGGGGTTTCGAACCCTCTTTCATCCTCGCAGAACAACACTGACTCACTGCTGGGGATCATTCCTCTCTAATGGAGTCATAGTGCAGAAATGTGAGGCCCACACTCCACAGACCTGGCAGTGACTGCTGGGAAGTGGTCGAGGCACCTGGAGAGGCAGCTGCGCCACAATGCACTGGGTTCACTGTAATTTGTAGAGGCAGGGGGGGCCTGCCTATTCCTGGTCATAACTGTGCAATTGCTGGGGTGGGGACCAAGGCCACAGGAAAGGTATGAGAGGAAGACACACACACACACACACACACACAGGGGTGGGGGCCCAACCTGCACCATAATGCATAATGTGATAAACTACAGCTGCTCCAGCCTCAAAAACTAATGTCATGTAATATGAAACATAACAGTATATATATATGTGTGTGTGTGTGTATACATATATTTGCAATACATGAATATCTAATACCTCACAAGACCAGCTGAGCAGCTGGTCCCTGGGCAGAAAGAGGGTATAAAATGTCAAAGCTTAAAATTATTGGTAATGACTACAGCAACAACACAATAATCAGTGATCCTTCAACAGAGCGAAACCTTAAAAGCAAACAAAAGAACTGCGCATCAACCCTCCAATTTGAGAGTCTGTGTGTGTGTAAATATAAAGACTTGAACAAAACACACACAGTGACCTGTTCTCACAGGTACGGTTTTAGAGCACTTTGCTGGGCCACTGAGCTCTTCGGTTTCCAGACAGAAAATGCCCTGGGGTAAGAAAAATGGATATTATATAAATGTGTAACACTTTGGAGAGTGGGGACTAGTTTATTACCATGACAAGTCTATTACAAGCTATTGCTATCAGCAAAGTGAATATGCAGGTTTTAGCGGTTTTAGCTACTTTTCGTGCCACCGTCAGCCAACACACCAACCCCCACGCAAGCAAAATTCACTTCTTCTAATAAAAATGCATCTAAAACAATGTAATATTAAACTATTTTCCCTTATTAAGAAACAAACCCAAACCAAACCTGAGCCCAATGCTGTACGTGAAAAACCAACCCAAACTTGGCCCAAAATCTGATCCGTTGTCGGGCCCTGATGGGCTCAGGTCGGGCAGCGGAGCTCTGCATCAGAGACTGGTGGTTAAGCCAGTCCTGCGCCATTCAGGGCCTCAGTCTGTTCTTCACCAGTCCCAGCTTGGAGAAACTTCAGTCCCTGCACCAACACTGACACGTGGGATTTCCTACTTGTGAAAGACTGTATTTCTCTGTGTGAAACATCAAAAAGGGATCTAACTCACTTATTGTTTTCCTCATCTTTTTAAGCATTTAAATGATGACATCTTATGCCACCGTGACAACCAAGCACCACTCACTGGAAATGGGAGCTTTAAAGCCCCTCAGTGGTCCTCCAGCAGCTAGCGTGCAGAAAGCATTCACATCTCTCAACTTGCGCTGCACAAAGGTGGTTTACATTAAAGACCAGAAGGAACAAATGGGATTGGGGGGCCCTTCCCAAAACATTTTGTTCGTGTGAGGCCCCCACGGTCGACCACGGGCGCTGCCATCCATAATAGGTTCCAGATTTGGCTGCTAATTTTGTTTTCGAAGGTGAGGACTAAATCACCGAGGATCCACAAGATCTCCTCCAGTAGGACAAAGACAGTCTCCTGCACACTTGGACGAGTCACCTTTTCGGTCAGGTGGAGGGCGCGTGTGTGAATGTGTGTGTGTGTGTATGATGGGGGGGGTAGTGCTCGGGGGGTGGTTGGGGATGTGTGTGTTCAGTTGGTTCTCGTGGGATGAAATCAGATCCTGGCCGAGGGCTCCGTTCATCAGGAAAATATGCGGCGCACACCCCCAACATACATACACACACTTCATGAAAACATACACATGTCTCGGGTCTCACTACACACACACACACACGCACGCACACACGCGCGCGCGCGCGCGCACGCGCACACACACTCCTGAAATGCATTCAGGTGCAGAGCAACAAGTCAAAAAATAAAACCCATGTGCAAATCACAGTCTTTTCTATGATATCACAGTCGCAAAAGCCCTGGGTGCTGCTTTTTTAACACACACACCCCTTAGATGTTGTTCCAGAATTTTAGGAAGACATAATTCGTCATGTGAAGTTACCTTTTGACAAATATGTCAGCTGAATATTATTCAATAAGCACAGCACAGTGCTTCGGAGAAAAGCGTCTGCCAAAGGAATGACTGTAAATGTATCGTATGAAGAGCTCCTTGGTGCAAATGGGGCATCAGTTTAGATCCCATTTGGTTCCCCTGCGCGACGTGTTTAAAAACTACAGCCGCAACAATGAGGAAGCTGAACAAAGGGTTAAGCGCAAAACAATTCCCTGTCTTTTTAATACGAGCTGGAAAGTTGGACGGCAGCAACAGGAAGCTGTTTAAAGGGACCTGCTCACAAAGGCTGTCTTCTAAAGGGAGCGAAAGACACAAGAAAGGAGGCAGACAGATGAAAGAGAAGGGTGTTTGGGGGGGGGGTACATGGCGGGTCGGGGGGCCGAGGGAGTTGAGTGATGTGCACGGGCTGCCATTCCACAAACTGTAAACATTTCCTCACATATACACACTCACACACTCTCTCTACAACATGCACACACACACATACAATGAACATGACTGCCATGAAGTCAGCACCTCCTCCCCTCCACAATGTGGTAACCACATCCACCGCCTGGTTCCTGGTGTGTGTGTGTGCGTGTGTGTGTGTGTGTGTGTGTGTAAGTGTGTGTGTGTGTGTGCGCGCGCGTGCGCGGGCGCGCGTGTGTGTGTGTCTGTGCTCCTGGTGGGTGTGTGTCTACCCCTATCACTCCTTTCCTCCCTGACATTCCAGTGCCTTGGGACTTGCTGGCGGAGTGCGGGTGCAGGAGGAAGCACAGGCATCTGGAGCTCGGAGAAACTCGTGCAGAACAGTGTAAACTCCCCACAGCCCCCTGAACTGTGTGCGTGCGTGTGTGTGTTTTGACTTCACACCTCTTTGTGCAGCGTCTGACACCTTTTGCTGGCACTGCTGGGGTTCTATCGACATTGGACACTTCATTCACCCTGGCCAAACATCTTCAGACTTGACTTTGGTTCCTGGCTCAAGTGGTGGGACCTTTGACTCAAGAACTGCAATCAAACTGGGAGCCTAACAATATTATTTTTGAGCTCAGGGGTGAGTTTCTTACTCATATGCTCCTAAATTTCAAAATGTTTGAATGAACTTTGTGTTTTTTTTTTTTTTGTGCTTGACCTGTGTTTGTTGAGGGCTGGGGGATCGATCCAGGGCTTTAAAGACCAAATCTCCTGTTTACATGGGGGAAGGGGGGGTTATGTTTAAGGAACCAGTTGGGAACAGAGAGGGAGTAAGGAGGAAGGTGGCTGTTTTTGCCCAAGGAACTGATGCTGTGCGCCGGTTATCCGATTTCATACACACTGTGATGGAAAAGAACAGCACGCGAGAGCCGCTGTCGAAAGTCTGTAGGTTCTCGGCTTTGTCCCTGATGCGGCGGAATGAGCTCCATGTGTTACTTAGAGCTGCTGAATCCCTTTCAACATTCAACATTCGCTCAAAACCCGTCTCCTTCAGACCCACTCTTTTCCTCATGTCCTAACTGCTCCACGAACTTGACCACCAGCTACGGCGTCACACCATCTATCACGATCACCTCTGTAGTCCCAACCGGTTAGAAACGCAGCTAATGGTGTAATGTGCTAAAAATTGTGGTGTGCCTCAAGTTGTGTGTGTGGATAAGTCTTCACCTGTTAAAAAATGCATGTTTATTTACTTGGGGTCAAACATCCTGCTGAAGCAAAGTGCCTCCTAAATGAATCAATATAAACACAAATGATTGTGTTGCAAAAAGTGGTGGAAAAAGGTCTCAGCTCAGTGTGGGATTTTCTTACTGAATTAGGAAAAACACATAAATCTGCTCTATAACTTTTGGAAACGTGTGTCTGTCACACACCACTGTCCCGCCTCACAAACTGCCAGAGTTCAGGGTCTAGTAGGGCTGGTATTTCTTCTTGCCTTTCAGTATCTGTCTCTTTTTTTACCACCTTTAAAGCACTTAAAACAGTGTAGCCCTGGCCAAAGAGGGTAAGGCTGCGCTGAATGGTTAAGGACATGGAATGCCTCCACAACCATGCAACACCTCAGCACTCTCCCAAAAATTTGTCCTAGAAGAAGTTCAGACTCTTGTGCTGAACTGCACTGAACTGCAGTCGCCTTTACATTTTGGTGACTCTGCTGTATTATATTGTACCGTACTGTGTGCTGTATCCTATTACATACAATACATAAAATGCGTGGGTGAGTATAAAACACAGTTTTTGCTTTCTTCCTATCTTTTATATTTATTATTTTAACAGACACTTTTTTCCAAAGCAATAAACAATGATCATTATGTAAATTACATATTAAGTCCATTATTATGTTGTCCAGTGCTATTTACACACATAGATACACTGTTCTATACTCCCTCATACTGCAGGGGAATGTAACACACACAGAGCAATTTAAAGTCATCAGTCCAGCTGAAACACAAGTCTTTGGACTGTGAGAAGAAAGCCCAAACAAACACAGGGAGAACATGCAAACTCCACACAGACTGATCTGGCTGGAGCAGCGAGGCACCAGCGCTTCCTGCTGAGCCAATCTACAAAGAAACAAATGCAAAGTTTTTGACAGTGCTGGGATTTGTCCTTCACTGGCCACTAGAAATTTGAGGGATGCAGGAGAATCCAGACCACAGACTGGGTCGACCTGCTTTCCTCCTCCAAGACCAGCTGGACACCCTCAGTACAAGGCTGGACTGCACTTAGCAAACCATGTTTTGGCTCCTGAACATCTTGGGAAACTAAAAAAAAAAAAAAAATCATTTTTATAAATGATTCCTTGATCAGCGGCGCAACAGCAGGAGGGATTCCAACAATGTGGCAGCGTTAATCGCTGTGCCACCTGCTGCCCTTTCTCAACTAAAAAAACACATATATACTGCCCCCTGTGAACAGATTTGAAAGGTATTTATATGCAAAGGAATTTGAAGGGTGGCTGAAATGTTTAGGTGGAACTGGAGGAGGTTGGTCAGGGCTGGCTGCCAGTGGCGAGCTGGGCATCAAACCAGAGCGCGCTGGTGCACCAACGCAGTCGGCGTGCCATCGGGTGTCGTGCGGGGCAGTACAGCCGAACCCTCCGCATGGGGTCCAGAGTGTGGTAACAATAATGTGGGCTAACAGTGATGTTGTCTGTGAAAGAAAAATAACCAGCGGACAAACAGAAAAGGAATCCAGAAACAAAGACGAAAAAGCAGTTTCCACACAAACACGCGTTTGAACTTGTGGTTTTTTATGTGACTTATTGTTCCCCCACTATTAACACATGTGGCCCAGCGCTTTGTCTTGATGAGTGTAAGATGCTCAGAGAGAACTAGCAGGAGGGGCAACAAGAGCAAGTCCAGTCTGGGGGGGGTTAGGCAGAGCCAGAGGGCCCCCAGTGCTGAGTCTTCCTGTGTTTCATACACCTTCCTTTTCCTGGGGTGTTGGTCCCAGCTGTGCAGGGATGCGGTGGCTAGCAGAGACGGGCTGCTGTCCAGGAACCTGCGTTCAGACTGCCAGACAGCAGGGAGTGGTCGGAACGCTGGGTCGAGACGGCCGACTGTCTCGAACGGTCAGGTTCGGAGGTGACCGAGAACCGACGGATCTTCGTAAAAGCAGCGCGAAAAAGACCCTCAAAGTCCCACAAAAGAGATGAAGTCATGTCCTGCGCTGGTGAATGAGGGGTCAGTTCACTGTGTGAAATCAGCGTGTAGGACAAGTTCCTGTTGTGAGGGGTTTGAATTACCGCTATTTCTTATGGGGAAAAAAATGGTACCTCCAAAAGAATGTGTCACCCAAGTTTAATTAAAAGGCCAAAATAAAAGGCGTTCGTGCCTAACAATGAGAACGTCAACAAATCCTATAATATTGGTGACAAAAACTACAGTTGCTGCACGTATCTTATTTTTTTAATATCGTATTTTCATTAATTCGGTGCCAAGACACGGTCTATTCAGGAAGCACAGGATGTGAGGCAGGGACATTGTGATCATTTAGCTCATGGATGTTTGTAATATGCGGAAGTAAAGTTCACAGCATCACTGCCTACAACTTTCACCCTGCAGTGGGTTTCTAGTAAATGTTTGATCCCCCCACCTGCTGTAGCACCTTTGAGAAAAGCTGTATAAATGCGGTAAAAGTGTTGCTTCATAACAGTAGTACCCCTGAGTTGTGATATTAGGGTCAACTTCATGAGCGCTGTGATTGGTTAAGACTGTCAGCGAAACAGGAAGTAGGAAGTAAGTCAAGTTTTTCTTTGTAAAGTAGTTTTATTTTTACCGTGGAGCTTTACAGAGTGAAACAGAGTAGGGGGTGAATAAAATACCTGTTGTGAAAAACAATGAACTCACAACTGGGCCAAAACACCACTGTATTGAATTATCAGCCAAATGCTGGAAAAAGGGTATTTATTTTGATGAGGTACCACATTACAGGAGGGCTGGGTATCTCTCGGCCTGCTCTCTGGTATCTCTCAGCCACGTGCTCACCTTGAAAATACTGCGTACAAACAGGCCAAATACTTGTCAGTAGCTTTAAGTCAGCGAGTGAGACAAACTGCCAGTAGATGACACGGTGAAGCAGCGCACTGTTTTGCTCTAGTGAGTACTTTGCTGTGTACCTGACAGAAATAGTGACAGCCTTGTAAGAAGATTCAATTTTTGAACATTTTGAAGACCTGCCCTGATGTGTGTGTGAGTGTGCGTGCGAGAGAAATCAGCAACATGGGGCGTGTAAATCAAAAACTGGCTGAAGCTTCATGGCGTTTTTTTTTTTTTTTTTTTTTTTGAGGAGTCAGGAAGGCCGTGCAGATGTTTCACACTTTCCCAGCCGACGTGGAACGTGTGATTCACGCCGTGTGGTGCTTCATGCACCTGCAGTATTATCTCTGGTGGCCAGTGAGATGTTGTGCACGATGAATAATAACGTGAAAGTCCACTGTCTGCTGGATGGTCAGTATGGTGTCTTTTTTTGCACAAAAAGGAGTTATCGCTTTTCTGACGTTACTGGAACTAAGGCAAGATGAACAGACATGAACGTGGCTGCTGCTCTCTACGCAGTCCTGCCCCATGCTCCAGCTTTCTCGCTTTTGGATTTACAAAAGTTGCTGTGCTAAAAAAAAGCTGTTTCTCTCCCATCCTGTGTTGCAGACTGGAGTGGCCCTGGCCCCAGTATCATGGCAGACCTTCTGCATCCCACCATGAGCAGCCTCCAGGTCGCAGGTAAGACAGGGGTTTAGACACCTTCTGATTACGTATCAATGTCACAAAAGGATACCCCCTCAGACTTCCAGAAAAGAAGTCGCCTCCAAAAAGGAAATGTGTCACCATGAAAAAGATATAATGAGATCTGAGGGATACTTTGGCATAGTGGTTTAAGCTAGGTGTGGGATTCAAGTCCAGCTCAGGGAATGTGGAGTTTGCATGTTCTTTCAGAGTTTGCACTCCTCAAACATGCATGGAAGTAGACAATATCAAACCACTTCCATTTGTCCCTTGCCTTGGAAACCATGCCAGGTTTTGCCACGAGTGGGATTTGGCATGAATGCACTTCTACCAGCACAGGTGGTGTATTACAATTCTTCAGTAGTGTTTTGTGTAACACTATGGATGTGAAAGGTGGACATGGAAGAAGGAGGACAGGAAAAACGTGGACTCCTTTGAACAAGACATTCACATGTAAGGACATCAAAACAAACAAATGGATTTCAAACCAGATCTCTGCACTGAAGCACAGACGATGTGACAAAGGTTATAACACTTTGGACACACCATGAAAACGAAAGAGAGTGATGGCTGGAAAAGCCGGAAGAAACGGAGGAGGAGGACAAGAAGCAACCGGATGGATGGAACAAACAAGAGTGAGACTCACATTGCTGTCAACACCAAGGACGCAATTGGAAGAAAGAACATTCTAGAAGGACCGTTTATGCAGTTTAAGAGTCAACATCGACTCGATGGTACTAAACAGCTACAGGTAGAAAAACCCAACATTCTGGAAATGTCCACGTGTCCTTCCACGATATATGACGAAAAGTCTGAAGGAATGAGTCAGTGTGTGGAGAAGTTTGTAAGAACTCACTGCCAAGGTGAGTTATAGCCACACTAATTGCTCAATTGGATCACGGACACACATGTTTTCACCACCCTCACTCCTCTGGCAATATCAGCTGGTGCCGATAACATTCCAGACGTTCCCAGTGGACACACACATTCCACGATAAGCTGCCTAGCATCTCCATGGCAGGGGCTTTTACACCATCCTGGGGACTCCTGTGCTGGGGTTCTGTGAACCGCTAACCTGACCTCAGTTTCTGATGGACCACCTGACAAGTACATTTCCAACGGACGAGTAAATGAAAATATATTTATACTTTTTCATTTCACAGACGCCGTTATCTGAAGCAACGTTCAGCTCAGTGAAAAGAAAAGCGCATTTCATAAATCAGAAGAAGAGACACAGATATAGACACACGGTTCTCAAAGTAAAGTCTTAGTCCAACACCATCATTTTTGAAGATAAACATGACACCGGTGGCAGCGGGAACTGATAGAAACTATATATTTTTTTAAACCGATAACGCGGTAAACGTTTACGGAGCAGATGGAAGATCTGGACAGAAGCAGGACTGAAAGCGATGAGATCTGAGACAAATTTTGAATGTTGTAAAGTGCTCAGCAAAAATCTTTTAATAAGCTGGAAATAATCTTTTTGGGTGCAAATAATAAAAAAAAATGTTAGTGTTAATATAATCGAGCATAAAAATGATGTTCATTTTGGTATGTGAATTATTTTTAGGTGATATACAGTAATTCTTGTCCAGGGAGGCACAGTGACTGCGAGTAGCCCTCTTGCCTCACAGTTCCCAGGTTGTTTGTGTGGGTTTGTATCTTCTTCCTGTGTCTGTGAGAGTTTCCTTTGGGTGCTGCTGTTTCCTCCGACAGCCTGAAGACACGTGCTTCAGGTTAACTGACCCATTGGATTATGTGTGCGTGACCCCCTGCAATGCACTGGGGTCCCATCCAGGGCTAGTTTCATTCCCTCCCGCCCAGTGATTCCAGGACTGGCTCCAAACTCTGATAATGGATGGATATTTTTTTTGCCCAAGAACTGATCATTTTTTTTCCATAACGGTAATTTGATCACCTCAAAATGGGAACTTGATTATCAGTGTAATTTCATACAAGTTCATTTTGTCTACATTTATTTATTTAGCTGCAGTTGTACTCCACAGTTTCATATTGCTAAGCTACTTGCACTGATTTGCCCATTTATACAGCAGGGTAATTTTTACTGTGTCAGTTCAGGGGAAGCACGCTGCTCCAGGGATCTACAGCAGGAGGTGGGATTCAGAGTGTCTTTGGAGTTCTAGGTAACAGCTGTAACCACTGTGTCACCTGCTGGTCCAATAAAACAGGGGCCATATGGTGGTCTGGAGTGGGATAGTGCTTTATATCACCACCTGAGAGCTGCTGTCACACAACACTTTACTCAAGTTGTTAAGCTATCATTATGGACCTGCTCTCCAACAGAGCAGTGTTTCTGAATCTGTAAGTGACCAAGTTTGTGTTTTCTTCCAGGTGAGAGTAGATCTGTGCCCCCCTCACCTTCGTGCTCCCTGTGGCGAAATGACTGTGGCATCGCCCCCCTCACACCCTCCCCATCCCCAGTAAGTTGTGTCCACAGGGGTTTGGACGTGATGTGGTGGACAGTTGGGCGTGGTTAGGTGTCTATAAAAGGGGTGTCAGGTGGCAACATGAGAGAAGGTGCCTCATAAACATATAATTATGGATCTAAAGCCAAGATTTAATGCAGGGTTTGCAGCACGGAGGCCCTGGTGTGTTATACCCTGTTATTTGAGGTATGCAGAGTAATACACTATGTGTGGCCCCTAACCGCTAAACACAGAGAATGCAGACACACTCTCAGCCATGGCGATCAGCCACACACACACACACACACACACACGCACGCACGCACGCACGCACGCACACAGCCGGCAGTCTCGTGGGGCCTCATTGCACTGAGTCAAGATTCTTTATGTTATCTGAAAAATTGTGAGCTGTAAATAATACCGAGTTTATTATTATTTAAGTATTTCTTAGTATTCCTGCAGTATAATTGTGCTTTTGTCCTTGTCTTGCCTACACTTTTTCAGTATGTCTCTTTCAACTATGTGTTATGCATGATGGTTTGTGTTTGATTCTGGAACCTTGTGAATGGCGTCAGTCAGCACACATCCCACAGCAACGTTTTACATAAGACCTCACTGGTTGCCAGAAGGTCAAAGGGCTGAATACTGCATATAGAACAGCTTAAAAGGTCACAACAGTTCTTCAGTGTTGCGATGTGTGAGATGATATGAGTAAAACACGGCAGCAGAAGGACATTCGTAGAAATAATGAAGACAGTTGGTATTAAATCCCTCAGCTGAAACGCAGGGGAAGAGAGGTTTATTTTTTGTGTTTCGTCGCGTTCCTGTGAATCTGTCCATTTTTTATCCTTGATGTTTCTCTGTAGTTCTTCCAAAGTTTTTGCTTTTACCTGCTATAATACTCAGTAATGTCACCGTCAATACAGACTACAATACACTGATATGCAGACAGCCGTACACATAGCTACATTCACCAAAGAACAACAAGAATTTGGAGAAATTATCAGTACTATAACAAAAAAGAAAATAACCAACGGGAAAACAGCACACATAATTTCTGGATTTACTAATAAAAACGGATAACCCTGTCACAGGTGATAGAAGCAAAAGAGAAAAGCTGAATCATATACAGTACTGTGCAAAACTATTAGGCACCTGTGGGAAAAATGCTATAAAGCAAAGATGGTTCCAAAAATAATGCCATGAATACTTATTAACCAATAAACCTTCTAAAAAGTGCAGTAGACAAAAAAAACCTCAGTCACATCAATATTTGGTGGGACCACCCTTTGCCTTTAAAACACCATCAATTCTCTTATGAAAACTTGCATGCAGTTTAAGGTAGAGGTTGGTAGGTTCTTCCAAACTGGCCACAGTTCTTCTGCAGACTTTGACTGTCTCTGCATGTCCTCCCAGACTGACTTGATCATGTTGAGATCAGGACTCTGTGGGGACCAGACCATCTGTTGCAGGATTCCTCCTTTTTGCTCTACATAGTTGTGTATGACTGAGATTGGGTGTTTGAGGTCATTCTCAGGCTGCAGAATGAATTTGGGACCAACCAGAAACCCCCCCGATGGCAGATAAGAATCTACCTGTACTTCTCAACAGACAGTGAAGCTGCATGCCTAACACTTTTGTATAGTACTGTAAATACTTGGGAGATGTAATTACTGAAGATGGCGGTTGTATATAGGAGATCATGTTGAGAATATCCTAGGTAAGGAAAATATTCCGTTGTGTTTCACTGTGTGATTTTTGAGATAAGTCAACAAGTGCACCCATATCACCTCACACCTAGACACTGAAACTGGCACATCTGATGTGCCATAAATCATTTTGTTAAAAATGGACCTCCTTAAGACATGGGAACGTAGCACAGATGGAAGCTCACAGTTGTAGTCTCTCTTCAACTCTCTCTCCTCCCATCTAGACACCTTTGTAAGAGGTGTTTCTGTACAGAACTGTATTACGTGTGCAATATCACCTAGATCTCATTCTCTGTGTGTCTCCCCCAGGGTCCAGCCCTGAGGCCCAGAGTGACCCGGCCCTTCTCTGTGGTGGTGGCCATCGACTTTGGCACCACATCCAGTGGCTATGCCTTCAGCTTCACGCAGGACCCAGAAACCATCCACATGATGCGGTGATCTCACGTCCATCTTCAGTACCCAACGTGGAGACAGACGTCCTCCAACTTGTGCCGTGACTGACCAACAGATCCCTCTGCCACTGAACGCAGGCGCTGGGAAGGCGGCGATCCTGGAGTGGCCAATCAGAAGAGTCCCACGTGTCTGCTGCTGACCCCCGACCTGCGCTTCCACAGCTTCGGGTTCGCGGCACGGGACAGCTACCACGACCTGGACCCAGAGGAGGCGCGCCACTGGCTCTACTTCGACAAGTTCAAAATGAAGATCCACAGCACCAGCGTAAGAGGATGGACTGGTCTTACTGGCTCACACTGCAAACCTGTACTGTTCTACTAACCAACACTAGTTAAATGGGGAAGCGTTTATATTCACGTGAACATTTACACTGACGCTTTTCTCCAAGACCACTTCATTCCTAATTTCTTTTGTGGAAGAATTTAGTTGAACAAGAAACAGACAAAGCCAAACTTTTTCAATTCTACTTTACTTTTGCTACACAGCCAAGTTTAACACAGCTTACACCCATGCAAAGATGGCAATCATAATGGAGATTCAACCTCTGGTACAAATCTCCACAAAAGCGTCACACATCCAGTAGCGATCCAGACCAGTGAATGTCAGGGACCCTCTACTCTGACCAACCAAAACAGGGGTATGAAGAGTTACTCCCACTCTATTTAGTGGTGGGAATCTTTAAAAAAAGGAGTAATGATCTAATTTTATGATACAATGGAATTTACAGTCAGCTGGGGGTAGATTTAGACACAAACTGGAACCCACCATATAAGGGAACTTTAGCCCCTATAACTGAGAGCCCTCTGTTTAACAAAGTAAAAAAATCATTCAGTTGAAACGCATATAGAATAGTTATTTAATAAAATTATTCTCCCACACGTTCACACTGACAGTCTCACTCAGTCACAACCCTTTGTTAAGGTAAATCTGCTGAAATAGAAGATTCAGTAGTATTATTATTATTCTTTTTCTTCTTCTTCTTCTTCTTCTTCTTATTATTATTATTATTATTATTATTTAGACTAAGATGGTGGTGCAGTGGGATGCAGCGGTTTCTCCAGTGCAACAACAATGCTATTTTTCTTTGTTTTTCTCTGTACTTTTGCACCTAATCCATCTACTTACACTCTACCACACAGACATGTTTTCATTTTGTCAGTCTTTTTCTGCTCTTTACTGTTTCTTCTCTTAACTTCTCACTGAACTGACCATGCATGCCTGACGGATGTGTTCTATTCATGCGAAGAACTCCTGACAATATGCTGAAGAAGTGGGAATCTCTGTCCCAGCATTGCACTCATGGTACGGCTCTGTGAGCTCAGGATTACGTATCCTGAAACCACTGAAGTGTCCTCCGGTGGCGACATCCACCCACGGAGGCTGTGCAAGTGATGCAAGACGGAATGATAGTGAGACTATGGAGCCAACCCTTCTAGCCAGAGATCTCAACGCTCTCCCTGGCCAAAGTCTGCTCACTGGACAATAAAACGGACCTGCTCAGGCTGAGGTGTTTGATACAGAACATAATGTAGAACTGCTGCTTTCTCATCCTCTTGGAAATATGGTTACACAGCAACATCCCAGACTCAGCGATGGAACTGTAGACCAGCACCAGTATGCCTAGCACCCAAACAGATCTACTGAGGACACCATTGCCACTGCTGTACTGTTACATCCAGGTCCTGTTCATTGACTTCAGCTCAGCATTCAATGCCATCACCCCTCAGAAGCTGGCTGGTAAACTGTCCTCACTGAGTCTGCTGAACACTGCAGACCCTGTGCAACTGGATCATGGACTTCCTGATCAACAGACCATGAGGATCCATGGCAACACCTCCCACGCCACCATCTTGAACACAGGCCGTCTGCAAGGCTGTGTGCTCAGCTCACAGCGGTTTGTCCTTCTAACCCATGACTGTGTTGCTGCAGCAACCAAATCATCAAGCATGCTGATGACACCACAGTTGCGAGCCTCATCTCCAACAATGAGGAGTTGGCTTACAGACGGGAAGTGGAGCGGCTTCTAGTCTGGTGTAAGGACAACAATCACTAACAATATCAACAAAATCAAGGAGATGATTGTTGACATGAGAAGAACTCAAGCTGCTCACTCTCCTCTGTGGCTCAGCAGTGGAGTTTGTGCACAGTTCCAAGTTCCTGGGAGAGCCCCTCATGAAGGACCTCTTCAGGTTGCACAGCACAATCCATCTGGTGAAAAAGGTAGAAGAGCATCTCCACTTCCTGAGGAGACTGAAAAAAGCCTGACTTCCACCTCCCACCCTCACCAGCTTCTACAGATACGAAATAGGGAGCATCCTAACCTCCTGCATATTGGTCTGGAGTGGGAACCACATTGCCTCTGACCGGGGAGCACTGCAGCAGGTAGTGAAGACTGCCCAGTTCATAACAAGGACCTCACTACCCACCATCCAGACCACTTACAACAAACAATATGTCAGGAGAGCTCATAACATTACCACAGACATCCCCTACCCTTTCTACTGCCACCTAGGAATTGCTATCGCGGCCTAAGGGTCAAAACCAAAACCAGAACAGCTTCCTACCACAGGCTGTCAGGCAGCTGAACTCCATCATCTTAGACCCCATCACCTCCACCACCAGTGACCACCTCCTCTGCCCATGAGTACTACCATCCACCATATGTGTGTGTTTGTATCTTTTGTCCACACTCTGTTTATGTTTATGTGTGTATATATGCGTGTACTTGTACATGTTTGTATTTGTTTAATTATTTATCTATACATTCTATTTTTCACATATGCAGATTTTTATGTTTAATCTGTATTATCCTGTTAATTATTCATTGTCTACATTTACATTCCCCCTCTTCTGTGCACCATGGACCTGAGGATCCTCATTTCATGCTCCCTTGTATACCCGCTGTATAAGGATGACAATGAACGTTTTATTTTTCAAATTATTAATTAATTTACCAGATGTTTTCCTACAAACAGGTGATCTTTACTGCTTCAGTATAGGGTAAGTCTCATGAGGACAGCAGAGCTACTATATAGGAAATGCGATGGATCAGGATTCATACTAGTTCTGTAACTCTGCAGTATTACTGCCCTGGTCTGCGGAGATTTACCTTTTTACAGGTTGCGTTTTATAAGGTCGGAAAGTTTGTTCCAGTTCATTAGGGGTCCTAATGTATGGGGGAGGAACGGGAAGCGGTTAAGGATTTGAAGAATTTTACAGTGGGAATATAGTTTGGAAATATTCCAAAACTCCTGTACCTTTGCTAGGTAAAGTCAGCATGCACAGAAATTAGCTTCAACTTTCTGTGCCGCTACATATGTACCAACTTTATTGTCGATGTTTTCACTCTTTTTAAGGACTTAACCATGGAGACCGAACTGCAGGCTGTGAGCGGTCGGAATGTCCGTGCCATTGAGGTGTTTGCCCACGCGCTGCGGTTCTTCCGTGAGCATGCCCTCAAGGTATGACCCCCACTCCCACCCCTGCCCCGCTGCTATAGAAACAGACATGCGCCTGCTCTGTTGCTATCACCTGTATGTTTAACACAAACAGAATGGACAAACAGCTAAACACTAACCAGAAGCTATTTGGTCCACCTTCTCCTGCAGTCCTAAGGTCACAGGGGAAAACTGCTTGTTCTCCAGCTGGGGAATTATGAGCAACTGCTGGTGGAGTTCAGTTAAACACTTTGATAAGCTCAGAGTGCATGCGTGCATGTGTGTGTGTTCCTGCATGAGCCCGTGTTTATGGTTACAGAAGAATGTGTAGAGAGCCAGGCTGGAGTGTTTGTGCTGTGGTGTAACCTGTGTATCGGTGTGACCGCGCTATGCAGGAAGTGAAGGATCAATCTTCCTCGGTGCTTGAGGGGCACGAGGTGAGATGGGTCATCACGGTTCCAGCTGTGTGGAGACAACCTGCCAAGCAGTTCATGAGGGAAGCTGCCTACTTGGTGAGGGACACGCTTTTGCATTTACTTTTACACTTACTGTGTTGAGCTACTTAACACCCTTTTACACATTTACACCGTGGATCTAAATGTACTGTATCAAGTACCTGGTCAGGTGTGTGACAGCTGAGACTGAGAGGGGAGAGTTGAGACCCGTGTCCTAGTGCACAGCTCAGGAGCCGTGAGGCACCTGTGCTACCTGCTGAGCTGCTGTGCCACCTATTCCACAATTATGTATAAAACATATATATAAGGTCTCAGTAGGACCCCCCTCAGACCTGCCTACTGAAGACTTTGCAGTTTCCTCCAGAGGTGCTGTGTACCAACCCCCATTTCCCACCAGCCCAGCAAAGCCCAGACTGGCAGTTCCTGGGACCCCTGGCCTCCGGGCCAGTCACGACCCCACCCCCATCATTCTAACCAGTACTATTCCTGGGTGGAGTTTCCGCATATTGAAGTCATGGTGGGGAAATAATGCGACAGAGCGGGACACAAACACAGGAAGCCACTCCTGCCAGATCACGGGAGGAAAAGGGCCAACCCCTGCACACCCATGCTGCTCAGCAAACTCCAGGACATCCCCACCCCAGCAATGCAACACCTGCTCATCAATGCTCACGTGGGGCCAGAACTCCCTACAACCCCACCTCACTTCAACTCCATGCCCGGTGTTTACAGTGAGAAGCTCTTGCTTCCTGGTTTCTCCACATCTGCTGCAAATGTTCCTAAGAAACGGGGATGGGATTTGGCGTTGATCACCGTGGCTCCAAATGAGAACGGCACACTATGCCTTTGAAAGGTTGCACTTGTGACGCAGATAGTTGTGCAGAATCTTTTTTTAGCCACTGCAGATTCACGTCCATCTGCAGTGCGATACTTGCCCCAGTGTGTGTGTATCCTTTGTTCCCTGAACAAAAACACCGATTGCCTGTTAGGTGAAAGTGGAAGAATGTGGTTTTTCCAGCAAACAGGACACAGCAGCTGGCCAAAGTAAACCAGGGTACACAGTAAATCTGGCAGAGTTACACCAGCTCTAATGCAGGGACCGCGGCGGCTCTCCCACTGTTGACAAAAAAGGTATTCATTAAAAACCGGTGAAAATTTAAAGGTGAAGGAAGAAAGCTGATATCTACTGACGTTCGACTCTCAGAGGGGTCACAAAGCAGCTGCTGGTGACACCTGGCAAAGTTTTTGCTGATTAAAAATAAATAAACCAAATAAAATGTCTTTCAGCTGTGTGTTTTTGTCACCGACGAGGGAAGAAGTGTCTGGAAAAAAATTCCAACGTGAAGAAAGCCTTCTCTTCTTCTTACCTTCTTCTTCTCTGTCTCTCCATCCGTCCTTACAGGCAGGGTTAGTCTCACCAGAGAGCCCAGATCAGCTCCTCATTGCTCTCGAACCCGAAGCCGCCTCTATATACTGCAGGAAGCTGCGCCTCCACCAGGTGATTGACCTCAGCACACGGCCGATGGCCAACGGTGTGGATGTCAATGGATCCCGTCTCTTCGACTCCAGCTTCAGGCAAGGTAAGACCCGCTCTTAACAGCTGCTTGTTTTCTGCTGACGTACCGTGTGTCACAAAAATGAAGATACATACAGTACTGTGCAAAAGTATTACACATGCAACTTGAATGTGTGTTGAGAAGTACAGGTAGATTCTTATCTGCCATCGGGGAGGTTTCTGGTTGGTCCCAAATTCATTCTGCAGCCTGAGAATGACCTCAAACACCCAATCTCAGTCATACACAACTATGTTGAGCAAAAAGGAGGAATCCTGCAACAGATGGTCTGGTCCCCACAGAGTCCTGATCTCAACATGATCCAGTCAGTCTGGGAGGACATGCAGAGACAGTCAAAGTCTGCAGAAGAACTGTGGCCAGTTTGGAAGAACCTACCAACCTCTACCTTAAACTGCATGCAAGTTTGCATAAGAGAACTGATGGTGTTTTAAAGGCAAAGGGTGGTCCCACCAAATATTGATCTGATGGAGGTTTTTTTTGTCTACTGCACTTTTTAGAAGGTTTATTGATTAATAAGTATTCATGGCATTATTTTTGGAACCATCCTCACTTTATAGCGTTTTTCCCACAGGTGCCTGAGACTTTTGCACAGTACTGTACATTTCGTTTTTCACCGAAATAATGAAAATTGTGAAAATTACCTAATATACTGTCAATAATGATTCACTGTAGACAGTACAGCGATCCTTTGGTATCCGAGCCCTATATTCAAATTTTCACCATAATTTAATGCTTAAATATCAGCATCTGAATGGAAACTTTTGCTATAGCAAATTTTTATCTCAAGCATATTCATTATAAAAAAAATGTAAAAATGAAGAAATAAATACTGCACACTACCGTACAACGTACTGTAGTAAAGAAACACTGTACATATTGTAACAAGCTGTATTGTGTACTGTTATGACGCCAGTTGCACCAATGTCTTGTCGGCTGTTTCCACCTGTTTTGATTTGTCTCTACGTTTATGCCGCCGCACCACTTTGACACTCGTCTTTATTCCTGTTATGCAACATGTCATAAGACTGAAGTGGGGCTGCGAACCTCTCATCTCCCGTGTGCGACGCAGTGACTAACGTGTGAAATATGCTGTGCCGCACACACTGCGCCGTGGCATAAACATGCACATTCACGACCACATTAAGTGTTTTCTAATTAGGTAACTGATGTTTACGGTGTTTATCACGGTAAAATCATGGGTTCATAGTTATATAGGTGTTTTCCGAGGCGCCGGCAGCAATTTATTTATTCATTTATTTATTTAGTTCCCCTCATTTAACATAACCACAAACAGACCCTCAGTGTCCGCATTTTTTGTATCCCATGTGTTTTTAAGGATTAAGACCTGCCTCACACCCGTTATGCGGGGTATTACTGTACCTGCTTCACCCCCCTGCGCCCAGGGCCTTTATGTAATTGGAACAAGGTGCTGAGAGACTGTGATCTCCATCAGTGAATCTTTAAGTCTCCAGCTCAGTTCTTCTCCATCTGTGAAGGTAATGTGATGGTAGATGGTTTCACTATAGTATCTAACCAACCATTGACCGGGGACCCTCACCCACACATGGTGCCTTTGGTGAGGGAGCGCTGTGGGTTTAGGATGCTCTGTGTGAACCTGCTCCTCAGGCTTCCATCTGCTTCATCGGAACTCGATAACATTTATACCCCTTTTTTTTCTCTTCCACTTAAACTCCCATGATGTCAGAGGAGATGGGGACTCATTACAGTAAAACTTTTTTGTTTCCTTATGAAAATTGTTTCCAGACCACAACTCGTGGCGTAATTATATATTTCTTTTGTCCGAGTGCCTGGCCGGTTTTGCGATTTTGTTCCCCCCTCGTGGCAGAAAGCTGGCCTCGCAGATGGCTGACAACTGCTGCAGTAAAAGCAGCACGGTACCACACATAAGAAGCTGATAACTTACCTTGGTCCAGAACAAAGGAAAAAACTTCAGAAGAAATTAACACCTTGCAAGAAAAGCTCTGATTTGTCCAAAAAGCTCTTATTGGCGTTGTATAGTCAGAACTGGCTGTTGCTGCCAGTTCCAGTAGTTTCTACGAATAAGCAGCAGAGCCTTGAAGGACCTGAAACTGCGGCTGGGAAGTTTGGGATCAGAGTCAGAAAAGCCGTACAGCTGCATGAAGTGTGAAAAATAATTTCTTTGGACAAAGATGACAGTGGAAAATGTTATCTGGTCAGCAGGGGGTGTAGTGGTTAGAGCTGCGGCCATCAGACTGGAGGGACACAGGTTGAAATACCTCCTCCTGCTGTAGTGCACGCGATCTGGGTATTTACCCTGACTTCATCCAGTAAAAAATAATATTAATGTAAATAATGCAGATCTCTGGCCATGTGAATGCACAGTTAAGGCCTGAGGTTTAGTGAGGGACTGATTTTTGGAAGATGCCATTTTGTTCCTGTTTTTCTGGGCTGGACCTCATGTTTGGTCCTTCTTGTCCACATCCCGCCCGTGCTGAAGCTGCTCACGACGTATGTTCTTCCACAATTGAGCCCACATGTAGAATATCCCGGTAAAGACGTTTCCCAAATTCGAACTTCTGTTTTCTTGTTCGTGATCCAGGTTTTTTTCTCCGGCCAAAGAAACACAAAACCTTTTATTAACACAATGTTCTCAGCCAGTCTCATAGGGGGAGTGACGCACGTCACATGTGATGGAGCCAGACAGGCCAGGTGAATTGTGGGTACGCGGTGCCCTGCTGTAACCACAGGTTGCCATGTCGCCTTACAGCCAGAGAGCAGCTGCGCAAAGCCAGACACAGCCGGACCTTCCTGGTGGAGAGCGGCACCGGGGAGCTGTGGTCCGAGATGCAAACAGGTGAGGCGATGGACTCAGCGCCCCGAGTTAAATACCGTAGAAAGGAAGGGATGTGGTTGATAGATGGAGAAGCAGCAAACGAAAGGTAGATGAATAGATTCTGAATCATGGGGCAGCAGATGTTTGTGGTGGTTAGAGCTGCCGCCTTTTGACTTGAAGGCCTCAGGTGCAAATTCCACCTTTAACTAGGGTACTTACCCTGAATTGAGAGGGTAAAAATCACCCTGCTGAGCAGTAAATGTTACGTACAGCTGGGATTCCAGCACCCAAAATCATGCCTTAATATTGCCGTATAAAACTCATCTGCCTTCCAGATTAAAACCGCAAATTAATTATAAATTTGTGATGCAATTTCCGGCGGACAAAACGCTCAGAAACACCTAGAACTGCCCCCCCCATTTCCTCACTAAATTTAAAATATTTGCTAAACTATTCAAGGATTTACCTAAGCAAATTATTTCACATATTGAAATGAAGGGTTATGTTGTACTATTGGTGTACATCACTGACCTACCAGATTTTTCCCTTATTTTTTAAAATTACTGAAGAAGTATCTGTCAATCATCCTGGAAAAAGGGGAGTTCAGTTCTAGAATGGAACTGACTGACTGTTCCAGTCCTGTGGGATGTCAGTGTGTGTGTGTGTGTGTGTGTGTGTGTGTGTGTTTGCTTGTCAGACAGCTTCCTCTGTCCCCAGGTGACCGGTACATGGTGGTGGACTGCGGCGGTGGCACCGTGGACCTGACCGTGCACCAGATCGAACATCCGCAGGGCACCCTGAAGGAGCTCTACAAGGCCTCAGGTGGGCGCACTGACAGCCTGGTAACAGTCCAGCTGTAATCTTTCCCATCCCTCCTTCCATCCAGTTTCGCTAACCACTTAACCTGAAGGCCTCAGCAGTCCGGAGCCTATCCTGGCAGCGGTGGCTCCGAAACTGCCCCTAGATGGGACGTCAGTCCAGTGCAGATGTTAATCGTTCCCAAGATGGAAATTTGAGACTCAAACCTGCACCTTTGTTCAGAAATGCAGAAATGTTCCCCGACTGCAGTCTGCGCTGTTTTACTTCTTTCACAATATTCATTCGATTGCTTGAAGTTCTTACCTAAAACAGAGTCAGCAGGGGGCATAGTGGTTAGAGCTGCCACCTTGCATTTGAAGGCCCCAGGTTTGAGTCACTTCTCCTCCTGTAGGACCCCCGATTGAGGCATTTACCCTGAATCGGAACAAGTAAAAACAATCCTGCGGTATAAATCAGTGTAAGCAGATTAATGCAAATCATTTAGGAGAAAAGTGTCAGATTTAATTAATGAATTACTAACAATATGAAGAAATGCACATTTAACTTTTTCTATATTCATTTAAAAAATCCTTCTAAAGTATCATGCTTGAGAGTCCTTCAGCCCTTCTGTTGAAGTGGAGGCTAACGTGACAATACGATCACTGGCTGTGCGCTCAGGGGGGCCGTACGGAGCGGTGGGGGTGGATCTCGCGTTCGAGGCCATGCTCTGCCGGATCTTTGGGGCGGATTTCATCGAGAGCTTCAAGACCAAACGTCCAGCTGCCTGGGTGGACCTCACCATCGCCTTCGAGGCTCGCAAGAGGACGGTGGCCCCTGGGCGCACGAACGCGCTCAACATCTCGCTGCCCTTTTCCTTCATTGACTTTTACAAGCACCACTGTGGACACAGCGTGGAGACGGCACTGCGCCGGAGCAGGTACCCTCCTCTGTGTGTGTATGTGTGTAAAACCTCTCTTCTCCTGATCTCACCGTGTCACGGCAGTGAAAGATGTTGGTGTGTGTGCACCACTGCAGGCTTTGCTTTCTCCATGAACGCAGGGCACCTGCCTGGGTCTGAAGGCAGCAGTGTGCGTCGTGAGCGTTCGGTGTGTGAGATGGGTGGCGTAAGTGACTTATGGAGAGGTGTTGTGTTGTTCTTCTCATTTGCGTAGATGTGTGTATGAAAACGGAAGGCCAGTTTAGCCCTCTCTCTACATGCAAACATAAAGAAGCTGTTTCTCCTTCAAGTGATTCACCCATCAAGGGTTGTACAGCAGGATGTGGGATTCACACCTGAGTCCTTTGTGAAGCTGCAGCTTTAACCACTGCGCCCCCTGCTGTCCACATTGATGCAGTGATCCATTCTTCTCTCTCCTTCAGCATGACCATAGTGAAGTGGTCGTCCCAGGGGATGTTGAGGCTCACGCCGGAGGCCATGAATGAGCTCTTCCAGCCCACTATCAACAAAATTGTCAAACACATTGGTAAGAGATGCAGTCGTGTGTGTGTGTGTGTGTGTGTGTGTATTTCTGAGTTTACCTGGCTGTTCTCAACACGCTGGCCCTGCATCGGATCTTTCGGGCAAAACTTGATAAGACATATCTATCAATCTGTCTGTGTCTCAGAGGACCTGATGAAGAAACAGGAAGTGCAGGGCATCCGTTTCCTGTTCTTGGTGGGCGGCTTTGCCGAGTCTCCTATGCTGCAGCAGGCGGTGCAGGAAGCCTTGGGACGCAGCTGCCGGATCATCATCCCGCAGGACGTGGGCCTCACCATCCTGAAGGGTGCCGTGCTGTTCGGGCTCGATCCCACGGTGGTGCGCGTGCGCCGCTGCCCGCTCACCTATGGCGTGGGCGTGCTCAACCGCTTCGTGCACGGCCGCCACCCCCGGGACAAGCTGCTGGTGAAGGAGGGTCGCGAGTGGTGCACCGACATCCTGGACCGCTTTGTGACCGTTGACCAGTCGGTGGCGCTGGGAGAGGTGGTGCGCCGCAGCTACACGCCGGCGCGGCCGGGACAACGCAAGATCATCATCAACATCTACTGCAGCACCAGCGACGACGTGGTGTACATCACCGACCCGGGGGTGCGCAAGTGCGGCGCCATCACCTTGGAGCTGCCGGAGCCGCCCCCCGGAACCCGCGCAGCAGAGCGGCGTGAGATCAGGGCCACCATGCAGTTCAGCGACACGGAGATCAAGGTGACAGCCGTAGACGTGGCGACCAACCGCTCTGTCCGCGCCGCCATCGACTTCCTGTCCAACTGACGTACGTGTGGAGGAGGACGGTGCTCCTCATTCGGGAGGAGCCCCCCGCTGCCACAGGGGTCAGTCAACTCCATTGCCGATTCCTGCCACCTGCCAAGGGTTTGACCTCATCGTCCGCAACAAACTGCCTGTAGTTTGTATGTAGAAGCAGTTGGTGCTGCAGCATCAGTGTGACTGATAAGTTGCAGAAGTTTTTAATGATGTATCTTAACAGACACCCAATGGCAGACGTCGTCCTGGGGGGCTGCGCTGGAGCCGTTCAGCGGCATCTTTCCCTTCCCTCTGATCTTTTTCTTTTACCCAACATCAGAGAAAACTTTTCACATTTACTCTTTTTTTTGTACTCTTTCTTCAAATTGAATTATTGTTGAGCTACTTACTGTAATTTACCCATTTATAGTCCAGAGGGTTTTTTGTATGAATTCTGCTATCATTCTTGAGGATGAACAGTGGGAAGTAGGATCTGAACCTGGGCCCTTAGAGGCCAAAGGTAGCAGCTCTAATCACTACACCCCCTGCTGCCCCTCAGGGTCCAGTCTTAAGGACCAGGACTGTACTGCGCATGCAGCCTATAGACAGGTGCCGGTATTAAACCGAGGGCTCCCAGGTTAGTAACAGCAGTGCCTCCTAGTGGCAGGATAGTGACAAAACCAGTTTAGAAGCTGCATCATGTTGCATTTACTGCTGTCGAGCTCAGACACTGAATCCTCTTAAGTACAGCAGACTTTGTGTTTTTACTATGAATCACGTGTGTCAGACAAGTGCGACATTATTTAAAAATGAAGAGCAGCTTCAAAGAGGTGTATGATAAAGGCAGAAACCCTCAAATCAACCACCAGGTATAAAATGTTTAAAAAAAAAAAAAAAAAACAACCTTCTCCCAAATTCATAAAGAAAATTACTGCAAAAGTATGGGCAACTCCAAGACTTGTCTGAAGATACAAACACACATTTACAGGACCATAGTTTTCCTGTGTCTTATTGATGTAGATAATCAGAGACGTGTTCGATCACATGTGCTAAACGCCGCCGCTTTACGTGTGACAGGCCAACGCTGGCATCTGGGTTACATGTGGGAAGCTAATAAAGGAAAAACAGCTAATCTTTGTATTGCTACATATTCCTGTTTAGTTGTACCGGCTGTTTGTTTGTTCTACCATTTCCTTCAACTAAGACCCCAGAGCTGCCCAGAAAAAGGCCCAATGACACGTGAACCTGAGCTGCATTTTCTTGACACCCGAGTACACGTCCACCGGGCTCAGTCACTAGACTGTCAGGCAAAAAGACACAAACAACCCACCTTCAGCAAATGTGTTTAATGGCCCAATAAATAGCTCCACCAAGCGACCAACTGAAGACCAGCGTCAGCCTGGCAGAGTACTGCGCCCTGCTGCAGGTCAGTGCCACTATGATGAGGGGGGGGTGCAGTGTCACCGTCATGGCTGAGTCCAACACCAACTACACACTCAGCTGAGAACCAACGTACAGAACTGTTTAAACAGCTACATAACAGGTAAAGAATGAATGAGGAAAAACGTGCAACTGAAGCACCACTTACTGCACTACTGTGAAGGTTTTACCATGAATGGCCTTCAGTTTGGTGTCACCTGCTGGAATGAAGACTGTTGGTGAAAACAAGCTGTGATCTTCTACTCAGCTGCTCTTTCTAAATAACACTGCAGGCCACAGCCAATCGAGGCAGAGGTCAAGGGGTCACAGGACAGAGTCCCTAATGGTTGTGAGGCTTGCCACGTCCCCTGCCCCTCCCTGCCGGTGGTGTGTCCACGGCAGATCGTGGATTTTTGATCGTTTCGTCTACGGACAGGATGAGGCAGGCGGCCTCGGAGGCTGCAGTGAGAGCGTTGATGCGGACCACGGACGGCTCCCACACGCACGTCTGGAAGTTGTCGGCGATGTCCTCGCTGCTGATGTCCACGCCGTACCACATGCCGCCCTGCGGGGAGCAAACGGTTACGGGTTAAACGTGCTCGAGCCAGCAATGCTGAAAGAGGCCGAGAGCCCTCTGACAAGCTTTGGCTGCGGGGGGAGGGGGGGCAGCAGTACCTGGGCGTGTTTGGCCCTCAGCTTGTTGAGGATGTTGGTGGCGTCGAAGCCGGCGTTGTCACACAGCTGCCGGGGGATGACCTCGAGGGCCTTAGCGTAGGCCCCGATCAGCAGCTGCTGTTTGCCTGGGATGGTCCTGGAATAGTCCCTCAGGTACTTGGAAAGCTCCATCTCAATGGCCCCACCACCCGCCACGATGGAGTCGTTCTGGAAGCGGTGAAAGGTTGCCACTGTTACAACATCCAAGAGGACCCTTCACTGCCACCACTGTGTCCTGCTGTTACAATGACCCTAAAATCCACAATTCTCACAGCATTTATTTCCCCATCCTTCTCGCACCAACCAGCCACACGTACTGACCGAATCTCACTTAACTGCTATAATCTTATCAAGTTTGGGCTCAGCATTATAAACATTTACATTTTTACATCTCACCTGTCACATTAAACGTAGCACAGATCCAATTTTGGAACATATCAGAAACACAAAAATAAGGAAATGTCGAGGTTTAACACTCCCTCTGATGGGCAAGAACTGAACACAAACTTATAATTGACAGGTTTACATTTGTTGCAAAACAGTTTTCATTCAAAAACATACCAGACAACAAATTTAAGAAACTAAAAATTATGCATTTATACATTTAAATGCACCAAAACAAAATTACACAGTACCATTATTGTTTCCTTAAAAGAAATGGCTGAAAATATGACGCTAGCCCTTCATTTTTGACAAATTTGGGTTTCCAGCAAGACAGTTTCAAAAAAACAAACATGTGGACGAGACTTGCATCAAACTCACATTTTATCTTAATTTTATTGCGCACCTGTCTACCAGACCAATATCGGAACGAGGCCACCTGTCTGATGACAAAACTGTGAGCAAAGCACCTGCCCTGGACAGCTGGACAGGAGCTCATGAAGCGACACATGGGTAGTCTCCACTCACCTTGATGGCCCGTCGCACAATCATGATGGCATCATGCAGGGAGCGTTCCGTTTCCTCCATGAACTGCTCAGCCCCACCTCTTAGGATGATGGTGCAAGTCTTGGCCTTCGGGCAGCCCTTGAAAAAGTTGTACCTGGCAAGGAAAGACGTCACATGCAAGTTCACAAATCAAAGCAGTAACTCCTGTACTTACAAAGAAATTTGCGCAGCTGTAAAGTCGCAGGACAGATACCTTTCACCCCCAACCTGCACCTCCTCGAACAGTGTGCACTGTCCTAGTACATCATCAGTCAGTGCACCCACGCTGGTCTGGATGGAGCCCCCGCAGGCCTAGGGGAGACATTGCAAGTGCGTTAGTGGACAGCGCCACCTAGTCTAATGGAATGAATCTCCGCTGTGTAGCAGAGGACAGAATTTGGACCCCAGCAGCAAAATACTTTTGCCATGACTTCAGCCAGGGTATCATGTTAATCTACGACTTCCAGAAGAATCCCCAACGGCAGGCCCTTAGTTGGCTTCCATTGTTTTCCATTTCAACTGCTACTCATTGTCAAGTTCCCTAAATTTCACCTGGCTGGATCACTCCACAGGGTGCATCAGTGTTTTTTTTTTGTGACTATAACATCCCACTTATGAATCTCTATTCTCACCATCATGGTTCTCTTGAGGTCTTCCTCAGTCACCCGGCCAGCACAGAACAGGTCCCTGTCAGCAAAGTATTGCGTGGCCACATCCCCAATGGGCAGCTTAGACAGGACCACCTTTGCCCCAGACTTATAGATCTTCTCCAGCTTGTCGTACAGTATATTCCACTCTGCATCCACAATAGCCTGGTAATCCTAAAGGGGAAACAAGGTGCCAGGAACAGCTTGCTATGGTGCCGTCATGGTAACAGTGCCTTCTTCACGAGCAACTGAATAATAGTTATTCCCAGCCTGCACTGGAAAAAACTAAGCCGTCTTAGTTGTAAACAGGAAGATACAAGGTTGAATTAAAGAGAATTAGTCAGAAATCTTGATGTGAATCTGTCTGCAGCCAAAAATGTACTTATATTTTAACAAAGCTTACAGCCACAAAACTGTTTTTAAAAAAAAGGACATTCAGTACCAACTCATTGTAACAAAGAACAATGTCCACCTTTGTTTAATTAAAGGTGACTTGGGGAAACGCATCAGAACCAGTTTTGACAAACACACCTCTACGGACTTGACCCTGACTTCAGCATTGTCCTTTTCCGCCTTCAGCTCCAACTCCACATTGAGCATAGCGATCTTGGGATTCTCATACTTCTTGGGCTGCATCTCAAAGCCAGCGTATGAGAAGGTCTTCTTGAATGCTACACCTGCTACCAGCTGGGAGTCCTGTACAGGAAGGACATAGTAAGTGCGACGCATTTAAAAAAGTTTCCTGGTTCAGGTCTCTGTCATTTTATTGCCCCACTAAAACTATCCAACGCTTCAAAATTATAAATGACATATAGCTGACTTTGGAAAAAGCACAGAGGCAAATGTTTTTCCACTGAACCAATACAGAGAAAATGTGTATAAGATTGGCAGCCCGCCTGACTGCTCACCTCGAGTGCTCCGCCCTGAACCTTCTTCACTCCAATCATTTTGAGGGGCAGCAACTCATCGAGCATCATAACAGCATCCACCACCATCGTGGAGAAGAAATCCTTCTGACCAGCAATAAGCTTGGAATTCAGTGCTGTGGCCGCACACTTCTCCAGCAGGCTCCTCTGCTCTCTTACAAGATTCAGAAAGGTAGACAGGTCAGAGCTCAAATGTGCCTTCAAATAACTGACATTTACAGAGAAAACATCTGAATAAAATGTAAGGAACAATTTTAATAAGATGTCCTTTATGCAGAATAACAAAATTAAAGATATTATTCAGGGTCCATGAAGAAAATAATTTGAAGACTAATCTGAGGATGCAAAAAACTTACTGTTTATCATCCTTCTTCACAGTAACGGCTATTTCATTGATTCTCTTCACTGCCTGTAGAGAGAAACAAAAAAAAAATCACTGCAGTCTCCATGTGATCCTGAAACATTTGAAACATTCAGATAAGTAGTTCACTCCCATTTCTTGCTGAAACATGTCATATATTAACATTGCGAAGTCGAAGTCTTTACTGCATTGATATTTTCTTTTAAAATGTAAAAGGAGCTATCAGCTTGATATTTAAACACAGTGGATGCTGGCTATTTTGGGCAGCCAGTTATATGGTTCAAATCTTTAAGAACAAAACCAAATCGAGAAAATAGCAACACCACGTACCAGCTGGGTGGCCTTGCGGAAAGCGCGGATGATGATCTGAGGGTGCAGACCTTCTTCCACATACGGCTTCACCTGCTTGAGGAACTCAGCTGCTAGTAGAGTCACAGACGTCGTCCCGTCACCAACCTGGAGGACAAATCAAGTCTTTGTTTTTGATCCACACTTAGGATGTTGCATTAAAGTACAGTGTTATTAGAAAACCTTAATCTTCAGTTCCTTTGTGAACTATGTCTCATGCGCAAATCAATTTTGCACAAAGGGATAACATTATCATGAGTATTATTATTTATTTTGCTTATGCAATCATTTTCATATATAATTGTTTCCATGGCAACACTTTAAAGCTACATCACTCGCTTTTGTGTTTATTTGGTGCAAAGAGGGGAGAACAGGTGCCCTCCTGCAGAAAGTGGTGGTCTGGGACTTAGTGAAAAGCATGCATTTGATTTTGGGGTTTCCAAAAATTCCCTAACCTCAGCATCCTGAGACTTGGCTATGTCCACCAAAGTTTTGGCTGCGGGATGAACAACATCAAGGAGTTTAAGGATGGTGGCTCCATCATTGGAGATGGTTGCTTTTCCTGACACGAGAGATAAAATACAAAAAAAATTAACAGCAGCATAAATTTTCATTCAACGCCAGCACAATTTAAGTCTCACACAGTTAAAATGTTCTGTACAATACTTCTCAGCAACGTTTATTTAAAAAAAAAAAAAAAACCCCAGGGACTCAAGAAGTCATGTCTGCTCTTACCTCTATTGTCCACGATGAGCTTGTCCATACCCCGGGGGCCCAGGGTGGTGCGCACAGCTTCAGCAATCACCTGGCAGGCATTGATGTTGCTGACCAGCTGAGGGATCCCCTGAGACGTATCGGTCCCCTCTTTGAGCAGGATCACAGGTGTAGGCTAAGGACAGAAGAACGAACCGTCAAACACAGGCAGACGACAGGTATCATCTATCATCTGGTCAGTTCTGCATCACCACACTGCAATGGTGAATATGTTAACAAAGCTACGTGTGGCTGAAAATAAATAAATAAAAAGACATCTACAGTAGTGACACAGCCACCTGAAGGATGCTAGAACCACAAAGTTAAACCAGAAGCGTTTAAATTTACTATATATTTTTGCCATAAGCAAAGTACAATGATTAATAAATATTCAGAAAACACCTTTTAAGAAGGCGACTTACAATACTCGATACATTCTGTTTCAACTGTACGCTCATTGTCCACAAACATCAATGAGTAAAGGCATCAGGTGACAGATAGGCAACACATTCTATGAACCCACAACAGTCTTGAAATTAAGACCCTTTGTCAATTTTGTTCTGTAGAAAACAAGACTGAACCGAGACACAAGCAAAACAAAACAAAACAAAACAAAAAATACAACATGTCATGTAGAGCTCCAGTTGAAAAATCAGACATCAACCTGGACACAACATGCATTACAGGTATTTCATTTAGAGACATAAAGCTTTGTGGATAAATATGTGGTTGACTTAAAAAAAAAAAAAATCAAAAGAAAAATTTACATCTGATCAGCAGGATAACATGGATAAACTCTGCAAGGTCAAGTCACATTTTTGGATCTTCTAGGCTGTAGGACTAAGCTGTTAACTGCTGTTACTGTCTCTCAGGCTCCAAGTTCCGTTTTATTATAAGAATGAATCCAGACGAATAGTACCGTTATTCAAGTTAAAATGGGTGTAAATCAGGACAGAAAAGCTGTAACTTGTGCAGATGTACACTGTAGAATAAGACAGGTTACTGCTATTACTAAACTAACTTGCCCCATGGCAACGTACAATGACAGTTTTGTAAAGCGAACCTATTGTGCTACGTTTTTTTTTGCCATATTCCAATACGTATTTAAGCATTTTTCAAACACAGGCTGTGTTACTTCTTTCTTTTAAGCGGGTTTTATGTCGGAAAAATTCAACGTTCCCAGCAACAGGAACAATAGTTGCGCACACTGACATGTCTACCGGCGCTGACACATTCACAGAGGAAGGAGAAAACGAGGGACGAACGAATGGAGCCATTGAATGGAAGACGAATGGAGCGTGAAAACGCTGTGCGAAAAAATAACTCTACACATGTTTTTAATAAGTTTAGGGAAGTCTCCGCAGTCACGGTGAGCACAACTACACCCGTTCAACAGGGGCGGTGAACGCGCCTCAGTGTGGAAATGATAGTAAAAGATCATCTGTTTCCTGAAGGACACGGACTGCGTTACTAAACCGCGGCACCCGACATCACCCAACATGGGGCAAACGGGCGGATGGCGGCGGGTTCTGCAGCGCAGCTCTCGGCGCCATAACACTCACCATCATCTTGTCAGTCTCCGGGTGGAAAAGAGCGTCTAGAAAGTTCCACAATGCACCGCGCCCCCAGGCATCGCGACGGAAATGACGCATTATTTCTGCACAGACGGTGGCCTCGCTTGCACAAGTACTTCCGGCGTAAAATTTTCTATGGAGCGACTTTCTAGAACATAAGATGCGGGATTTTGCTGGGGTCTAAGCGAGGTATTTATTTTAGTTACGTACGAGCAGTTGATACATTATTTTCACGTTTAATAGCTTTTTCCTTATTGGATAGGAAGGTTTGATCCACTATGGGAAAAATGTTAAACTTAGGTGTCTGTGATTTAGCTGTAGAAAAATACTAGTACTAGCAAAATTCTTTTGAAAACATTGTGATGTTCATGAAATTAATGGAAAGAAAAGGGCGACCAGGAACATGGACTCAGTTACAGAGACAATGGACACACCCATTTTCTATACACACACTCTATATAATGTGGTCGACAACAATAGTTTTAAGGGCCCTTAAAAACATATAGATTAATATAGATGTATATTAGATTAACATTAGAGATCTCGCACCCCTCAAAGTCATTACTTTAGCTGAAGCTGTTTCCCAAACTGATTTACAGCGTTAAGATACATTGCACTGGTACAAGACCCTTAAAAACTGAAACATATTGAGATGAAAGTCCATAAAGCACTACAGTAATATTTCATAAATGTTTTTTCTTCTTGTTTGTGTCTTTATAAGTGAGGGTGGGTTTGAGTCAGATTCCTTGGTTAGACTGCTAACTGGTCTACGGAGTGGTCCGTTCTATTTCTGTATTAATATTTAAACCGACGTCAGGTGTATTTTAGTATTTGAACAAATGTCAGCAATAAAAACTAATGGCAAAGAGAAAATAATGCAGCATGCAAGTGGGCACAAAACTTGAAGTGAAGTTCATTGTGTGTGAAAGTCTGTTGTTATAAGACCCTGTAAGGAGAAATGTGTCTTTTTCCCATCATTTGCTTTTAATCTTTCTACAGCTCTTTTAACTACACAGGCTTCATGTAACATGTTAAGATAGATGTAGATATTTATGTATGCAGTTTGATTAATAGCACAGAACTGTAATCTAAAGGTTGCTGATTTAAGTCTTAGAAGGAGGCCTGCTTTATTTTTTGACAAAATGTGCATAATGAAAAAACATCAGGTATGGATAAGCGAGGCCTTGTGAATAAAATCAAGACTGAACTTAAAAGCTTCATTAAAATTCAGGTCTGTAGAGGTAAAGAATGAACATTTATATCAGCTTTAGCACTGCAGAACTATGACTCACAAGTCTTTTTAGGAAGAACACTTGAGTGTGTATAAAACATTTTACTGACTGACCAAGGTAACTATTTGAAAAGCAATTTTTATTATTTTTTCATATTGCTGGATTTTAGCAGCGGAATGCAAAACATAGATATTTGCTTAATTGGATACATTTGTGTTTTCTGTTTTCCCCTCATATCACTGCTGAACAACAGCGTGAAAATCCTTCATATGTCTTTTCTCTCAGCAGACTTTAAAGAAAAGCAAGCAAAAAGCCAAAACATTTTCCCGATGCTTCTATTTTTTCTTTTTCCGTGTTTGTCATCTCTGCCATTCTTCAGACTATTCAGGAAATCCACAGATGAAAGAGATTTTCTGGTTGCAGCTCACAGGATTCCAGGTATAACCTGAAGCAGTACAGGAAAGTATATTCAGAAGATTCAAGGCAGATAGTCAGTAATGTAGGTAATGCTTTATTTAAGAACATGCTCTGGAAATCTTGAAACCTGAAGGTTCAAGAGGAGTTCTTGCATTATACCCTTTAGAATGTATTTAATATAAATGACTTTAGCATTAAGTTGTTCCACACAGAACATCTGCTCCCAAGCAACATAATAATAGTTAGTACATTAAAAAATCTTTAGCTTTGGAGTCAAGTGTGAAAAATGGAGACCAGTGCTTGGCTACGATCTGAAGACCCTTCCCTTTCTTACCTCCAGTCATTGAAAGGCAAGAGTGGCGCAAGGTGGCTGGATGCCCTATGAAGTTTTTATAGTTAAAGCACCCGCCATCAGTCCATATCCAATGCCCATGCTGACAAAGAGTGAAAGAAAGCAATATGGCAAATAAAACTGGGTAAACAAAAATATTTCCTACATAGATGCTGCACTTTCATCATCTGTAACACCATACTGAATTTTTCCGGTATGTTCCAAATACATATCTGTTCTAACAAATACAGATGAAAATGATTTTAAAAAAAACAGCTGATAATTATGTGTCTCTAAACACCCTAAGTGAAACCAGTATGTGATACTGAGATCTAGCATGGTACATGTTCCAGTATAATATTAAGTGTTTTACAGAACATATATGTGTTTTTCACTTACCTTAACCTCTCCGCCCAACCAGACCTTGGCCCTTGTGTAATGTCTGACAAAATTCCCCATTGCAGAGTTGGAAGAGGATGTGTGAAGACTCACAAGATGGCCACCTTTACACATTCCTTCGCATTTGTACTACAACATAACAAAGGTTTTCATTTCATTACATCCTAAGGAAAACAATTATACTGTGCACTTACTCATAGGTCCAGTAAGGAGTAAGCATTGTTCAACCCCTGATTGTTCAGTGAAGCCTAGTGTTTGTATACACAAATCCCCCAGGTATATGTGTGTAACTCGGTGGATCATTACTGCTAATGTCGTTGGTCCTCCAAAACCTGATGAGTTGTTACAGCATTGTAGGGATGTACTCCTTCCTTTCCTAAACTGGCTACCATTGATTGTTCAAACAAATGTGAAATATCTTTGTCATGCTCTTTGAAGCTCATACAAAGTTGACAGTTATCCGCAGTATGAATTTTCCATCAAAAAACCCTTTTTACGCAGTTTATATAATTAAAAGCACGAATTAATCTTCTGCACTAGGCTATTTGGGGACACAGGCTTTTAATCACTTTTTTAATGACAGTAATACAGTAGTGTAAGAGAAATGAGGAAGTACCTCAGCTTCTTGGAAGGTAAGATATTCAGGTATGTACTTTACGCACAGTCCGCCAACACTGTACCAGGTCCGGTAATTTGAGTGTCGGCATTGTGTGAACTGTTTTTTCACATCACTCTCCTGCAGGTCTGAAAGGAGCAATTCATTAACTGCAAATTCTGATTTTCTGAAATTTCTGAATGTTCTCAAGGTAATCAAACATCATCTTCATCTACCTTCACCGTGGGCGTTCACCCCCAGGACACACAGCAGGGCAAAGATAGCAAGAAGCTTCATGTTCTCCTGTGTTTTTGGTTCAATTCCTCCTGCATGGAAAAAACAAAAGGTAACCTTTTAAGAAGCAGTACCTACAATTATGTATGTGAGAAAATACTAAACTGGCCCAGAGAAAGATACAAACACCCCCTGCAGAATGAATTATAAGTATCACGTTCATCAGTGAACAATTTCTTTTCAAAAAAATGTTACATCACCTTGGTCCTCCTACTGGATCCCTGCTTGTGCTATTTTCCGACCTCCTTTTATACCCACAAGTGATTATTAACTCCTCCCTTTTTCCTGATCGATGACCCTTTTTCATAGTCAGCAGCAGGCAAAAATGTAAGGTATCATTCACCACCTTATCCAGAACCTTATGGAAAACATGCATTAATATAGTTCTGTTTCATGTTTTGTAAACTAAAAAGGGACTTTATAGGTAATGATAATGTCTGATGAATTTATCTGCGTGTGAATTAGATTACATTAAGTGAATATCTTTATGGCCACAACATTGTGGTGAGTCCAGAGATCTGGCTGATACTGTCAAACGGAACAACTGTTAAATAAAATTTGTGAAACCATGTATTGCCAAATGTAACATGTAATGTAACATTTTTTGGTGAGATCAGATGTGGTCACATTATGTGTTTAACATTGAGAAAGCACAGTCATGTAAGTCGCTACAAGTGACAATATTGATAAATATTTAGTCAATAAAATATGTGCAAAAAAGTGCCATTTTATGGCCAAATGTACAGTACTGTGCACACTTTTTAGGCAGGTGTGGAAAAATGCTGCAAAGTAAGAATGCTTTCAAAAATAGAAGTGTTAATAGTTTATTTTTATCAATTAGCAAAATGCAAAGTGAATGAACAGAAGAGAAATCTGAATCAAACCAATATTTGGTGAAACCACCCTTTGCCTTCAAAACAGCATCAATTCTTCTAGGTACACTTGCACACAGTTTCTGAAGGAACTCGGCAGGGAGGTTGTTCCAAACATCTTGGAGAACTAACCACGGATCCTCTGCGGATGTAGGCTTGCTCCCATCCTTCTGTCTCTTCATGTAATCCCAGACAGACTCGATGACATTGAGATCAGGGCTCTGTGGGGGCTATATCATCACTTTCAGGACTCCTTTTTCTTCTTTACGCAGAAAATAGTTCTTAATAACATTGGCTGTATGTTTGGGGTCGTTGTCCTGCTGCAGAATAAATTTGGAGCCAGTCAGATGCCTCCCTGATGGTATTCCATCATGGATAAGAATCTGCCTGTACTTCTCAGCATTGAGGACACCATTAATCCTGACCAAATCCCCAACCCCATTTGCTGAAATGCAGCCCCAAACTTGTAAGGAACCTCCACCATGCTTCACTGTTTCTCGGACACTCGTTCTTGTACTGCTCTCCAGGCCTTTGGTGAACAAACTGCCTTCTGTTACAGCCAAATATTTCACATTTTGACTCATCACTGCAGAGCACCTGCAGCCATTTTTCTGCACCCCAGTTCCTATGTTTTCGTGCATAGTTGAGTTGCTTGGCCTTGTTTCCATTTCGAAGGTATGGCTTTTTGGCTGCAATTCTTCCACGAAGGCTGCTTCTGGCCAGACGTCTCCGAACAGTAAATGGGTGTACCTGGGTTGCACTGGTTTCTGACAGTTCTGAGCTGATGGTACTGCTGGATATCTTCCGATTTCGAAGGGAAGTAAGCACGATGCATCTTTCATCTGCTGCACTAAGTTTCCTTGGCCGACCATTGCGTCTACGGTCCTCAACGTTGCCTGTTTCTTTGTTCTTCTTCAAAAGAGCTTGAACAGCATAACCCCAGTCTGCTTTGAAATCTTTGCCTGGGAGAGACCTTGCTGATGCAGTATAACTACCTTGTGTCTTGTTGCTGTGTTCAGTCTTGCCATGGTGTATGACCTGTGACATGAAACTATCTCCCACAACCTCACCTTTGTAGCAGAGTTTGGCTGTTCCTCACCCAGTTTTAAGCCTCCTACGCAGCTTTTTCTGTTTCGGTTAATGGCTGTGTTTCACCCTACATATGAAAACCATGATCATTCTCACCTGTTTGGTGTAACTGGTCAATCATAACCTGACTATAATCCTACAAAATCCCTGACTTTGTGCAAGTGTACCTAGAAGAATCGATGCTGTTTTGAAGGCAAAGCGTGGTTACACCAAATATTGGTTTGATTTAGATTTCTCTTCTCTTCATTCACTGCATTTTGCTAATTGATAAAAATAAACTAACACTTCTATTTTTGAGAGCATTCTTACTTTGTAGCATTTTTCTCCACCTGCCTAAAACTTTTGCACAGTACTGTATTTATCAGTTTTAAACTTTACTTTAACCTGAGTGTTAGTGAAATGTGTAAATTTTGTTCATGTTTGGCATTTTATGCTTGGTTTTAGAAATCAAGAATCCAGAAGCGCTTATTGTCGAGTGTCCTTATACAACAGGGATACAAAGGAGCATGAAATGAAGATCCTCTGGTCCACGGTGCACAGAAGAAGCAGAAGTCAGGAGAATGACAAAAATGTAGGTGTGCAGTGTGAAAAACAAAGCCGAACATAAAGAACAAACAGACAGAGACTGAGCTTGATAGATATAGAAATTACAGACAGACTGAAGACAACAGTGACATTTGTCATCAATACAGTAAATTATAGAGGACAAAAGTCCTTAGTGTAGCAAAAGTTTATATAGGAGAATATGATGCTTTACGAGGAAATACAGCTTTTTACTGACTTCCAAGGCTTAGGTGCACGAGTGCTTTCTGTGCATAAATTTAAATTTTGCTGAAATGTTTCATCTTTTCCTAACACTGTGTAACCTCTTGACCTCTTAACATCATTGTGGTAATTAGTATCACTTCTCAGGTTTTGCAAAAACTTGTTAAACTTGCACAAGTTTCAGCTTTTAATCAATACAAGTGAAGAAAAAATTACTTCATACATGTTGCATGCAGGCTGACCTTTTTTATGCTTCAACCTGAGACTAACACCAGAAAATGCTATACAGCAGAACCTGTATGTCATTTTGCACCTTTGATTTTTAGATGTGCTTTATCACGAATTTTGTGTGTGTACATAACAGGGATGTGGTGTTGTGGTTCTGCCTCCCTCACCTGTCAAAGTGGTACTATTCAAAAGGATGTTTCTGGTGTCTAATAATGTTTCTAAGGCCCATTCAGGTGTGGATATGAATTCTCGTGAGAAATTCATAGGTTCATGCAAGAGACGGAATGAGGGAAACAGTTGTTTTTGTGTCTTGTTGTTTTGGTCCTTATTCCCTTGTTCCATTTCCCAGAGTGGAAGGATTGGAACATGGCCTGGTGTGGGAAGGATCTCCTGTGATCATCCTGCCTGCTTCATGCATCTGGAGCTGCAGCAGTGCTGGAGACTGGGTTTGAGTTTTTTGCACTTTTTCATGTTGCAATTATCACTGGTTGGACATACAGTTCTGGTCATTATTATTGGCAGCCTTTGCATATCATGTGTAATATTTCCAGAAGGAAGTGGGCAGTGAAACAGATTTGATCTCACTCATGTGTTCGATAAAGAACAGCACAGGATAGAACAACAAGAATTAAAAAAAGACGCTGACACAGTCATTGGGCCCTTTTGAACAATTAAAATCTGTTTGATTAGAACAACTAAATTTTCACTGCAGTGAAATTCATCTGAGATGAATTGCCAGAACTCACATGACGTGAATTAACCCACGATTAAACAATGAGTGTTGGCTTTAATGCAAAGGTCAGTTTCATTTGCTCTTCCTTTTGACAACAGTGAAGTTGTGACCATGAGCACAACTATTATCACCAAACATGAAAATTCAAAAGGGTACAAGGCCACTTCCAGAGACCTTGGCATCCCAAGAAGGGCTTTATGGACCTAGGCCAAGGAGGACCCAGCTGCTGAAAGACAAACATATAAATAAATGACTGATCTTTGTCCAAACCTACATAGAGGAACCAACATCCTTCTGCGAAAATGTTCTGTGGGCTGATGAAACCAAAATTGAGGTCTTTGGCCATGCAGACCAGTGAGATGTTTATCGGTGAGGAATTGAAGCTTATAAGAAAAAGAGTTATATATGGTGGAGGTTCCATAATACTGTGGGGCTTCTTTGCCACCTCTGTTGCTGGAGGCCTTGAATATATTTAGGGAATGATGAAATCAGAGGATGACCAAGGCATTTTAGAGTGAAATATGCTCCCCTGTGTCAGAAAACTAGGTACAGGTCAAAGGTCATGGTTTCTCCAGCGGGACAATGACCCACAATGCACAAACACACATCCAAAGGCACAAAAGAACGGTTAAAAAGGAAAAAAATGAGTGTGTTAAACTGGCCAGCAATGAGTTCTGATCTCAACCAACCCCAAACCTTTGGAAAGAGCTGAAATCCTACAAACATTCAGGAGCCACAACAAATTGCGGCTGAAGAGTGGGAGAAACTACAGCAGAAAGGTGCAAGAAGCTTCCAGATGTTTGAAATGTTTGGAGGCCGTCATTACCGCCAAGGGTGGTGCAACCAAATATTAGGGAAGGTGCCTTTAATATTAGATCACAATTTGTTTTTCTTCTAATGTATATGTACATTAAATAAACATCTTCTTTGATATATCACACTGAACATTCCATTACAATATTGTGATGCTCAAAAATGGATAAATTTCCCCATTTATTTCTGAAGTCATTTCTGAAGATGTTGTCCATGATATACCTACGGTGCGAGGGTGCCAATAAGGCTGAGAAGAACTATATGCTTTTCATGGTTTCCATCACTTTCATTGTGCCACTTTTTTGACATGATTCAGGAAGCAACTATTTGGTTTTGTTCTGGTAACTGAAACTCGCACATTAACGTGCTGATAGTTGAACCGCTTTTGTAACTGACACATTGCTAACCGATGTTAAATTATATGAGATGTTGGTAAATGATAAAGTTACACGATTCCTGTGTGGATGCCTCTAATTCTGAGTCCTTTTTTCATGTGGTATTTCTATCAACACGCATGTGTGGGGACCCAGAAAACACAGAGGAATAATTTTCACCATATAAATTTCAGTTGCTGATACTTTGCTGACATCTCTTTCACATCAACCACTGATAAGTACAAAATATTAAAAGTTGTTGCAATAGATGCAATAGATCTCAGAATGCTTAGGGAACTTGCACGAGTGTTACTCAGCACTTTGGAAACCTGTGGAGCAGCGGCTGTTTTTCACAACGGCCTGAGCACTTTTTTCTGAACAGAATTCACTGTAAACACAGAGTTCCGGGCTGAAATGCTCTAGTCAAAATGACACATTTGGTGAGTGAAGTGATCTCAGACACTTAAAACATTAAATAATTGACACAAAACTAGTTAATACAATTGCCTTGGCTACGTGGGGGTTGGTGAGTGTGAGCTGAAGTGCTGGAGTTATTTACAGTAAATCTGCTTTAAGAGATGAATAGGTGCTGTGGAGGCCAATGGACTTGAGCGCGAAGACGAACTGGACACTCAGGAACGCGGTGAGTGGAAGACTTGGTCAACAGGGAGGCACAGAGGTCTGGAGATGTGGGGGGCAATAAGCAGGGAAACGGGGAGGATAAAGTAACAAACACAGGGGACCGGATTGATGACGGGAGCAGGTGCAGCAACACAAGAGGCAATGCAAACTGGAAGCAGGGTGGCAGGGACAGGACAGGCGTGCTGCTTTAGAATCCGCAGCTACCTGCTCTCGGTGTCCTTTTTTTTAAAGGTGCGTTGGGTCCCGTGTGGATCGACTTGGCTGTGTTGTGACAACAATGAGAGTATACATGTTATCTAATATAATGTTAATTCTTTCATGTATTACCCAACAGCTCAATAAATACTAATGCACACATCAAAGAAAACAAGTTTTATTCTGTGGGGAATGTCTATCTTGGAGGCTAAAACGTCACGTGCGTGCCAGGGACTGAATCCTGCAGGAAAAGGAGGAGAAAGGGACACACAAATGCACACAAGCATGTACATAGAGAAAGAGTTAGGAAGAAAGAAACAAAACACCACAACCTGGGAAATGTGCTGTATTTTCCTAAAAACGAATTTAGCCATGGTGCATAAAAGTGAAGACCCTTAATGTCCACAAACCTTGGCGTGGTATGTAAGGAAAACAGAACCAGTCGAGCACCACCATCGACGTCCTTGTCAAAGTTCAAGGAGGAGAACACGTGCTGCAGTATGGCGAATGGCTGCTGGGTGGCGCTCTGCTGTCGGGGAACCAGCTTTCACTACGCCAGGGGCCGCATGTAGAAAGACAAAGCCTGTTACAGGGTTAAGAAAATGACGGTATGGAGGCAGAAATTATATTAACGTTGCAAAATGCCGTGAGTCCCGCAACCGTTGTCACATATTGACAGCAGGTGGCGTAGTGTTTAACACCGGGCGGAATGGATAAATCAGTGTACACGACTGAACACAAACCCAATGTTGTAAGATACTTCGGAGAAAAGGCATCGGTTCATATTCACAGATGATAACTGATGAATTTACACCCTTGTAAACGGTGTATGATAAAGGTGTGAAAACTGTCAACAAACCCTAATTCCTATAACTGCGTGTTTCCTTGTCTCTAAACACGAATATGTCACAAACCTATCAATCCTGCCAAACAGCGTCACCTAGTGACGGTCACTATCCAAAATTATTATTATTATTATTCGTACTGTAGCCTCTACTGTACTTTGAATTTAAACTGAGACGCACCAACAGATTCGTAGCCTCTTTGAAATAGTTATTAAATGTAAGATAACTGATTAAATGTGCACCTTTGATCATATGAAACAAAAACGAGTCCGAGAGATTGTTGTGAATAATAACTGGGTCGCAGTAAAAACCAGCAGGAAACTCAGTCGGAAAATAATGAAATAAATGAATATCACATTCTTTCCAAGAGGAGAAAAGGAGCGCAAAACGGGTCTTAAGAAGAACTTGAGCAAACAGTAAACAGCCAATCCGTCGACAATGAAGTTCTGCACCAATGAAAACGGCACAAGAATCTCTCGTCCAATCGGAAACGCGAAGGGGCGGTGCTCACCTTTCCACTGGTTCCGAGCGGAGACAGGAAGCGGCCACCGAGTAGGAAGAGGAGCCGGACGGTCTCGCGGCTCGGTGTGCGTTTCTCTCCCCCCCCCCCTTCTTCTCCGGGTGACGCAGTCGCGCGGCGTTACTACAGCGCGGAAGATGGCGAGCGTGGAGGTAGTCGCCGAGCACGAGCGGATCCTGCGGGAGATCGAGAGCACGGACACGAACTGCATCGGACCCACGCTGCGGTAAGGCGCCGCGGCGGGCCGGGTCCGGGCGGGTCCGGGCTTGTCGGGCGGAGTGGAAGAACCCTTCGCTGGGTGACGGGCAGTGGGGCAGCGTGGAGCCGCCGTGTTCGTGTCACTGGTCTAAACAGAGTGTCGCTACTTTTACCTCAGAACTAAGTTGTGAGGATTCCGGTGCTGCTTTTTAAAATTTATTTATTTGCCCGGTCCAATAATACTGCGCTATTCCGTCTGTTGGGCGCATTGGAGCGACTTTAGTGCTGTGTGTGTGTGTGTGTGTGTGTGTGTTCACTCTGCTAGAGACGGCAGGGGGCGCAGTGCCTAGAGCGCCCCCGCTGCTGTAGCACCCTTGAGGAAGGTACATACCCCGAGTTACTGTGGTAAAAATAGCCCAGTTGTGTAAATGGGCGAATCAGTGTGAGCAGCAGGTATTGGAACCACCGGACAGTCTAGTGCACCAAAAAATTGGTTTGTTAATCAGCAAAACAAATTGTTAAAAAAAATCACTTGATTTAAATATTTGAAGGGATTTTCAAGCATACAACTCTCAATAGATGATCTTTATGAATGCAAAATTGTAAAGAACCGTTGTATTATCTGTAGCAGCCATTAAGATAACGGATAAATGTTCTCCCTGGCAGTAGGATATTGGACAAAGTGACAATTTGTTTAAAAAATACTTTATTTCAAGTGATTTGCAAGGTTACCCCTGTAAATGCACATCACAAAAAAATCACGCTTCAGGCTTCACTTTATTGTCATTGTGCCTTATATTGGTGTACAGGAGACAATGAAATGTAGCTTCTCCCGGACCACAGCACAGAATACACTAAACGGACAGCGTGGCGACACGGCAAAGAAAAAATGGAGGTAGTTATCGGAAGTTATTGACATTGGTTAAAAACATCATTAAAATGATTTTCTTTACACAATACAGGTTTAATATCAGGTAAAAAAGCCTCGATATAAATTAGAACGAGCGATCGGTTGTATGACCAGACCCTTCGCTCCTCTTGCCCTGTTAGTCCAGCCCTGCGAGGATGAGCTGTAGTTTGTTGCTCCCATCTTTAAGTCGTCATCTTCTGTCTTCCAGATCTGAGGGGGATGCTGCGTTTCCGCATTCACGTTGGTTACGATAAACTCCGGTGGGGGACTGTGCTGGAGCCCCTGTCTGTGTGTGAATTTTAGTGGGAACCTTTCCTTACATAGGAGGCAGTGGAGCTGAAATAGATGCTTCTTTAGCTCCTCCCCTTGTATGTATGTGTATATATTATGTATGTGTATGTGTATATATATATATATATGTGTGTGTGTGTGTGTGTGTGTGTGTGTGTGAGTGAGAGAGAGAGAAAGATATCTGTAGCCTGGAGTGAATGAGAGGGGCATCTTGAGGTTTCTGCCACTTGCTGTAGCCTTAGTATGACAAGGTTGTGAAGGTGTCGGTGTGGCCCTTCTCATCCTGCAAGGAGGGCGTCAGCAAGCAGCCTGTCAAACATACTTGTTCCTGCACGTTGAAGCGCACATTCGCATTGATCAAACCTGCACTGCTGTATCCCGTGCGTCACGTCTGTTAGTTGAAGGACCAAACAAATCCAGAAAAGAAGAACATTATTCCCAAAGCTGGATTTATCAGAAGGTGGAAATGTACAATGCTTTTTCTCTGAGTTGTGTTTCTCATCTGGTTTGGCAGAGTCTCTAGAGTTTCTTGGGCTGGAGTTTATTTCCTGCTCCATTTGCAAGAACTCCCTGTTGGTATTAAATATGTCTCACACTTTCCAGAGCAATATGCACCCCCCCCCCCCACACACACACACCTCCACACTAAAGCTCAGCAGGAGGAGCTGGTTGCTGTTGTGCTAAATTTAAAATGGCCAAATTAGAACACTGATGCCTTTCAAACTTGCTGGGAGCTGCTGGTGTTTTTTTTTTAAATGTCTTATTTGTGGAAAGATTATTTTTCTATCAAAGGAGACAAAATTGGGTTACAGGTATACTAGATAATTCAACGAGAAATATTTTTGATTTTTTTAATGAAATTATGACTATTTGCTCTGTTTGGGACTCAGAACCTATGTTATACTCCTGCCCAGTTTCTGAGCTACTGCACCTCCTTTCACCCTTATTGATAGAAATGCACAATATAAGAAATGTGCTTATGCCGATATGTGATAATTTGTGTATATATTGATAAATGCACATACAGAGAAATGTAACATTTATTTGTGTAACACTTCAGTTTTGCGGACCACATAAAATCATTAAAATAAACAGTATCTGCTGAACTACATTTAGCTGCTACCTGATGCATAAACAGGGAATAGTTTTTCCAGACTGTAGCCTTAAATTTTATATAACACTTTTTGTTTACTTTCTGATGGAAGAAAATCCAAGAGAATTTGAAACAATGAAAATTTAAAAAAGAATAAAATGATACAATGATGAAGAATTAATACAACTCGATACTAACGGTAACCGTTTCTCAGGAAGTGCATCACTGTGATTTTTTTTATCATCACAAGAGGCACGATTTTCCTTAACATGCAAGCGCTACTAGTTCCCTTGTTGTTTGGATGTGATCATGAGTAGAAAATAACCAAGATCTCAGGCACGTGTTATATTCATGGCGTCAGCACTTTGAAGGGTCTTAGAAACCTTATTACTGTAAAACTTTGGATAAGGAGCTGTTAAGTGGCGTATATTTTCCAGGCAGTCGACCATGTATGTGACGTCTCCACACCTTGACACATCGCGTCCGTGCAGGGAAACAGCGTTTTAGGTATCTGGAGAGAAACCAAAGGACGTCTGTATTGCACCACTTGCTGGGCTTCTGTGTGGAAAAACTGGGAAAGGTACAAAATGTCTGGCCTCCTTTTCGGCGTATTGCTATTGAAAAGAACTTTATTTCAACCCTCGGAGTGGTTTATTTGCATAGAACTTAATAATAACATAAGTGTCTTCCAGTATGGCATCATAATCATAATTTAGTAATTACTAATTCATTAAATGAGTGATTTTTTTTGCCTTGCTCCATTGGACAGTCAGTGAAATACAAAAAACTGTGAGCTGAAGGTGATGATGAGAGATAGTTGATAATCTAGCGTTTTGTGTTTTGCTTTTGCTGCGGTTTCAGCTCTTTGCAGGGTGGCTCAGCCTGGTGCAGGCTGAACTCCCGGGTACGAGTGGCTCTTGGCTCAGTGCTCTCTTCGTGTGCCTGGCTTGTGCCTCTGGGTCAACTGTCCCAAAATAACAACGGGGTTTAGTTACTGCCACTCGGGGAGGTGCGGATGTGAGCAGGGCAGCGGGTGCCATCCTTCTCCACAGGTCTGGCTGCAGGGAGGATAAGAAAAGGTCATCAGTGTGAGGCCTTCAGACTAAATCAGCCCTGATCACCCCTTCTTGGATTTGGTCATATTATATTTGGTTATACAGGGTTACATTTTCCTGCTTTCTTGGTGCTGTAGCCCTGGGTGAAGGACTTGTGTGTGTTTCAGTGACATGCATGATTTATTGCTTGTTTTGTAAAGCAAAACGTTTTGTTTTTGTGTAACAAGATTAAAAATCATGCCAAAAACATTCAAAGTCGCCTATGATACACTGGAATGGTCAATAGGTCACACAGTTTGACCCTTCTCCATTAGTCTGCTCATATGAGGATGAAATGAAACTCCAAATATGTGTGTAATTGTGTAATTTGGCACATGGGGATGGATCGGTCAAAGACCTTAAATTTCAAGTTTAATTTCAGTAACCGAATGGACCTTTAGTTATGAACAACCCTTGTACTTCCTCAGCACGTACATTCTGGCAGCAACACAGACAATATTTGTTTCCAGCTCCCTAGTTATGATGTTAATAGATGAGGGATGTTAGCTGGTGGTGTTTGAGTTCCACTGCTGGCTTACAGGAATCATTTAAGGCTCTTATGAGCTGGTAAAGTCAGTTTTTGTTCTTGTCTGCTGGGTAACCTTAGTTATCCTGCTCTTTTGCTGCTAACTGCCTGTCTTATCGATGTAAAGTGAAGCGAACCCTAGAATAGAAATGCGTCCTCTGATACGCGGCTTTTTCTGTGCTCTCCTTCTGCCAGGAACTGCTTTAGTGATATTTTCTCTGCCTGTGCATCATTGGAAATGACTGAAACGCTCCTCTCCGTGAAGATCAAGATATCAGTTCCAGAGGCCTGAGTCGAACCGTGAACTGTCTCCGCGTGCCATAAATTTCTTCAGTAAGGTGGATTGCAAAATGCTGAGGTTAACTGGATTGCTGAGATCATTGGCTGTATCAGTTACCTTCTTGTTTGAAGGTTGGAAAAATGGCCCTTGTGTCCTTGGTGGAAGAAACTGAAGTCTGGAGATCTTCCTTTGCTATGCAGGGGCCTGTTAACCATTGTCACCATGGTTGGCAGATATTCTTGGCAGTTCAGAGGTTTGCTCTAACCCTGCAAAGACTATGTGCGAATGGAAAAATGGGAAGTGGAATGAAGTTAAATGGGAAAATTGCATTGCAACATGCGACTGTTGCCAGAAGAACATTCAAGAATGCATGATGTTGCTTGAAAAGAACCCCAGTGTTCTTTACTAAATCATTGATTTTAGATTTATCAATTCATTAATTTGTCCATTGCTTACTTTTAAAATGTTTTTTTTTAAAATCTTAATTGTAATTTGTTTTGATCTAAGTTATAACATGCAAAAAGTGGGAGAAACAAATCACTTTAATAACCACTGGAACCCAAGTGTCACACGTTCAGGAAAAGGAAATGCTTGGCCTTTGTGACCTGTTATTGGAACAGAATATCAGGTTTTTGTGATGCTCTTACTATTTTGTACCTTATTTCAGTACCTGTATAATTTAATTGTACCATTTTAGTATGTGAATTTTAAGGCAAACCTCCAGACTCAGTCTGCTACCCTCTGAGCCAGCTCCCCTGCAGACCATTGTGTGCAGTCACTTTGTTGGGGTGTGTTTCTTCTTGACCGAAATACACATCCAGCTGAATTTGGGCCTGCAGGGAGTTAATAACAATAGATTGTCACGCTATTTCTGTCATGCTGCCAGCTCTGCTAGGAGGTCAAAAATATAATTCGCCCAGAGGAGTGTTGGTACCTCAGGCCCCTCTTGCCAATGAAGAGAGAGATTGCAAGTCATTTCCCAGGCAGATTCCTTTTCAGAGCCAAAATTGACTGGATTTTTGTATGTAGATGTTGTTCATTTGTTTGCTCTTAACTGGTGGTTTCTTTGTGCAGCTTTTGTTTCTCCAAAGAAGTAAGTGGTTAATGATAATGGATGGAGGGATGGATGGTTATGTCTATTCTTGACATCTTGGTTGTTTGTGTTGAGCTTAAATAATTGATTGTTGATTGACTGTTTTTTTTTTGCAGAAACTTATGTTCTCTAGTTAAATTGTAAGAGGCAACGAAGGAAAAATGACTGTATGAAATACTGTCGATCCACGTGGAGTGCAATCTGGCAGGTTAGCGCCAGCTAGGGAAATGCCGCACACCTACCTGTGGAATTTGGAACAAACACCATAGTAAAAAAAAAAAAAAAAAACTGGTTTGGCATTTGGCAGGCCCCAACAGAGATGATGGAACTACCATTTGTACTCAACACAAATCTCTTTTTTTTTCCTACTGTGGAGAGGAACTTCCACCCTCTGTTTCTTTCAGGACCTGATCGGCACCAATTAACCTGCAAACAATGAAGGCTTTAATAGAGGAAGTATCGATGGAATATGGCCAAGTGCACAAGCTGGGGGCTGAGGGGGGTCATCGCTTGCGCTGCAGTCTTTGGTTTGACTTTTGTTTGACTTTCTGCTACAGTTCACCCGCTCGCCTCAGCCTCGGGTTGCTGGTGATTGGAATGACTGGACAGTTCTGTACGTCACAATACCGTTTTTGTAATATGTTTTCGAGAATTTTCAGAAAAGAACAGGAGAAAAAATTGAAGTGGAACACTGATTTTAATAAATCACTGCTTCAGTATTTGCCATGTAACAAAACATTTTAGGTGCATGTAATGACTACTGTCATGTTAAAATGGTTTTAAAAAAATGTATATGATACATTGGAATGACTGACCAATTGCATGATCAGAACTATTTCCCGTCATTAATCTGGTCATAAGATGACTTGTATTTTTTTTTTTTTTTTGCAAAGAGTTTAAAGCGCACGACTGGGTGGCACTGGGAGAACAGAAAAAAAACAATATACTTTAGGCTTTCTTGACCTCCCTCACCTTTCATGCCCTGGACAGGTACATTTATTCAGTTATCACACCTTTTTCTCCAAAGAGTGACACAGTCTGAACAAAAGTGCATTTCACAGCAGAACACAGTTAGTGTGAGTTAGTGTGTCCAGTACCGCTGTTTTTGCTGCTCCGCATGGGCTGCATATAAAATTAATAGTGAATACAGAGGTGATCGTGATGGGTGGCGCACTCGCACTGCAGATTTCTAAAGCAGTTATTAGATCGTGAGAGACGTACGTCCAAAAGAGATGGGTGCTGAATTCCTTAAATGTTGAAAGTGATTCAGCAGCTCTGAGGCAGAGGGAGCTCTGCACCGCATTGGAGCCAAAATGAGGAACCTGTGAACTTTTGATTCTGTACCACTCTTCAGTGGGCTCACCAAGTGGGCAGGGATGGAGGAGTAAAGCATTCTTGCTGGACCGTAGAGACTGATCAGGTCCTTTAGGTAGGGTGCAGATGCTTTGACCGTCTTGTTGGCCGTAACCAGTGTTGAAGTTGACACAGGCAGTTACAGGAGACTAGTGGGGGATGATGGGAACACTTTAGCCGGTCAGACACAACTCACACCACAGCATTCTTACTCTCAATACAGTTATCTTGAAATGGCCCTCAAAACTGGTTTGGGCTGCTGCCTCCTCATGATGCTGTAGTGCAGCCAGGCTTTTGTTTCCCTGATTTTATGTGCTCAAAAAACAGCCTTGAATTTTGTCTGTAATGAGCAGGTGGAGGAGATGTACGTGCTTATTATGTTGTCCCGTCAGCCCGTTGTCACTGTCCGTCTGTGTGTACTGCGGCAGGAGGCATCTCGCAGCTGGTGTGAAAGTCATTGCAGTCCCTGGCGATGCCTTAACTGCCCTCATTTGCTCTTCAGACCAAAGATTGTTACAGCAAAATGTTTTCAGATTAACTTCTGCAGACGCCAGGGTAGTGGTTTCATGCAGGGTTCCTAATGTAAATCTAATTCAAACCGAGTGGTGCACAGCTTTTATGACACTGTTTAGGTTTGTCTTGCAGTCTGAATGTTGTTGGCTCCAACCCCACCTCCCTTGATCGAGGTACTTACCCTGGATAGGTAAAATAAGAATACTGTGGTGTATAAGTGTTTAAATCACTGTAAATAGCTCAGTGGAAATATACACAATATGTGATGTCATGTTATTACGGGACAGCAGGTAGAGCAGCGGTGACAGCTAAACCTAGGATTGAATCCCACCTTCTGCTATAGTACCCTTAACTGAGGTACTTGGGGTTAACCAGTACAATAAAAAAAAAAAAAAAAAATTTCTCTGTGGAGATTATGGAATAAAAGCAAATGTACTGCAGAAGGTCTCTCGTTGCCTCGGGTTTCTCTCTATGGTTCCGGACCTGTGCCGAGCTCCTGTGGAGGCCGAGTGACGCTGCTCAGCTGCTCCTCACATCTCCACGCAGCTGTGTCCCAAATAGAGCGCAGGGTGGGGAGAACAAGTCACTGGAGGGACTTTGGCCGCACCCTGCTTAGTCATCACCCACATGTAAAGCAGCAACGCCCACAGTGCAGCGTGCGGATTACTGGTATAACCATATTTTTTAAACGGCTTGGTGTTAAAAGTCACAGGGTCTCAACACAGTTCATCTGCACGAGACCCTTCTTCCAGTGTTTGGATGTTAGCCAGATAGGTCGATGCATTACAAAGTAATTTTTAAGTATATTTTCCAGAAAAGTGGTTGGTTAATAGCAAAGGTGGCCCCGTATTTGTTGCAACGTCACTTTACATATTTTAAATGAATTTCAGGAACTCTCACTGCATAACGTAGAGATGATTTTAGATTGCAGCAGCGGGAGGAATTCTTTGTACCAGCCGCCTCCCTTTTTAAGATCATCTGCTATTTTTATCCCTTGTAGGATATATTTGTTAAAAGGAAAAAAGGTGGTTTACAAACAGGCAACTGTAGATGCACACAAATACAAAATTCTTAAAATTTTAAAGCATTTTTTCGACAAGAGTTTTTTATGTCAAAATAAGCTTAATGTATATGAAACGACAGGTCATTAAGTTTGTGTTTGCGATGCTGAACTGTAACTGAACTGTAACTGTCACAGCGTCTCAAGAATTGTGTAATTTGGGAGATGAAGACTTGGCCAGAGATCTTAGAGCAGCAACTAATGAAACATTTAGCCATTAACTGTCCTCGTAAGTCCTCAGCACGTACACGTTAATAACCCGCACCATGTTTACCTCCAGCTCACGTAGTCGGATGGTCCGTGAGGCGGACAGGTTGAAATGTGAAGTGAGAGACCCAGCGCTGGCTCAGTGTTGGAGCTCGGAAACCTGGCCAGTCCCTCGCTCTCTGGGGGGTATGCGGGGGTGGAGTGGGGAAGCAACAGGTGCTCCAGTGGTACTGTGTGAGTGCACAGAGTGTCTTACTGAGCTGACATCTGCAGGTGGCGTAGCGGTTCAAACCGCCACTTTTAAACGCAAAGGACCCAGCACCCACCGCCTGCTGCAGTATGTACCCTTGAACAAAGTACTTACCCTGAATTAAAACGGTTAAAATTACCCTGCTGTATGAATGCATAAAAAATTGTCGCTGAACGTTGTCTGGAGAATGGAGTCAGATACCAGTCCTGTAAACAGGGGCGCAGTTTCTGTTGTGTGACTCGCCTCACAGGGGGGCGGCAGTGGAGCAGTCGGGGTGACGGTGTCAGGCGTAAGTGTTATGGCAGCTACTCGTATGCTGAGATAAGATTGTACCCCAGTGGCCGCTGCCTACGTTTCGGAGCCACAGGCGGCTCAATAACAATGTGCCTGCAGTGGCTTCCTGTGGGTCTCCGGGGCCTTCGCTTGTTGTCGTTTCGTCACGTTATTTGTGTGCGCAGGAGTGAAACACAATGCCTGTACACTTGTTTTGCTTGCCTGCCGAATGCAGCGTCCACACTCTCCCCACATAGACACACGTGGGACTGGGAGAATGGAGAGGACGTGACCCCCGGAACTGGACCCGCAGCTGTTGGTCCCTTGCTGTAACGTGACCGGTTGAATTGTGCCTCTCGCCTCTCCGCTTTAGCAGCATCCAAGTCTTGAAGTAGGTTTGGTTAAAGTTAAAACCCGTGAAAAAGCTGGAAAGCAAGAAGCGGTGAAATCCAGCGCTGCTGGGAAGAGAAAGGTTCTCAGGGGTCTGTTGCTCAGCCTGCACTAACTTTGATGCAAGTTCTCATCAATAAAACATGTAACCATTATTTATTCAATGCAAGTATTTGATTCAAGGCTACCTCTGTAGTCTGTTTATAAACATTTTTTCTCTAAAGAACTAATGCAGTAGTCCTGACATTGTCCAAAGGTGCCATTTAATTTTCATTTACCTCATACTTGTCTCCAAAGTGAGTTAGAGTGAAAAGCTATTTGTGCTGATTTACCCATGTATAAAGTTATGTGATTTTTAATTTGAATCACGAGTACTACAGCAGCAGGTGGGATTTGAACCTGCAGCCGTCCGGCTCTAACTGCTACACCACCTGCTGGCGAGTTAATCGATTAGGTCATTATTTTTGCTGCTTGTCCAATGGGAGCTTTGGTAATGCGGGTGTAAAGTCGACTTTAACTTTGTAGGTTCCTGCTAAACTTGTAAGCGGGGAAAAATGTGTTTGGTCTTACTTATGTGTTAAAGGAGTATTGCGTGATGTTGTTTACATTCTTTATCAGCATTATTTTAAAACATGTTTTTCCCCTGCACCTGCTTTCCACAGCTGGATCGAACATTTGTCTCCCAGAGTATTTGCGGTATTGTTTTTAAAATTGTTTGATTCGGCCAAACCGCAGTTTCGCAACCTGTTTCTCACCGATGAGTTCTTTGTTGGAGGTCGGTCGTGGTTCTCGTTGGAGCCATCGGAGAAAAAACTGTTTTACACGATGGCTGTTTTGTCTTCCGTCGCTGACAAACGGCACCGGCCAGGAGAGACGGGAACAGGGGTTTATTCCTCGTGTTCACTCTCTTAATACGGTGTGTTTTTGTTACTTCGTCCTTCACAGCTCGGGGGTTATTGATTCTTGATTCAGTCATGGGTTCAAATTCCGCTGTTCTCGTGAGTTTCTTCTGCATGCTCCAGTTTTCTCCCACAGTCCCAAGACCTGTGTTTCAGGTGAATTGGTGACTTTAAATTGTTCATACGTGTGACTGTGTGAGTCCATGAGTGTTTCTTATTGTCCTGAGATAGACTGTCCAAGGCCTGTTATGTTCTCATTTGACATTTTGAGTAATATGTTTCTGGTAACCAGTGACCAGCATGTTTTACTTGCACAGGGTGGCTCCTGTGTAAACACTTAAGATGCTAAAGAACTTTGCAGTGGTTTCACTTTTGGATTTTTTAATATATTGTAGAAAAGTCCATTTGAGTTTGATTCTACAGAAGTAGTTGAGCTTCTGTGTCTCTGTCTCTTGGATGGAGGGTAAAGTTGGCATTGAGCATCCAGTGGCTCATCCAAGGAGTCTTTGACCGAGTGAAACACTGGCACAGTGTTTTAGTAGTGAATAGGTAGTGTCTGGCTTGTAGGAAGTGTGTGTGGGAGTGTGACAGAGGGCTATAGTGACGTCAGGGCCTGGCTGTTACAGGGCGCTTCCTGTCCACAGGAAGGGAACGGGTGGATCGGCCAGGTGAAGTACATTGTGTTGTGTAAACGCTGCAGGTCCGCCGCTTCCTGTTTGCTGGTTTGTCCCCCCCCCCCCCCCCCCCCCCCC
>UFQX01000186.1:416672-430168 GCA_900497675.1 Arapaima gigas | reverse complement strand
TTTTTTTTTTTTTTTTTTTTTTTTTTTTTTTTTTTTTTTTTTTTAAATCTTCTCTTCTCTCCCTGTTTCTCAGCTGTTGTAGTTCAGCCGGAGAGAGACATTTGTCACTTGCGGTTTGGGCCCTTCCGCATTTGAAATAAATATTTCTTTTTATTTCGTAGTATTTCTTCCCGCGCATGAAGTTAAACACATTGACAACCGGCTGGTTGGGGGGGGTCAGGGGGTCGAGGGGCCGTCTGCTCGGCTGCTATAGTTGTGGTACTTACATTCATGAGGAAAACTCCTCAGATCAGAGGTGGAATAACTTGGCCTAAACCCAGGATATGTGGGACTTTGCATCATGGGATTTCTTGTACAGTCCATATAGATGTATTTGCATGCAGCATTACTGGATGTCGATGGATAGTTCCTGTCTGCCAAGTCCACGCCCCCCGTACCCAGACCGCCTTCACTCTTTGGCCCCTGAGCCTGTCTGCATCTCACTCATAGCCCATTCCTGGCCTGACTTGAAGACGTGCTTCCCAAGTCCCATAAATCTCCAGCAGCCTATTTTAGATGTATAAATTTCCGCTCTCCCCACCCCCCCTCCCCGTTTCCTTGGCTCCCGTGTGGCCATCAGGGCGGAGGCAGTCAAGGGGTCGGCCAGGAGTGAGTTGTGTAAGGAGGCCAAGGAGTTCAGTGTGATGGGACTGCGGTGGCCTAGCACTAACACTGTCTATTGAGGTTCAAACCCCATGCCTGGCTGAGGTACGCTTGAGCAAAGTACTTGACTCGTACTGATGCTATAAAAATTGCTCAGCTATATAATTGGGGAAATAAGTGAAAGCTGCTTTGGAGAAAAGTACCAGCTAAATAATCCATCCATCCATTATCATTCTGGTCAGGGTGATAGTGGTCCAGAACCTCTCCTGTAATCAAAGGTTGCCAGGCTATGAAACCACACCCTGGATGGAACACCAGTGTAGTTACGTAAATATAAATATAGTTGCTAAGGAACCAAATGTGTCCAGGTGGCAGTTCTGTTCTTGAAAATCGTATGTGTGTTGTAGGCCAAGATTTAAAAAGAAGAAAACACATTAAATTCCACTGGGGAAAATTTTATAATGAGAATATAATATAATTTCTATTTATAAAATAGACTATAATATAATTTGCTGAAAGGTGAATGTGAAAATGAAATGTGGCTGAACATTTTCTAAATGTAAGGAAATTGTGCATTTTGCTTGGTAGAGAGTTTGTCGCAAGCAGGAGTGTTTTGCCTGGCAGGTACTACCCGGCGTTGCGGACGCTGGAGCAGCTCGAGCACACCTGTCTGCCCCGTGCTGGGCGCTACCGCTTCTGCACCATCATGGCTGAAAACATCCCGGTCCTGCGCACGCAGATCCGCGACATCGCCATGTCGGACCTCAAGGACTTTTTGGAGAGCATCCGCAAGCACTCGGACAAGATCGGCGAGACTGCTATGAAACAGGTTAGCCTTTGGGACTTAACACGCTTTCCCCCTCTGACCGTCGGGTCCGAACATTTACATTTGTTAAATTAGCAGTTTTCTTGAAAGTGACTCCCAATGCTTATTGGCTTCTATTTAACGCCTTTATTCAAGGTGACTTGCATTGCTTCATACATTTCACTTAACTTCTTATACTCATTCACACCTCTGTACAGCAGAGCACTTTGTTGGCAATTTAGAGTCACCAGTTCACTTAACACATCTTTGGATTGTGGGTGGAAACCCATGTGAAGGCAGGGAGAACGTGTAAACTCCTTACATGCTGAGTGGGGTTCAGAATCACAACCAGAAGGCCAGGAGCTTCGAGGCACTAGTGCTACGTGGGCTTTTTTGTGCTTATGCTGGGAATGTCGCTTCCCACAGTTCAGCCAGAGTTGAGGGGTGACTGTTGAAAGAGGGCTGGGGGTCCTGCTCTCCTACTCTCAGCTCCTCAGCCCCCAGGAGGCGCTGTGGAAATCTGCTCCGAATTTTACGGTGTGCACGACGTGTAGCGCTACTAGAGGATAGACGAGCTGTGTGTGTGGTGTGTGTGTGTGGTGCGCGTGTGTGCGCGTGCATGTGATCTGGTGAAAGATGAGACTGGCTACACACAAAACTGCGAGAAAAAACAGCTGGAGAAGATGTAGCTCAACAGGGAGAGCAGTTGTTATTATTAGCAGACTAATAAATCCAAAGAGGTTCTCTTGAATTCAAATTTTAAAGTGACTTTAAGGCTACATACACTGATTTACCACATTATACAGCAGGGTAATTTTTACTGTGTCAAGGTACAGTAGGTACCCTGATCGAGGGTACAACAGCAGCAGGCGGGATTTGAACCCGAGTCCTCAGAGTACGAAGGCAGCAGCTCTAACCATCCTCTTATTTGAAACTTGTCTGTGGACGGTGTCGTATGGACACCACAGTGTACCTCAGTGGTTGCTCATCGGAGATTTGAACCTGTATTCGTTTAGTCACAACCGCGGTTTGGGCAGCGCTTGACCGCACTGCTGCAGCGACCATGCGCCATTACTGGAGTGTGTGTGTGCTGCCTTTCCCAAGTGAGTCGATCCACTGCTCTCCCTCTGTGGTGCATGTTCCTTCTAAAGAGGGGACTGTTTCTCCTGTGGAGGAATGAACATCAGGGTGCTTCATAGGAAGGCACTTACAGTAGGGTCAGTAACGTCAAACTGCACATTCTTGATCTCTCTTGATCCTACCCTTGCTTTTCTGTAGAAACAGCGCTTGAGTGAGGGGGGGGGGTGTGTTTGCAGCACTGGGGTCTGGCTTGTATTTTGTTTGTTGTTGACTGGACAGTATGCAGCAAAGTGACAAGGGGGCAGTTAGGGACCTGCTTTCTCGCTAAGGCGGCGAGAGATGCAGTTGGAGAAGGGTTAAGGCCACTAGTACCCTCTGCTGGCAGGAGGATGCTGGTACTGGAGCACCCCTGGAATAAGTGTGTCTGTGTAGAGTGGTCACCAGGAGGCAGAACTGCACTCAGCACTGACCCCCTGACCTGCAAGGCCACACTGGGCCCCTTGTGCTGCATGGAACCCAGTTTACAAGCCGCTTTTACCTGAAACCCATTGCATGACTAGACGGAGCCACGTGGGTGGGTCCAGAAGGTGGATTAGTGGTGTGGTCAAATCCTACCTCCTGCAGTAAAATTCTTGTCCTAAACTGATAGTAAAAATTACCCTGCAAGGTAAAGTAGCTTGAGATTGTAAGCTGCTTTGGGGAAAAGCATCAGCTAAAGGAATGAATAGCTAGGTAAAAAAGCAAAAAAAAAAAAAAAAATCTAATCATAAATAAGTAACTGAAATAGTTATAAATAGTAAAATAGAATAAAATGAATAAATAGTAAAAAGCTAAATAATGGTCAGAGGACAAATTCAGTGGCGTCATTGTGTATTTATTTATTGTGTATCTATTGTCATCTGGTATTTATCTTCCGTTTCTTTGTTCACCTTCAGCAGAGCCATCCGAGTGATGATACAAGTATTATAATTTCTTACGAGCCAATTGTCTCTCGCACCACTGTAAATGTACGCAACTCTGCTGGATAATTTTTTTTTATTACTGCGTTTTAGTTAAGCACCTCCAGGATGCAGTCGGCGGGTCCGCTTGCCTCTACGTTGTCAGCAGGGCTTTTGGAAAAGGAAAGGTCCCGTTCGTCCGAATGCTGCGAACTGCGAGGGCGACCCGTGTGGTTATGGGGTTGCAACGGACATGTGAAGCGTGCAAGATGTGAACTACGCACATCCTGTCCCCCCACCCACAAATAATGACAAACAGTGCTCTTTATTGCAAAGTTGTTACCACTAGCAGTAAACAAACAGCATTGGGAGGAAGTCAGGAATGCGTTACAGGAAAGTCCAAATGGTTCTAATGAAGCGTTTGTGCACAGCTGCGGTTGGGTGTTTGCGTGCGCAGTCACCGGGGTTGGAAGGCAAACGAACGTGTGGGTTCGTCCACAATTAGTGTGTCTGTCAGCCACGCCTCTGAGAGGCTCAGGTGGTGCAGTTTTACACGTACAGTGGCGTTCCTGGTATATCTTCTTTGTGTGACTGTTGATAAATAGGTGAAAAGATTTTCCCAGTGCAAGCAGAAGCATTCCACATAAATCACACTTAATGCAGGGCTCGGTGGTCCCGATCACAGGGGGTCCAAAGTTAAGAGTCTGTATGTAACACTGTGTACTTCCACGGTGAACAAACGGGTATCAGATGCCAAGCTTGGGGGCCACTCTTCAGGTTATTTTATTTAAGACTCCGGTCACAGGGCTGGGGTCTGTGATTCGGGAACTTTGGCGTTTCTTTCTCAGCACCTTCCACGATGTGATTTTTCCACCCTTGGGTTCTCACACACACTCCTGTTCCTTGCTGTCCCCTCTGCATGGTTGACACAGGTTAGAAGAGATTAGTTATTGGGAAACGGTGTGCACGGCCCGTCACTCCCTCATGCCTTCCTTGCCCTACCCAGGTGTGTCCCACTGTATTTTCTCAGTTCCAGCTCCAGGGTTGAGGAACAAACACCCTCTGTCCCTCAGAGCTGCTGAATCCATTTCAACACTAAACTTCTTCATAAACTTGCATCGCACCATCTCCCACCGTCACTGCTTTTTTTCCTATCGGTTCTATATACAGATACACAATATTATTATTATTATTTTTTATTATAAGCCATAGGCATTAACACTATGTGGTGACTATTGGTTGTGCAGACATTTTCACACAGTGCCACAGGTATTCAGTGTCAGGACAGGTATCCCCCTAGTTATGAGCATAATGGAATTGGAAATTGGCTTGAAAGGTAAAGATGTAATTACCATTACAGCACAAACTTTGAAAATTCCCGTGTTACTTGTGAGGTTAAAAATCAGCTTCGTATTTGCTTGTAACCTGCTAAAGGGTATTAAATTTCACTTGTGTCTGCAAAAAACTGTGAAGACGTGTGTCTTGAGGGGTACCTGTATGTGGTGCTGTTGCTGTGTTCTGTGCGGCTCCAGTAGGTGGAAGCACATCTACAGAATTGCTGTCTGCTCCCGTCTGTCATGTGGTGTTGGATCGCAGTAAAACCACCGTTTGAACTGAAGTAACCTCTTACAGAGCAGAGCTCAGACGTTCACCTGCCAGTTGCCATGCAGACTTCATTTTATTTTCGTGTGTGTGTTGTGGGATGGAGGGAATTCAGCTCTGGTTTCTGGAATCAGTTGTAGGCCCCACAGCCTCAGGCTTTGTGAATATTCTGTTTTTGTGGATGTACAGTAATGTGACAGTTTTTCTTGTTGTTAAATTATCGATCTATGACGTTTATTGTTTCTGCTTGAGAAGCGTGTGTGTGTGTGTGTGTGTGTGTGTGTGTGTGTGTGTGTGGATGCAGTTCTTGTTTTTGTTAGGCGGTTATCACATCCATACTTGTCCCTTTTCGTGGTTTTCTGCTCCTGTGTGAACTTCGTCTCACCATTTGTGTTCATTTGAACGCATGTTGTCCACTGCAGCGTTTATGCACAACACTCAAGGCTCTTAGAAACAAGTCAAGCGAGCGCATGTGATCCTGTGTTTTCCTGTGACAGTTGTTTTCACGTGGCGTTGTTTCTCTGCTAGTTATTTTTCCTCTTAATATAACTCTGTGGTTTATGGGAAGCACAAACAGACAATAGGGACACTTTTCATTATGCAACCAATTGAAGTTCACATCGGAGCCCATAATTAGCGTTGCAGGGAGCAAGATGATGCAGAACAGTTTCCTGTCACTGTGCTCCTTGTATCCATGGCGACTGGACCCTACATTTGTGGATAATTCTCCACTTCTAAGGAAATGTCACGTGGTTCTCCCATGAGGCATGGACAGCAACGCCCCCTGGAGCCACTTAGTCTCGCCTAGAAACACGGAGTGTTTTGCTGGAGTGTGTTACCATCTCACACAGCGAGTGCCTGCGGTGTGCATCGCGCTCATACAGGAGTCTCGAAGCTCAGCGAGTTCGGTGCACTACGCACACCACAGTTGCGCAGTAAATTTCTCAAGGGACAGGGTGTACCTAGATCTCTGGATGGCTCCAGGTTTGACCTCAGTGAGTCGAGACCACGAGCAGATGATTGCTTCATGCTGGACTGCGTCAGAACTTCACCCAGCGCTTAGTCACATGACCGCATTTTGGTTTTAAAAATGGAATCCATGTTTACACTTATTCATTTAGCAGATGCTTTTGTCCAGCGTTACATGCAACTCTGACTAAGCCAAAGGGCATCAACAACAAAAGGAGCTTTAGATACAGATGTGTGACTGATGAAGCACAGTCAGTGTGTCCGATACCACTGTTTTTACAATGTTACACGCGTAGCTCGGATTGATACAAAATCCAGAGGTGAAGGTGACAGATGCTCCGATGCAACCTTATGTGACTGTTAGGAGATCAAGAGAGTAGTAGATATGTTTTGAGCCATATCTTCAATATTGATAGGAACTCAGCAGTTCTGAGGGACAGATGGAGCTCATTACACCACCTCAGAGCTGAACTTGAGAATCTACAGGCTTTCGATGTCGGACGCCATGTGAGTGGAACCTCCAAGTGTCAGCGGTGGAGGAGCGCAGTGCTCTTGCTGGAGGTGCTATTCCTTCTGATGCCTGTTGGCTTCACCATTCTGTCTTAGGGAAGATGTTCTGGGAGGACTTCAGGAGATCTCTGCTCACCAAACTTGAACAACCTCAGTGCTCTTTTGCCCACAAACCCCACAGACAGAGTTCTTCTGCCTTTCTGCCAAAAATGAAGTAAATTCACACTTCTTGCCAGTGTGCTCATTCCACCAAGAAACTATTTGAAAATAAATAAAGGATGGATTCCAGTGTGGTAATAATGGCTCCATTGTGCAGAAGGGGTCGTGACGAAGGGAGGCGGGATCACACAGAACCCCTCCCTGCTCATTCTTCCCATGATTCCCTCGCTTCTGTAATTTCTCTTCTCTTCTGTCCTGTTTCTGTTCCTTCCAATGCGGCCTCCTTTTGCTGTGTGCTCTTCCCCACTCCTCCATCCCCCTCCTCGGCACTCTTCCTCTCTCTGTGGGGCTACAGGGAGCGCTGTGCTTTCTCCGGGATCCCAGCTGTCTGGCTGATTAATGGGAAACACATTGGATTGTCTGTAAAGTAGTCAAGGTTGATTGCTGTATCCAGTTACACACACACACACACACACACACACGCACACACTTTTATGTACTCGAGAAAAAATTACAAATTATCACGATCCTATGTTGAAAGATGTGACAGCATTTCCTTACTGAGGCTTTTATAATAAAATATTTATTTCTTGAAATATTTATTTCAAGTTTTTTGCCTGTTACTTAAGTTAATGTGAATATTTTACTCTGCTTTGCTGTTGTGTGTGTGTGCATGTGTATGTATGTATGTATGTATGTTCTGGAAATGTACTGAAAAATTGTACTGTGATGCTGGGCTGTCACTGAACATTCCAACATCCGGTCATTCGATGTCTGGTCATATGTGGACGAACTGTATGTTAGTCCGGACTTTTATCGCCGAGGACCAGATTAAATGGTGTACAGTAACAGCTGAAGGATAATGGGAATTAAAAAATGGTGCAGAATGTGACTGAAGGTCAGAAGTTCACACCTTGGATTGAGGCCTTGGGCCAGAGACGTGCAGTTTTTGTGTGGGTTTCTAGGTAAATGATACAGTGCTCATTCACAAGAAGCTTATTCAGCTTTTCCTCTAGATGAATCTGGGGAATGTGGGAACAACATGGCTCAAGCTCAGGTCGATGGCCCACAAGAACAAGGAGCCCTGCTGCTGACGGCAGACTCGCACGTCATTGCCTGAGCTCTCCTTCACCACAAAGGCTGTTCACCTTCTAAAGAGACTTTGGTGGGCAGGTGGGATGCATCATTACAGGGTCTGTGTGGGGCTGTGTGTGTCTCGCATTGTCCACCCTCCACAGCGGTACAATGGTGGCAGACAATGGAAGCTCTCCAGTGGAGAGCCTGGGGGTAGAATGCTGGTGGGTCTGACTGCTCGTCTTCCTGAGAGGTGACCTGACCCCGGCACCCGGAAGGCCCCTCATGGCTATTGCCTCCCACTACCCCAACGTTGTAGAGTGGCACAGGACCCGCTGCCTGTGCGTCATTCTCCACTCAGCATTGAGGCAGCGCTTTAAGGAGGTCCACTTCAACCCCACGTTTTACCGTGTATGGTCCTTTGCCTCCTTTCACGTAGACCCACATTGTTTCCTCCCAAGTCCTCCAAAGAGCAGGTGCCTCACATATAAATGACAAAAAAGCGATGTGTAAAAACCTGGACGGATGTTTCCTGAAACGCATATTGAGGATGGAAGGACATTTTATCAAGCTACATCACTTACATCTCGCACTTTTCTCCAAAGCAACCTATAGTGTTGAGGTTCTTTTTTGATTTACCCATTTCCACATCAAGGACGTTTCTACTGTTTAAGTTCAGGGTCAGTACCTTGATCCAGGGTACTGCGGCAGGAGATGGAGTTTCTACTTGGCTGCTTGGAGTCCAAAGGAGCTCAAAGGCTCTATAAACTTATTTTGGAGTCCAAGTTCATATTCTCCCTGCTCCAAAGGTTAGTTTCTTAATCATTTTTATAGAAGAAATGTGTTCTTTGTTTTCGTGTTTTTAACGGCCCCTGAGATGCGCCCCTTTGAGTTACGAGAATTCAACTTCACAAGAAGCTACGTTTAATACCTAGTTCGACATAAAAGCCATTGCTTTCACTTTATGAGGACCAAATTTGGATTTTGCGTTTCAACTGAAATTGAACCTTGAGTATCATATTGTATCATTTGCTATTCTGCCCCCTCAGGAGGCTGAGGAGGAATAGAACTATAAATAGTCGGTCATCTTTAATTTGTGTATTTAAAAGCTTCTGTGTCTGCTTCATTATTGGGGAGATCCTTTTGTAAAGGATGCTTTATGCTTATAAAGTGTTTATGTACACTTTATGTGCTCGTGCTGCTTATTTCCGTCAAGGAGGTTTTATGTTGCACATTTAATTTTGTTTAGCTTGGTTTCTGCTGCCTGCACTAGTAATGGGGGGAGCAGTAGCCCTGGGCTTAGAGTTTTAGCACTAACAGAAGAATGAGTTTTCTCCCTTTGTCACTTTTCACAGTGTGTTTAAATAAAGTTTGCACTATTGCAGACACTGTGGTGTCTTCATTTTCCCAACTACTTCTGTACCTTTGTGTTGTTTGTGAGCGTTTCTTAAGGGTACCACATCTAATACGGAGTCCTCTATTCCGGCTGCAGCGGTGGAATCAACACCCTCTTTCACTTGGAGCGCCTGAATCCCTGTTCACATTTTCTTTTCCACCCACTTCTCTCCTGCTCTCCTAAACTTGCACTGCATTATTTGAATAATATTAACTAAATAAGTAAAGGTGCGCTTCTTGATAGTTGTATATGAAGCTACTTCTGTAGTGTATGCTGGCAAAAATGGTGGCATTCAACTAACTGACTGCACTTTGAGAATCTCGTGTCTGTATCTCATGTCTGTTCCCACACGTGCAGACACGTATAGCAACCCTACTGACCCTTCTGCCAAGCAGAGCTAGCTGATCGTAAAGGGAAACCTTTTGTGCTATGATGACTCTTCTTAACTATTGAAGCAACTGTCCATTTCCGCGGTATTTGATGATATCTTGTTATAAACGGGAGCCGATTTTGGGGCCCAAGAATGTATGAATGTTTTTGCCGTTGAAACTAACGGTAATAACATATTAACCTAACAAAGGGTGTCGCAGGAACGAGGAAGGTGGGGAAAGACTATATGTGCTTTAGTGTTTGGAGATGGGGGGGCCTTGTTGGTGTCTGCTGTTTGTATCTTTTGTGGACTTTACAGCATTTTCCACTGGTTTTCACGTGCCCATCTAGGCGCAGCTGCAACGGACCCTGGACAGCGCCCTTTCTCTCCAGCAGAGGGCAGGCCTCAGTCGCCGCTCGAGGAAGGACGCGGGCACAGACCTGAAAGGACACGGGGGCAGCCCCATCTCAGAGCAGGATTCTGGCATATTGGATGTTGAGGATGAGGAAGAAGAGGTAAATGACTTCACTCTGAAAAATAACGGTCGCGCTTGAAGTCATGCATTTTTACTCCAAAGTGAGGCACATTCATTAACTAATGTTTAGCTGATGGTTTTGTCCACGGTAGCTTAGGGTGCTGTGTATGTTGGGCTTGTCCAGCTGCAGACGTGGGAAGAGAAGTCAAAAGCAATGCTCAAGTACGTGCGGTCATAAAAGTTAAACGGTATCAGGTCAAAAAAAACTGTCCAAGTTACTTAGATTCAAATGAAACTTTTGAAAGTTCTGAAGTACTAACGGTGCTATTGACTTTAATATACAGTTTTAACCCATGACAAAAATATACACATCTTCTCAATAAATTAATTCTGATGTGGAGGTAAAATTAGACGTTGTCAAGGGAGGGAGACTAATCAAATAAACTCAAAACAGAAGTCCACACGCCGCCACCTGCTGTCTCCTGTTGAAGGTACAGTATTCATTTGCTGTTCAGCTGTCACCTTCATCCAAAGTGATTTACTGCTGTTTAGAGTTTAAAAAGCAGGGTATTTACTTAGTTCAGCATAAATGTCTTTGTCTAAGGTGATACAGCGATGGCACGCGCAGGATTTGAACCGAGAACACTGAGGTCACGAGTCGCTGTCCGTAATTCCTGCGCCCTGCTGACTGTCCCGCAATAAGAAAGCACACCTTGTAACACTGTCCATGTAACTAACAACTGATAAAAGGCCATCAGTTCAGATGTTCAAAATGAAACTCTAGAGTTGGTTACAATATAAAGGCAGCTTAGATTGACCAGTCCACCTGAAACACAAGTCTTTGGACTATGGGAGGAAACCAGAGAATCTGGAGGAAACTTGCACAGACTTGAGGAGAATATACAAGCTGCACACAGGCTGAACCAGATTCAAACCTGCTGTTGAACCTCAATGAGTCACCAGTGTTATCTGCTTTGCCCCTCAGCGTCTGTGGTATACAGATTTCCCATTTATAAATGGTGGTCTATTTTACTTATGCATTTGCTACATTTTCAGTGTGAGATGTGAGAGCTGTCAGCTGTTCCTGACAAACGTAAACACTGTAATGTCTGTTATTCTCAATTGTCCCATCGTTTTGCATCCCCTTTTTGTCGTGTCTCACAAATGTTGCTGTTTGTGCATCACAACCACCAAATTGCAGTCTTACCAAATGGCCCTGAACCGCTTGGCCGTTTCCTGTTCAGTGTTTTTGTTCTATGGATGCGCGTGCAGTCCCTGCGGCCGTGGTGGACGTGCTTGGACCTCAAGTGTGCTCCTTTTTACTCCTGGTATTTCCCCTTGAGCCCCCCATGTCTCCCTCCCTCCTTCCCCCCCGTCTGGTACGGCCGGCCGCTCCCTCCTTAATGGATGGGGTCATTTCCAGTAGCACTGTTGCGATGAGGGATGTGAGGTCATGGGGCCTGACGGTTGTGTTGATAAACAAGGTGCATCAGGCACTCATGTCCCACGAACCTGAAATATCTACACTGCTGTCCTATGTGCACCTCATGTGGGCTGTTTAAACTGCAGGCCCTCAGGGATGCTGGGTGTAGTATGTTTAGCGGTTAGCAGGACTGTTTTGCAGTCTGAAGTTCCTTGGTTTAAATGTCACCTCCTGCTGTAGTACCCTTGAGTAAGTAAAAATGACCTGCTGAACGGATACAAATAAGATTCCGTTAACGTGTAAGGATTGATTGTATTTGGAGAAAACAAAAGTTAAAGATTTGGGGTGTTGTCTGACTTCTGAGAAGAGCAGCCATTTCTTTTTTTAAAATTGTATGTGTAGACTTGCAACGTTTTTGCATTCCTTTGAATGAATCTTTTTAATCCAGGTCGAACTTTATCGTTACAGTGTGCGTGGTTGGAAGGTATGATTTAATGGGACGAACATGATTTAAACGCTATATGAGCACAATGTTACAGGCAGCAGGTGGCAAAGTGGTTAGAGTTCCTGCTTTGCGCTCTAAACACCGTAAACAGGTCCAAATCCCACCTCCTGCTGTAGTAGCCTTGATCAAAGTAGTTACCTTGAACAGTAAAAATACCCCTCTGTAGAACTGCTGTAAGTTGCTTTGGAGACAAGTGTCAGACAAATGAATGTAAGTGCAGTGTGTTTGTCAGTTGAAGTGGTTGTCCTGACCTTGTTTTGCCCAGAACAAGGCTGCCCTTTCCGTAACCCCTGCTCTCCATCCAGCGGACCCTCCCCGGCTAATTTACCCGGCCTCTTGGTCTTCTCCGTCCGCCACCACCCGCGTCAGTTGGCCTTCCTGTGTGCCACTCTGCACTGGCAGCACGTTCCTGCTACTCCTTATCTCCCCATCGCTTGCTGCGCTGCGCTTCCCCAAAGCCGTGCTGCAGGGGTCGCGACCTTGTGCCCACGGTCACACTCGGTCAGCCACCTTGTACGACTGTGCATGTGTTTACACGGGCAGCTGTGGCATGGGACCTGACATTCCAGGCGTTCCCGTGTATGCCGCGATTCCTCCTGGCTCTCATTATTATTGTTCTGTGGGGCTCCCACCCGGTGCTTGTTCTCTGTTGTCCCTGTTGTTCTGTGGGCACGAGATGAAAGGTGCGTTTGTTTAGTTGGGTTTCTTGGGAAAAAGTGCTTGGCAGAGGGGTATGGTGTAGGGATTGTGACCTGAGGGCCAGTTACTGTTTGCGTGTGTGAGAACAACCTTCCCAGAAGTCCCAAGTTCAAGAAGCTGCATGCATATCGCATGGCTGATGTGACATGAAGCACGAAAACACCTTAGTTTTCGCCGCTAGTGCCAACTTTATACTCGCATTTATTAATTTTCTGGGCGATAAGTCATGATTCTTGCTCACCTTGTGGGCTAATGGAACTTAAGCTCTGGTATGACGTATTTAATAAAAAAAAATCAGTTTATTATTTACTGTATTGTATAATGTGTTGCCTTTACCAGTAATTTTATCATTCAGAGCCACAACAGGCCTAAAAACCCGAAAAGACTGCACCGCTGAGTTTATCTTGTAACATCTTAGAACAATATGGAGGGTGACTTTGAAATCGCTGAACTGCTTAAGTGACACTTAAGATGAAGATTCCAACGGTTTCATCGATACTGGCGCGTTTGGAATTTTTAACAGCGCGTTTCACAGTGTATGCTGTGTACTGATTTAAAACCTTTGTGTTTGGCCTGCTCTTTGTTTGTTTCTCTACTAGTAATTTCAAGACCTGTGTGCTACTGTTATTTCAAACACTGATATGCAATTTTAAAATACAAAAGTGATATCTGTTTCTGAATGAAGTTGCGTATCCACGTGAGTGTATGCCGCAAGATCTGCTTTTAATTGGTCTACAGGGAGCGGTTATGGATATGGGTGGCCAGGCCTACCCACCAAACAGTTGCCAAACTCATTGCAAATTTTTCTCCGTCTCGGTCTATATTCAACTCCCCCCCCCCCCCCCCCCC
>UFQX01000186.1:384910-416627 GCA_900497675.1 Arapaima gigas | reverse complement strand
ACCCCCCCCCCCCCCCCCAGAACTTTGACTAACGGCAACAGTTAGCTGTGGTCAGACAAGATGAGCTTCATGCTTTTCATACTTTTTCTTTATCACTTTTTACCGTAATTATTCACAGGGATGTTTTTTTTGCTTCCCAATATATTTTTGCAGGCACATTTTGTAATGGGTGTCCACGTGTGAGTTTGGATCTCTCAGTTCAGTGCTTGGAACAGCCAAATGTGTTAAACCAGCACATGGGCAATGAAAAGCAACTGAGCACATAAACAGTCGGCATGTTGCCGTCCAACCATAACATCAGCTGCTCTTACTGAGACCTTGCGTCCTGTTAACACAAATTTGTCCAAAGGAAACAAACAAGTCTGGCCTGTTAGTCTTCCTTAAGGGACTTTCTTACTGCTTTTTTGGTCGTCTTCACTTTAAGGTCATTCATTCCTAGTTTATTTTTAAGTGTTTTTAAAAAAGAGGGTTAATATAACAAACTATTTTCACATGAGCAGACAAATTGTGCATCTTTACATTTGCATCAGACCATCTCTTGCGATCAGCCTTGTAATCCCTGTCAATTCTACTGTATATACAGCTACTGGGGTAATGAGGTAACCGTGGTATTGGACCCACTGTGCTTCAAGAACCATGTTTCTGTATCTATGACTTCAGCGGTTGTTGAGAAACTTTTTTTTTACTGAGTTGTATGTCACTTTGGAGAGAAGAGTCTGCTAAATAAGTAAATAAGTGACTGCATGGAGTTTACTGTAGTGTATCCAGCATTAAGTTGTATTGGAGAAAGGTATCAGCTAATGCTAATAATAATAATAATAATAATAATAATAGTAATGATGATGTTCAGTGCTGGGCAAACATCAAGCTGGATGAATCAGATGAACTAGATTGTGAGGTTGTGTGTTTGCTCCCATCCTTTATATCATCAGCGTGTCTGTGTGTTGCAGGTACCTGGAGCCCAGGATCTGGTGGATTTCTCACCTGTCTACCGCTGTCTGCATATCTACACTGTCCTGGTGAGTTGTGAGCTGAACTCGAACGCAGAGTTTGTGCAGTTTCACCTCAGCCTGCACTAGGGCTGCTTGCACTTTTAAAGGTGCAGGTTAGTGATAAGATAAAGTGCTTGCTTTGGACCCCAGACTGGCAGAATGGCTTTCACTACATAAAGTATTGGGCCAACGTGACGCTTTTCAGTTAATTTTATTGTTTTATTTTATTTGTTTTACTTTTTCATCATATATGCGAAGGATGTTTTATCAGCCCCTTTGTCTCAGCTATCTTGGTTATCATTGCAGTTCATCTGCACTGCTGGGCCTCGCATGACCAGAAATTGCAGTCCAGAGCATCATAATATTTCTGTGTTTTGTAGAAAAAAGAGAAAAAGCAGTTGGTTATTCATCCAAATTAACATAACCCAAATTAGCCAAAACATTAGTGAAATCGGTGATGCACTGGACTGTCTCTATCGGTCTTTTGGTCATTCCAATGTTTGTTCACCTGAAGTGTGGTCATATGTAGATGAACTGTAATGTGCCAGGTAGGATCAGGCTGTCTGCTCCAGTTTTGCTGACATCAGAAGCCCATACAGGTCCTGTGGTGATCAGTGCACTCTGCTGGTGCGAAACTGACCTGAGAGTTTTCCCCTTGTCTTTCAGTGTCTCCATACACTGTATAAACACGGTAACGCAATGCCACGTTGTGGCTAGAAATCCAGGCTCCTGTGTTGGACCACTGCTTGCTTGTACTGAAACACGGCTACTTGGTTTGGCAATTTATGCATCTGCTCATTTGCATTAGCAGCTGCTTCCGCCAGCACGTTGACTGACAGCTCCCGGGGAGAACGCCTGTGAGCCCAGCAGTCAGCCCATGTCAGAGGGATAAGAGCGGTCATTGCGATGCTTTATTCCGCTCCCAAACGCAGCCGTGCAGTTAACAGCAGGGCAGGTCACTGTTTTTATTTCTTGGTTGGTGTAATTTGAAAGGGCCAACATTGCCGTTGGCTCCCAATTAGCTGCCTGCCGGAGCCTTTCCACCTCTGCAGCTGCAAAGTCCAAACAAACAGACACTTAGACAGACTGACCATGATTCATGACCTCGAACCTGGCTCGTGGCTCCACAGTCTGCTTGGGAGTGGTTCAGGGCCTCAGGTTTCAGTGTCAACAGACACACCAGAAGGCCAATTGTAAATGACTTGCTGCTCAGATACTTGCATATATATGCTTACTGTTTCCAAGTATTGAGTGGAAAAGAGAAAATTGGTTTGAGTTCAGGTGCTTTGGCAGTAAATGGTGGCTGCGTTGTTCTGCAGTCCATGTGGCGCACTGGCCACACTGCAATTAGGGACGGTCAGAGGTCAAGGGTCACCCTCCTAGCAGGTCTGCCCAATGGCAAGCGAGAGTGGCCAGCTGGTCTGGTGCAGACCAGTTTGTCTGCTGGTGTACTTTGCCAGCTGGCCATTTCATTGTCACTTGACCGTAAATTTTTGCAAATTTGTTTGCTTTTGTCCTAATTATCTAATTCATTCATCTCACTTTAATACTTAATGTCTCTTGCGATATGTGCTAAAGGTGTTGGTTTTTAATTTGTTTTATCTTTAACCTAAGAAAGTGCTTCGAGTCTGTCTTCAGGATAGTGTGTTATAATAAAAGAAACTGTATTCTATGATGGCACAACGTGTGCACACGTGCGTGCAGAAGAGCTCAAGCACACTTCTGAAAGAAAAAAGGTATGCATGTATTGGACTGCTCATAAACCCTTTGAATCCCAATACCTCCTAGGTCGATCTTCTGTGTGTCTGTGTGAGAGAGACTAAGAGAGGTGTTAGCCACAGACTTTTCCAGTCAAAGATGTCTCACTATGGCTTTTGTTACCCGCCGGGGAGGAGGAATCTCTTTAGCTGAATGTGGGACTCTGAGAGTTGTCCATATTAAAGACAGAGTCTGTGACTGTGAGGATGAAAGTGAGAACTGAGGTGATGGGGCTGTTCCATCACTCAGGGATGTCGGTTTGAAGTATGAGAGGTCAGGAAGTGAAGTATTAGAGCAAAGTGGTTGTTTCTCTGTCCAAATGGAGTGAAGCTCCCCTTGTGGGCATTACACAATGATGGCAAATGATCGGTGCAAGCATTACACAACGCAGCTTCTGCAGCTTGCTTGTACTTCCTTCCCCAATCATACTTCTGACCATCTAGGTCCTTCAGAAGTCCCTGGAAAGGGTGATTTGAGCTGGGAGATGTGGAGTAAAAGAAAACATTTGGAGAGACATTGCGGGATCAGGAGGTCAAAAGAAGGAGCACAACAGGAATGTGTGTGTCTTGATATTATTAAATATGCATCTTATAAACAAATAAATGTATTTTTCCCCAAAATGAGTGTAGAAGACAAAGTAAATGCATCAACAACAGAAGAAGAGGTATAGATGCCAACGCTCAATTGTCAAAACATTGTCCACCCTTTTTACTGCATATGAATCTGCATATAGAGTTGAAATTTAGAGGTGACGGACAGTGTGATGCAAGTATATGGAGCAGTTAGGAGATCAGGAGAGAAGTGGGACTGAAAGAGATGTGCTCTGAGACCATTCCTGAATGCTGAGGGAATGTTGACAGAGGGAGCTCATTCCACATCTGAGCCAAAAGTGAAAACCTGCAGACTTTTGATGTTGGGCCCCTTGTGAGTGGAAATACCAAGCGGCCAGAAGTGGAGGAGCACAGCTGGCTTTCTGGGCTATAGGGAGCTATCAGGTCCTGTTGGTATCAGGAATGCAGATCCTTTGACCGTGTTGCAGGCTGTGACTAGAGTGTTGAACTAGACAGGGGTAGCTACAAGAAGCCAATGGAGAGAGATGTGGAGAGGAGACTCGTGGGAATACTTTGGCTGGCTAAACACGGCTTGTGCCATGGCATTCTGGATCCTCCGCTTCAGATTTGTCCCGTTGAACTGGTTCATTTAATTTTATTGTAAACCTTGAACTGGAATCCCATTTTTAATCAAGTTGTCCGTTTTGTTTCCCAGTCTTCTGTTCCACTTGTGTTTAAATTCCTCTGTATTGCTGTAATATCAGCTCTGTTGTGAACAATACAGCTTTGTTCGTCTCCCCCTCCTACAAAATGTGATTATAATTTTCAAAAGTATAAACACACACATATGAACACAGGTCAGCAGCTCTTCGCACGCCTGTCAAGGATGCCTGAAAGCTAACATTTATACAGTTAACATCATTCATCCAAAAAGCTGGAGATCCATCAGCTCAAAAATGGTTAACGTAGTTTTCACCCTGGAGAGACGTTCCCATTGCAGTGTAGGTCTGTGGTTCTTTCTTGTGACACTGATCCACTCAGAAACACGAGATGCTGTTCTCCTTTTCATTTAAATCTTTTCCATAGGAAAAGCAAGTTAATCTTCAAACACTATGTGGGTTAAGGTACCTCTGAAGCACCTTCAGAGCTGAGGAAGGTTATTATCCTCTGCCTGTGTGTAACCTGCAGTTGTCCTGCCTGTGTACATCCCTGCATGACCTTGCCTCTTTTCCTCCTCTTTGTTGGCCTCTGTATCCCTGAACTTACATTCATGTTTATTGATTTAACCAACACTTTTTCTTCAAAGCCACTTACAGCGTTGAGTTACACCGATTTACCCATTTATATAACTGGGTAAATTTTACTCTATCAGTTCAGAAACACTTATCCTCTATTCAGCATAATGTTTTGCAGACATGTGTTTTTCTTTTTTAGAAGAATGCGAGGAATTTGATAGTTGACGTTGCAAGATTCGACCTTCCATTTAGCTGAAATATAAAACTTTATTTCAAAATGTTCACGTTTCAAACTAATTCAAAGTGAGTCGGCGTAGTGGCTAGGGCTGCTGCCTTTGGACTTGGAGGTTGCAGGTTCCTATCCTGCCTCCTGCAGTAGTAACCTTGGTCATGGTACTTACCCCGACAATTGCTCCGATGAAAATTACCCAGCCGCATATGTGGGTGAGTCATTGTAAGTAGCTTAACAATGCAAGCTGCTTTCCATGAAAGTGTCAGACAGATAAATAGATGTGATGTTTATGTAAATAATGCAAATCTCTGGCCATGCCTGCATGGCAGTAGTAATGAAAGGAGATTTATTTGCACATTATTGACACATTTTAACTAAGGAGTCTTTGCAAAGCAACTTACAATGACTTACACTGAATTACAGTTCTGAGCCTTGGTGCTAGGGGAACACATCAGGCCAAAGAACAAAGGCATGTTCTGTTTCTGCCCTGTGAGGTCATGCTATTCCAGAAAGGTCCACCTCTGTTGGCACAGGCCTCTCTGCTCATGGCACTCCAGTGCTGACCAGCCTCCATCTGATGAGATTATGGACGGGTCATGGAGGTGAAGCACGGTTGGCACAGCGATGACCTCGTGGTGTGTTGCCTCATGAGCATGTGCCTATCTGACAGGAAGCAGGCCTGCCTGGCAGGAAACAAAGGTCTCTGGTGGTGAAGGTCACAGTGGCTTTGCAGTGTGTGCCGACGCTGATGGGGACAAGGGGTGTGCGAGGTATTTGTCTGTCATCGAATTGTTAGACCCACAGAGTCACACTGCTGTCATGCCTGCCAGGGCTTCTCTGTGGGGGCTGAATTGTTCCACACCCGATTGTTCCCATATTGGGTGAAATCAGTGCTACAAGGAGAAAACAACCTGTTCACATCTCTGGAAGGGTTGTAGAGGAAGGATTGAATGAGTGACAACGCAAGATGGTCAAAGGATCTGCACCTTGACACATAAAGGACCTGATCATTCCCTACTAGGGGTGTTACAATAAACAGTTTTCACAATGGCAAACCATGTGAGTTTTAGTAACAACAGTAAAATTCTGTTTTAGAAGCCTCACCTTCAGCAGTCCCCTGAAAAATTCCTCGTGCGAGTGAGTTACGTGGGTGGTGTGCCAGTCTCAGCTCTCCTGGCTGGTCTAACAATGCTTTAGTTGGTCTGCAGAAAACAGAGACATTTCAGCTTTAGGTCCACCAACAAGTGCCTTAAGTCAGAAGTGTGGGAGGATTTTGGAGCATCTAAAAATGATAAGAAGGTATTAGAAGATGACAGATATCCAGTTAGCAAAACTTGGGGAAAAGTGGTTGCCAGCTGTTCAGGCATTATTAATGTGCTTCAGCATCTCTGTGATCACTAGGCACTCCTCCATACAGAAGTTAAGGCAGTAAAGTAGACTAGGAAACATTATATTAGTTATCTTAAGTTGGGGCTGGAGTGATTCACATTGGAGGATGTTTAACACTATTTTTGTTTTCATCAGAGCTAATGTTGTGATGATACCCCCATCACATCTCAGCCCGTTTCTTATAATTGGTGCTCACCACCAGTCCATCCAATGGCCTCTGCAAATAAATACACTTCATACTGAGCAGTGAGGAGAGGGACGGGCTGAGACTCTACGTCTCTGAATATTTCTATATATCCGCTGTAAATTATTTTCAAGTGGCTGAAACGTAAAAATTACTGGACCGTTGATGATATTTTGGCTCATTTTCTGTGCTGAAAATATTATATAACCATTAAATCTGCTATACATTTTCTGACATGGATTAGGCCAGTTATCTTACTTGTTAATTCGCCTTTAACTTAAAACTACATCTGATGCTGCTGCGTATGCAGGTCTTCCAACTGCTGACTAAATCAAAAAGGAGGTACAGATCTGTATTTTTATTTTTCTTGAATTTATTTTTATGCATTTTAAATACTTATGCTGATATATTTAGAAGGTAAATATTGTATTTGGGCATCTAAAAACATTTGTAGGTCAACCTTAAATGTGCCTACTTGTCACTGTTGTGTTTTCTAAAATAGACCTGAATGTTTTATTTGTAGGGATAAAAAAATGTAATGGGGGGAAAAATTGAATTATGCCACGCTTTGTCTTTTTCCCTCCGTTTGTCTTCATAATGAATTATCTTAAACAATCCTAAAACCACAATATTTCCTGAGACAGTAATTCTACCTTCAGGATCTCACATCATGACATCCCCATTCCCTGCAGCCCAGCAAGAATGCTGTGCTTCTCTACCTCTGGCAGCTTGGTGGTCCCAATCGCAAGGGTTCCAAAATCAACAGCTCAAAGGTTTTTGGGTTTGGCTTTGATGTGGGGCAGTGAGCTTCTTCTGTCCCTCAGAGCTCCTGAATCCTTTTTAAAACAGCAGTCAGAAGCCATCTGTTTCAGACCCACTTCTCTCACGATTGAACTGCTACATAAATTTGCATCACACAGTCTGTCAAAATCATCTCTGCCTTTTCTAGCAAGTCTGCATGCAGCTACTTGAGAAAGTGGTAAAAACTGTGGTACTGGAGTATTGGGCACACTAGGGTTCAACAACGACATGTAACTCTTCATCTGTTGTCAAATGCACGTCACTTTACTCTGAGTTGTGCTGCTTTAGAGAAAAGTGTCTATTAAATATAAATATAGAAAGAAGTGTGTGATGAACAATGTTGCTCATTGTTCCTATGAAAATGAAGATGTGATGCTTCTCGAGAGTGTGTGTGTGTGTGTGTGTTGATCTTCCAGCAATCAGCTTAGCTTTGGGTCTATTATCTCTCTTCTGCATTGGCTCCAGGTCATAGTCAGAAACACCGATAGTGTAAGGTTCACAGGGGTCAAGCGGAATCGTCTGGCAACGTCTGTTATATGCTGCCCTGTCCGAGGTGCTGATACTGAATGGGTGGGAGCTTGTTCCCTGTGGGGCAACTGAGGAGCAGACAGCTGCATTGTTCTGCTCCCAGACTCTGTAGAAGAGCTGCTGAGATAGGTGGAGCGAGAGCCATGGTGGCCTGGGGTTTGAACCCCGTTGTGGGCGCAGATGTGGGTACAGATCACAGCCAGGACACCATTATGGTTTTTCTTTTGTGTGTCTTTCTATGGTTGGTGACTACCATTTGGCAATTGGAGCTGTCTTTCATGAGGATGTCATCAAGACCTGTGCTTGGCGTTACTGATTATTCAAACCGAGTATTTTGAATTGTTTATAAGTTTGATTTTGTCAGACACTGGGTGAGATGTATAGACCAATGTGGGGTGTTGATGTTCTCTTGACCTCCCTGAAAGTGTTTGTGTGCTGCTGTTTCTAGGGTGCGCGGGAGACCTTCGAGAGCTACTACAGGAAGCAGAGGAGGAAACAAGCAAGGCTGGTGCTGCAGCCACACTCAAACATGGTACTGACTCGCCAGCCTCAGTACCACATAAGTAACCCTAACCTTTGTCTGACTGAAACCCAGTATGTATAGTATATGCCATGTTTTACAAAGTGATGACTGTCTTCATCCACGGTCTGTCTATATCACTTCAGCACGAAACTCTGGATGGCTACAGAATGTTCTTCAACCACATTGTGGGGTATGTTCTCCTTTCGCATTTCTTCTGTCTGTAATTTTCTAAATTCCCATTTTATGGTCACATTATTTTCCTAAGAATCTTTTTAAAGTACTGTTGGTCTTCATGAATTCTCAGGGGTTGCCCTGACATTTGTATTTATCGCCTGTTGTTTACTATTGGGAAAACTTATTAACTCACTATAAGGAATTACAGGAAATTTTGGACAAACCTTCACATGCATTTCAAAGTTCCACACATAACTAGGCCTTGGGTGACTGGATATTGAGATGACCATATCGTCCAGTGCATCAAAGGATTAACTTTTATTTTGTCTAGAACTTAAAAAAAACTTACAAAGTGGCATATAAATTGTTGAAGATTATTGTATTTCAGACTTTGAAGTGTTTTACTTGCTTTTAATAGTAAATATTCCAGTGCAAATAGAAATTCAGTAAGGAAGGGTGAACTGTGCTGCCTTCCATCCTAGCATAATGTTTGCTTGTAATTTTTATATCGTGTGGCCGTGTCATTGAAACAATGATATCTGAGTAGATAAAACAATTAATTTAAATATTTAAACAGATTTTTCAAGCATTCATCACAGAACACATGTTAAATAAGACGTTTAATTATGTATTGCAAGACTGCTATCATCGGAAAGTAATTTTTAAAAAAATCACGTGCCTGTTACCTCAGGATGATGTAGGTGAGTTGAATGTGATTTTCAAGGGCACCCTTCAGGTTCACCCCAGCGTCCAATTCCACTTGCCTGCTGTCCCACGGTGCCGCTCCCCTACTGCAGAGTGTCGGACAGATGCTTCCCACTCAATTTATGGAGGCAGGGAGGCGCCGTGACGGAACTGTGTTGCTCCTGATGTCTGGATGGGAATATCAGGAATGTCCCTTTGTCTGGAACTGAGCTCCTGCAAACATGCTGGCGGGCAAAGCCCAGCATTCCTGTTGCCTGTGTGAACTGTTATGTGAGGCTGTGGTCGGGAGGCTGTCTGTCCCTGCATTTGGTGGCTCACTGTGCTATGGCCAAAGTGCTCCTGTATCGCCCTGTACGTTGTAAGGCCCTGGTGGTAGATTTGTTCTCCATGGATTCAGCGTTATTGCTCTTGCTGATGTGTACTTGTGACCTGCCTATGACCTCAGCTCTGTTTTCTCTCTCTCATTGCTCCTACTTTCATGAAATGTGTCCTCGATGCTATCATGTGACCTGCTCTGCTCAACCATTCAGCCTGAATTCTAATTCCCCCCTTAACAGGTTCTTTGTAGTGGAGGACCACATCCTGCACACGACCAGGGGTCTGGTGAACCGTGCTTATGTGGAAGAGCTGTGGGAGCTGGCACTGTCAAAGACCATTGCTGCATTGCGGACCCACTCGGTGAGCCTACCATCTGTCAGCCAAATTTAGTGCCATATTTGTTTAGCTTTATTAGGTCCTTACATAGGGGTCAGCAGGTGGCAAAGGGGTTAGTGTTGCCACCTAAAACTTCAAGGTTTGAATACCACCTCTTGCTTTTGTACCCTTAATCAAGGTACTTACATGAAGTAAAATGATTTCGATTTATCAATTTGTAGATGATGCTAAATATTTTGTCACAAACCACTTTGAGGAAATGCATTAAGTATATAAATGTAAACGTTGTTGCTCTGAGTTTGTAGTGGTATTCTAGCGTTTTATTCACCTCCTGAGCTCTGATTCCCACAAGCCCCCAGGCTTCAATGTAATGTGGCCTCTTTCTCTCTGTAGTCCTATTGCACTGATCCTGATTTGGTCCTGGACCTCAAGAACCTTATTGTGCTCTTTGCTGACACGCTGCAGGTATGAGCACACGTTGAGGCCTTTTTCCCTGTGGGCATGTGCATGAGCCTATGTTACTCTGTGCTGTCCAATTTTCAGCTCACCCCAGAGTTTACCTTTGTGGCTTTGTCTGTGCATTACTCTGTTGCGTTTTGGGTTTTGATCTGTGGGTGTGAAAGCTCATTTTTGATGGTGAGACATGTAAAGATCCCTTTCTTGCGAGTCTACAGGGCTATGGGTTCCCAGTGAACCAGCTCTTCGACATGCTGCTGGAGATACGGGAGCAATATGGAGAGATCCTGCTGAAGAAGTGGAGCAGCACCTTCAGGTGAGATGGGGTGTTTGATAAATGATGAGAAGTATCATAAATGTTATCTTTGCGTGACCCGACTAGCGGGGGTCTGACTGCTCATTGCGAAGCGTTGTCATATGTTTTTATGAGGAATTATTTTCAGGTGATAGTAATTTTGTTATACATATATAAAAAGTTTAATTTAATGTGTTCAGAATTTTATGCTTGGAAATCAGTTTTGTAAATTTTTAGAAGTTTTTAAATTAAGCAAGTTTTTAACAATTTTGTATTTTATTTTGCTGCTTTGCCAAACAGTAAGGATCACAGTGACATTTTGGAGGCTGCCACAGCATTTACACTTCCTTACCAACTCCTCATTTATAATAACATTTTTTTAATGCTGTTATTAAAGGTTTTATGCAGGAAAAAAATTTTAAATAAAGTGAGTAAAAAAAAAAAAACAATTTCACTGTGCAGATTTTTTTGAAAATTCTGGAAGGTCTATTAAAAAAACAATATTACAATATACTAGACTGTGCAACCGTTCCAATTTCTGGTCACCCAAGGTCCAACCCTGTGTAGATGAACTTTGCATGTGGAGTTAGAAGACCCTCTGTCACGTGTAGTGACTCGCACAGCCGTGCGCTTGCCCACCACATTGCTGTAATACATCAGTAAGCCAGTGTGTAAAAGGTTTTATAAGTATTTGTGCTTCTATCATTGAAATCATCCCCATAGAGGAGATGTAAACTGTCTTAAGGTTGTTCTAAAGGCGTTGGGAATACTAGTGTGGGTCCACCTGGGGGTGATGGCACTGCGAACGTGGCCATGGTCAACAGCAAGCAGCCAGGAATTGGTACTCAGAGCTCACAGTGATACATAGAGCCACAAAGCTGCTTATGGTCTGTGAGAAAGGACATGGTGTGGCTGTGTTGCTTCAAGAACAGGGCTTTAGACAGGATGCCATCCTACGCAGTGTGGTTGCGCTCTCTGTGGCTCCTGTATGACCAGCGAAGAGCAGCTCCAGAGATGTGCAGCAGTGCGTTATGGTCTGGTTCTGGTTATGCAGCATCAGAACTAAATTTTCTTTGGAAGCTCGGAAGACGAGCATAATTTCCTCAGGTTTCCTGTTCACTTTTCTTGCCCTTTTTGCTGTGACAGGCAACCCACTGTGTTTGTGTTACAGGCAAAAATTATTTTTGTAAAACAGACCAAAGAATGCATTCGGTTTTGCTGCTTTATTGTCGTGTTCTTATTGAAATTTTGCCATGTTCATAGTCAGGGTAAAGCAGAACATTTTTATGAATTTTTTTTTTCCCTCCCAGTACACTACTATGAATTTCACTGTCCTAGAAAATAGTTTCAGAAGTGGCAAAAAAATGTTGACCTTTCATGGAAGTCATTGACTTCAAAGCTTCCAAAGAAAACATAAATCTCTTCCAGAATGGACAAAATAGATGAAATCGGTACTCTGGAATGGCCCTCTAAATGTTTCAGCTGATGCCTGTCAAGAGCCCTTAGCAAACATTGCAACGAGTCCTTGGAGTCCGACTGAACCGGAAAGCTTTTGGAAAGTGGAATAATGATGAAGCTCTAAAAGCCAGTGAGGTCAGCGGTGGAAGGAAGCCTAGGAAGAGATGGACACCAATTTCCTTGTTATGGCTTGTGTGACTGAATCAGTCATTTATGGTCATTGAAAAAGTAGTTTGTGTCCGCATGACCAGACTAATCGTGCTGTTTGGTCATCGGATTTACTTTTTTTTTTTTTAAATAACAATGACCTTAATGAGAGGGAGGTGGCTGGTACAAGGAATATGATGATTTTTTAAAAATTCTGCATTTCCAGAAATGTTTCCCATATAATCTATTGAGTTGTATGAAAAGCACTCTAAATATTTAAATCATGTCAGTTTTTAAAAAAACATTTCGGATTTCGTTGTGCCTTATTCAGGAGACAAAAAAATGTGCTGACAATCGTGGCGCCACGCTGAAGGATGATGCAGTAGTGACTGTTGTTTAGAATTCTGCTTTTCTTTTCAAACTTTTGTCGTACTGAGTCATATGCTTGGAAATCAAATTAAATATTGGAATTGTGTACACAAGTAAATCACGTTAAATATTTTTAACTGTTTGTGTTCCACCCGTTTTTTGGAAGTTGTGGAAAATATTTTTTTAAATAATATTTCAATGCATAGGACTGTCCTGACACTACAATATCCTGTCACACACAGATGAACTATGTGTTGCAGTGGCTCGGGCCGTTTCTCCAGCGTTGTGGGTGTTTCTCTGTGTGGTGCATCTGAAGCCAGATAATCTGTCACAAAAAGCACTGAGATTCCTGTAATAAATGTCAAAATGCATGGAACGTGGAGATCATACAGGTAGATTGAGGACACCCAGTGCCCCAGATGTCCACCTTGTGACAGTTCTTTTGCCCATTTGCTTGAACCCCTTTAGACAAATCCTCGACCAGGACAACTACAGCCCCATTCCTGTGTCCAATGAGGAGGAGTACAGGTGCATTGTGGGACAGTTCCCTTTCCAGGATCCTGAGCAGGAAAAGGTGAGTGACTCCTAGTTAAGTGGAACAATGGTGAGTTGGTCAGTGGTTCCAACTCAGGGGACGGATACTTGCACATGCTACTGAGGACAACAGGTGGTATAGTGGTTACAGCTGATGCCATGCATTTGAAGGACACAGGTTCAAAGCTGTCACTCAGCTTGTAGTACCCTTGGTCAAGGCACTGAATTGAGACAGTAGAAATTACCCAGGTGCATAAAATGGTAAATGACTCTAAGTAGCTTAAAACTGTTGTTGCTTTTGGTGAAAAGGATCAACTAAATGAATGAGTAAATAAATGAGCAAATGTTTGAAGGAGAGTTTACTGTTTTCCTCTCTGCAGCTGCCCTTTCCCAAGAAACTGCCCTTCTCTGCTTTCGTGCCCAAGGTCTATGTCCAGCTAAAAGAGTTCATCTACGCTTGCCTCAAGTTCTCTGAAGACCTGCACCTCAGGTGAACAGTTCAGTGAATGAGCATGAAATCCTTAGTCCATTTGTGTATGCCCCCCCCCCCCCCCCCCCCCCCCCCCNNGAATGAGCATGAAACCCTTAGTCCATTTTTGTTGCCCCCCCCCCCCCCCCACACACGCACAGTCAGCTGGGGGTATATTTGAAATATTTACTTAAACTTAAACAAAGCCCTCATAACCCTGGTATGTTTAGTTGCCTCGTGATCTGTCTTTTAGATTGACCTCATTCATTTGCAGTAGGTGTTAATTTTGAGAATAGGTTACTCACATTTTTCTTGGGATATTGGGACAATTGAAGCCTAAATTGTGGAAAAAATCACTTTATGTAAATATTTAAATGTTTCAAAACACAACTGAACCCCCCCCCATTAGTCTGGTCATGCTAGGACTAACTGTAATTATGTAATGTGAAAATTTATGAGCATGCTCAGATGGGTTTTCAGAACCATGTCAATCCCAGCTCCAGGCATTGTGAATTAATAACGTGATTCAATCCAATCTTCCCAAATCCCCCGGTCACAGCAAAGGTCACCTCTTAAGTTCACAGGTCAGGTGTGTGAGAAGTATCGATAGCTCCACTTGCGATTTGCTTTCCGCTTCATTCTTCAGGTGGGCTGTGCTTGATGGAGTGATGGAGAAATGAGTCTTGTCTTGCTGTTACAGAGCTTGTTTGAAGTGGGCTCTTTGACCCTTGGCAGCGGGTCTCTGGGCTCAACGTGACAGGTCCGGTTACCTCTGGGAGTGCGCCGTCTGGCTTCCTGTTCCGGGATTGGGGTCTTGGGGTCATAGGCAGAAGCGGATCTTGGCAGGAAGGTGTGCCACTGTGTAATCGGATAGTGGGGCAGCACAGCTCTCCACATCGTGACCTTGTAGTCACAAAAGGACCATTTTTACTCTACTTCAAAACCAGTGACCACATGTGGTGATGTGCAGTGATGAATAAAATGTAGTCTTTATCCCAAGAAATTCATACCTGTTGACCCGAGTCTGCTTCAAGGAAGGCATATTGGTTTCTGGTAGAAATTGAGAAAGTTGGTTGAGTCATAACCCACTGCGGTAAAACATTTAACACCAAGCTCTACTGCTTGCTTTAATCCAGCAACACAGTAAATCTGCAAATGGTAGTTTAGGTTCATATTGGTGTTCTGCAGTGGCCATTGGAGTAGTCTAATGTTATTCTTTTCTTTGTGTCACAAATTACTGCACTGTGGTGTCCCAAAAATTCTGAGTCGGTAGTTTTCAAAGAAGTCCATGCAAGCATTGAGGTGCTGGAGGAGACAAGGATGACTTAGACCGCTGGGAAAGTAAACAAATGGATTTAGGATCAAGTCAAATGAGAGACACAGATGATGAGACTGGGGTTATCACGCTTTGGACGTGTCAAAGATGGTGACGATTGCAAAAGTTGAATGGAAGAGAAGAGGCCGAGTAGCAACCACATGGATGGACTCAATCACAGTGACAAGGACCACGTTTCTTTCAACACTAAGGACATGGACATTTCTGGAGACGCTGTATTTATATGATCATTAAGTGTCAACATCCACTCAATGGCAGTTAAACTAGACTTTTGTTATTGAGGTTTATAAGGGTTACAAGTTTGGGGGAACTGTTGCTCATGCCCACTTTCGGATTTGGTGACAGTTGAGATGATGGGAACGTGATGACTTTCCAAATTGTACGAAGGCAAAAATGTTTCTGTCTCTTCCTGCCGATGAATATTAAAAGTTGGGGCTTTCAGGGCAGATTCACTCAAACACAACTGTCTTGCAAATGAGCCTGTCAGATTTTTGATGTGATGGTATTTCAGGATGCAGGACTTTGAATTCTTGTTGCTCATTCAGGTAGAAAGTTATCAGATATCGGTGCTGTCATTCTCCCGGCTCCACATCAGCATTGGTACAAATTTGAAATGCTTCCATCTTCTGAATGTTGAGCTGATCTTTTCATTGAAGTCTGTCAGTATCACTGCATCTATGTTTCACTTGCCAAGCAGACGTATTGCAGACAGTCAAAAAGTCAAAAATTCGGATTGTCCTGCTTTTAGATATATAATGCAAAATGGTCCATACAGAATTTTGAATGAACCTGCTGTTTTTTTCTTCTTTTTTTTTTAATGGCAGGGGACTGAATGGCCAATGCAGCATCATTACAATCCAACTACTGTGTCTTTGTCATTTGATTCAAACAGACTCATACATTGTGTGACCAGATTAGTATTTTAGAAATTAATGGACTTGATCACTCATACACTCTTTGATGGGTTTTTGCTACTTACATTCAAAAGTGTCTATGATAGATTATTCATAAATTCTGTTTTGTTCCTTTAATACCTGTATTTTGATTTACACTTTTGCTAGCCAATGTTTTTTTTCTCCTTGCCCCCCCCCACATCTCAATATTAAATATATATTTATTTGTCCCTTGTTATGTCACCTACATCGATCCAACTATAAATTTTTGGGGAGAGGCAAGGTTGGCAAATTGTTGGGCGTATTTCAACACAGCGCAAACCACATAGTCCACAACTCTGTGTGTGTGTGTGTGTGTGTGTGTGTGTGTGTGTGTGTGTGTGTGTGTGTGTGTGTGTGAGAGAGTGTGTGAGAGAGAGAGAGATGTGGAACCACCGAAATATTTTATTAAAATACCTAAGGTTGGATAGATTTAACAGCCGTCCTCAATTTAACTCGGATTCCAAATGGAAAGTGGGTGACTACTGTAACATGGTTACAGGAAAGCATATGATTCAATTTTAATCAATCCAGGCTCAAGTTGGTCTGCCTGGTCTTGGAATCTTGGTGGACAGTTTCTAATCCCTTTCTGGACAGGGCTCATGTACTAACTTACATGTGCATTCAGCTTGGTGGGTATGGTGCCTAACAGAAAGTTCCATGTTGTGGACAGACAGGTTATTGGGCAGTAAATGGATGGTTCTTGTCTCTTAGTGGTGTCTTTTGTGACCAGTGCTGCCCTTCCTGGGGTTAGCTAGTCAGGGTGGGGGCTTCTTGTTAGCAGTTGGTTCATTCGTGTAGATGGGTGGGTATGTAGAGCTGTAATTTTCTTTAGCCAGTAGGCATGGATCATGTCAGGCCCTGGTGCTGCCCAGTTCTTCATATTTGTGACCTGCTGTCAGACATCTGCTGCTGGTTCCTGCTCTGGGAGATGGGTACTCTGTTTTCAGGTCTCTTACCCACAATGCACCGTTGTTGTGTGACGATTCCTTCTCCCATATGCTCTTCCAGTATCGTTCTGTTTCGGCTCTTGAAGGATCTGTGGCTGACCTCTAGTTGGACTGCAGTTGAGCGTACTCTCTAGCTGGTTCCTTGGAGAAGAGGGCATTTATTTTTTTGACCACTGCTTCTTCTGTGTATCCCTGCAGTCTGGTTGCCAGTACAGTTAGTCTTTGTTTAGCAGACTCCAGGGCCTCAGCTGTGGACATGCCTTTGTGCTTCCTTAGTAGCCAGGACCTGTCCTTTGTTCTGTTACTCTTTTGGAGCTCAGTCAACTTGCTCACTTCCTTCCAGGCTGTCTTTGTCTTCAGTTGCAGTCTTAGCTTCCAGGGAGGGTATCCATGATGGTTAGCTTCTTGGGTATTGTAGCCTGGTGTTTGAATCTTTACTGCTGCTGTAGTATATACCAGATTGTTGGTTTCACTTATCCAGTTATTCAGACCGGTCACAGATGGACAAGAGAAAGTCTAGGTCTGAGATACACGTGCATTCATATATTAATACCTGCATATAAGTATACAGTATATCGGTGAAGTTGCCTACTGAACTTATAACCACACTTAACGTAGCAGGTTGTTGACAACCGAACGAGACCTCAGCAGTAGCACTTGGCAAGGGCGAGAGACAAAGTTACTGACTTTGGGGGAATTTCCTGCATTGTTAGTGACTGTCCCAGTTAGTACTAGATATTTCTGAAATATTTATTGCTAAAACAAATCACTTCTGAATCATTTAATTTCTGACCAGGTTTACGTAAGTAAAAAAACGACCCTGTCGCATAAATGAATATGTCTATACAAGTAGTTTAAGGCTGTAAGTCCTTTTGGGGCAATAAACATCAACTTAATGAATCAATATAAAAATATAAATGTAAGGTTTCTGGGTTTCTGTACAGCTTTGTTGTAGGATTGTCATTTTTTTATCCAGTGGCGAAATAAGTACAAAGCCTCCAAAAACACTCGTTTGCACCTCCTCAAAGATCCCTAGTAAAGACACATTGTGTGTACTTTGTAGGAATGCATAGGAGTAATTACCACTGACACAATACAAACTTTACTGGACAGCTGCCACGGTTCCAGAAAACAAAGGCATAGCTTCTTAAGAGAGAGTCCAAATGGTGTGCTTTCCAAGGTATTGAGACATAGCAAATCTGTATTATCTCAACAGTGGAGGAACACATTGTCCTCTTCAGCTACAGGGTCACTAATGATCCCAGTGCATTTGTGTTCCTTTAAGAGGTTTAACTTAGTTGAGGTAGATGGTTGCCCCCATGTACTGCATGCATGATAGCTGAAATCCAGTGTACAATTGGAATAGAGGGGAACATCAGAAAAACTCCTTTTGATCAATTCCCTGTAGCATCATAACCATCTAATAGGGTTGGCAGTCATGCAGGAATGTCTATAAGCAGAGAGGAGAGAGCATATTATCATCCTGGTCCAAGCCCCGGTGATACCCCTCCTGTACTGCTGCAGCTATTTCTGGTCTGCCATGACACCTCTCCAGTTGATCAAGAATTCTGCAGCATGAATTGTTAGGTCTTCCAAAGTATTGCTATGTGTCACCTCTCCTCATCTCTCTCCATTGGCTTCCTGCAGCCCATCTCAAGTTGAGGACTCTGGTTATGGCCTACAAGATGGTTAAAGGATCATGGTATTTGCATGACCAGATTATTAGGTGCACCCCTGCAGAAATGCTGTGCTCCTCCACTTCTGGCTGTGTGGCAGTCCCATTCATAAGGGCTCTATATTCAAAAGTTCATAAGGTCTGTGTTTTGGCTGTGATATGCTGCACTGAGCTCCCTCTGTCCCTCAGAGCTGCTGAATCTCTTTTGACATTCAAGACATGTCTCAGAACTCATCTCTTCTGAACCTGCTTTTGTCCGGTTCTCCTAAATCCATGAACTTGCAACTCACTCTCTGTCACAACCACCTTTGTATTTCCTATTGAATTTTTCTGCATAAGAATCCACGTGTCTAATGCGGTAAAAACATGGTGTTTGACTCAGTGACTGTAATGACTTCAAAAATGTCACGTCTCTTTCTTCATCTGTTCACTGTTGAATGTCTGCGAAATAAACTAATGCCATGTAAATTATTCTTGACATGAAACACTTTGTGTGAAGCAGTCTGCCAAGACAACTGTGGGTGGAATTTCCATCCACCTTTGTATGTACCCTCTTGTCAAGCCAGTCTGAAACCACTCTTTGGGCTTTTTGGGAAGGAAAAAAACCATGCACCCTAAAGTCTTGTGAACCTGGTGAAATCTGACTTTCTAATCACACCTCTGTGGTTTATCTTAACTGTGCTTTGTTTTTTGGGGTAAATGTCTTCTGCTGAGCTTCTGAGCTCTTCCGTTTGTTGCTTGGTAGGGGCTACAGCCAGGCATTGGCTTCTAGAGCCATCCCAGTTCTCCTGCTCTTCCTACTACACTCATTTGCTCTGTGTCCCACAGCTAGTGCCAGCTCAACGGACTCTGATCAAAATGTTCTCCCAAAAGTGAATTTTTAAAATTCCGCCATGACCTCTCAGCACAAAGACGCTTCAGTAATCATGGAAGAATCTGTTTGTTGCCCTGGGAATGCTAAGATATCTGCTTGGGTGGTTAAGCTTATTGGCCTCCTCTTGTTAACCGCCTGCCTTTAAAAAGGACACATCCAGATCTTGTGTGAAACAGACCACCAAAAGAGAAATTATCCACACATTGCTGTACTGCTCCCAGTGTTGATCTCGGATTAATTTTTCGTGCATAACGCCAGACAATCGGTAATCTACGATGTACATCTGGTGTGACAAAGTGTTTGTGTTGTCCTTCAGAAGTTGGAAGAACAGTTTGTTGCTGTGGTAAATATCTGCTCAATCCAGTTTATTCCTGTACCAGCTCTATTAAACTTAACCTTTGGGGAAAAGAAAAGAAACGGAATTGGCGGAAAAGCTGCCCACAAGGGGCTTTTTTCGAAACCCAGACTAGGAAACACTAAAACTGCAGGTTTAAAGTGATCGCTCCTGTTTTCACATAAACAGTATACTATTGTTTTACTTGCTTTTGACAATTTATACTCAAATCACGTTACAGTGACACTTATTTAAACCACATGTATAAATTACTATATCTCCACCATATTCTGAGGAATGTCACCCTTTATATTACAGCAGACTGCCTCAGATATCACTGGGTGGTGATGTTGTATTTTTATTTTGTGTTTGTAATATACATCTATATTTTTATGTCTGAACTATATTTACTATGTGGTATGGCATTTTGTCAGTTTTATGTCACACCTGAACCTGCATCCTTCTACAGTGAAATGACAGTAAATATAAACATTAAATCCTTCTGCTCATGCGCTCCAAACGGTTTCATATACAGTTGCTAAAAGAGGTTCGTGAATAAAATGTTTCCTTTTCACTCTTAGCTCCACAGAGATAGATGATATGATCCGCAAGTCCACCAACCTGCTGCTCACCCGAACCCTGAGCAACTGCCTCCAGTATGCTATAAAGAAGAAGAACGTGGGCCTAGCCGAGGTGATGTATTCTGGGACTTTTTTCGGTTGGTTTTTCTGTCCGTGTGGAGAGTTAGAAATCTCCTCTCCTTGTGTTTCTACCATGCGAATCTTATCCACATAAACTTTGCTGTGTGTTCATGTGATCCTGTGACTGATCGTGCCCACTGTCCCTGAATCTGTGCCTACCGTTCCTCCTGTGTGAGCTGAAGGACATGACCTGTGGAAGGTCACTCCTGCTATTTAAAAAAGAAATGTAAAAAAAACTCCGGTGCAAACCACTGTATACCTCTTTTGAAATGTTTAGTCTGAGCAGAGCTGCTAGAGATGTTATTTGTTTTAAAATTTTTGTTTATAACCTTACATTCCAGATGTGGTACACAGCTGGGTAAAACCTGTGAGGGCCCCATTTTAACTGGCCATGTAGTAGTCATGGGATATGAGTTTGCTATTGGGGCTCACAGGCCAACGTAGCGTTCGTTTCCTCAGCTTCTGTTGCAGATCACATATCAGAGGTTTGCAGCCCCTCCGCCCTGGGCCCGCCTGAGGTGCCGGAGAGAGCACAGGCAGCTGGCCGGGGTTTGCGCTACCCCCCATGGAGAACGCTCTTACCAGGGGGTTGGACCCAGAGTGTGGCCTGCGTTGAATTAGCTCTATGAGCTTTTGGTGCTCCTCACCTCGAGTGTCCGTATACTGATTTGTCCTCTGAGGTGTTTTTCTCCTTATTGACTGGTTCTCAAAGGCTCTCGCCATCTTATTCTCATTTCCCCATTTTTATAAACAAGGTGAAATAACAATTGAAGTGCAGTTTCTCATCTCTATGGCTTCATAATAGTTTGCGCTTTGGACCCACTTGACGTCTCAGACCTTGCTGGTTTTCACTGGTCTGATGAACAGGGAAAGCAGTTAAACCGTGTTTCTTCAGTTCATTACAACTGCAGATGTTGGGAACTATTGGTTGGCACTGGTTTTTAGACTTAAGAGCGCAGCCTGCTCCCTCAAAATAACCTATGTCTGTCTTTGACCTGCAGTTGGTGCAGATCATCATTAACACGACCCATCTAGAACAGTCATGTCAGTTCCTGGAGGGCTTTATCTCCAACATCACAAACGTACCCCCTGATACCATCAATGCTACCAAGCTGTACGGCACCTCAACCTTTAAGGTGAGAGCAGTGTGGTGCATCTGTCATGCACCAGTCCTTTATTTTCCTAGTTCCACTGGTGACTTTCTTACTACTCTCTTTATATCTATGGTTCCAGGATGCCCGACACACTGCAGAGGAAGAGATCTACACTAACCTGAACCAGAAGATTGACCAATTTCTCCAGCTCGCTGACTATGACTGGATGGCGGCGCAGGCTCATGGCCAGGCTAGCGACTACCTTAGTGACCTCATTGCCTTCTTATGCAGCACATTCTCAGTGTTCACCAATCTTCCAGTGAGTGTTTAATACCTGCATGGTAAATCACTGCATAGTTTCACACTCCCTTCAGAGCTTTTCCAGTCTCAGTGAGGGGAAGAGAGATTGTGGGGTTTGTGACACCTGACTTGGCCTTTATCTTGGCCCTTGCCTTACTTAGTGTGTTCTCATTGGCTATTAAGGGACTGATCCCAGGGCAAAGGACCTTTTATTATTAATGTGCCAAGGTCAGGAACTTGGAGCCAGCCATAATTCTTTCAAGTATTCCCGTTGTTTCAGACCCGGACTATTCGCTCTGTGGTTTAAGACAGTTGCTTGCTTTGCATACTTCAATTGTAATGGGGGAAATCGGGGATATGTAACATAATAGGATTTGAATGTAAGAACCAAAGACCTCAGAGACCTTGTGCTATGGAGCTAAGTGGAGCTCTATGAGGCTGACCCAAGGTCGTGCTCTCAGGGGTGGAATCTGGGCCACAGCTTCCTTTGGATAAAGTGGCCGATTCCAAGCAACACGCCTCTCTGCCGTAACGTGGCAAAGCCGTGAAAGGTGCTGAAAGCTGCTTCCAGGGTCTGGCTCCTTGTGATGTTCCAAATCTGTACATGACCTCTGCTAGACCAGGCCAGAGGAAGGGCTCCATCTCTCACAGGAAGAGTGTGGGGAAAATAAGAGTCACTGATACTGTTGTGTGCATGCAGGGAAGTGGAGAAGGATGTGCCTGTCTGCAAATGTGTAGTAAGCTAGACACACAGACTGACATGTATTGATTAGAGGCAATGCCTTTGGACCTGAAGGACCCAGGTTCAAAACCAACCTCCTGCTGTTGCATCCTTGATCAAGATACCCTGAATTGATACAATCAAAATTTATCGAGCTGTTTACAGTGGTAAATCATTGCAAGTAACAAAGTTTTGGAGAAAAGCATCCCATAAGTGAATAAATGTAAATGGTAATTTTTTTAAACAATTATTTTCCACTTGGCATTTTTTTAGATTCCAGTTTTTTTTCATTCTTAATTTTTTTTTTCTAAACTTTGGAAAATATATTTATGAAAATAATATTGTGATGCACTGATCATTCCAGTATCTGGTCATCCAAGGTCCAGTCATGCAGCACAGATGAACTGTACATGTTTGTGTGTCTGGCTTAGCACAAATCCACCACAAATCTGCTTGTTGTGCTGTGCCAGAAGTTTGTCTCACCGTTGTAGAGCGCAGTCTGGATTTTTCTTTGGCTGATAATGGTCCCTGGATTAGATTTCAAACCCTTCCTTGTCTCTATGGTCCTCGTTCGTCCTTCTTCAGTTCGTTGACACACCTCTGCGCCGGTGACTCTGTGGCTGCTAGAGCAAAGTGAAAATACTCTATTCCAGCAGGTTCTCGTTTTAGCACACAGCTTTTGTGTGACGTTCACGTGGGTTATGATCAGGTTCTGCTCAGCAAGCTGACCCGATCGTGAACTTAATCATCCCTCTCTGTGCCATTTTCAGTATAAAAATAAGAAACGGTTCTCAGTATGACTCAGTAGTCTAGAAATTTTGTGCATCTTTCTGTATGTGGATTTTCTTAGGATGCTGAAATCTAATGTATATAGAAATGTAACATATATACATATAGCTTCCGAAACTATTCCATATCTTCAAAAATAGATAAATTAACAATTTAAATGGCACCTCGACCTTTATGGTGAGAGCAGTGTGGTGCATCCTTCATGCACCCATCCTCTGTTTTCCTTGTTCCTCTGGTGACTTTAAATTATCGTTTTGTGCCACCGAGTTTTCAAACTCGGTGGCACAAAGTTACTAAGAAATTACTACTTTTGTTTCTCCTACATGTAGCCTGTAGGCCTTCTCACCATGTGTTATTCAGCACCTCCTAACAAACCACTAATGGATCAAGGCCAGTTTGTGTCCTTAAATCGTGCAGCACAAGTTTATCAGACCTTCTTTGCCCGTTCATCTCTGATCCCACTGTTGCCCATTGCCCTCTGTTCTGTAGGGGAAGGCCATTGAACATGCTACCATGTCGGTGAGTACTACTCCCAGCAGGCTTGGAGTGTTCTGAGTGTCCTTGGGTGTTCTGAAGCAGCCAGTCAAGCATGCAGCTCGCCACGGATGTAGGAAATGTAGGAATAACTTCAGGAATTTTTTTGTGTGCGTGTTTTTTTTTTTTTCTTTTTTGCAAGAATCAAGCCTTTTGCAGAGATTCATTTGTGAAATTTGTGCTGTTCTGCAAAAAAAGGCATTCTTGGTTGGCAACATCTGAGGCTGGTTTAAAGGTGTTAAGGAGGAAGATAAAGGCGCCCAGACCGAATACTTCATGGGCACAGAAGCACTTCTGTGATGGACTTGCATCCTGTCTGGAGTGTACCCTGTCTCAAACATCCAGGATAGACTCTGAACTGCTCCCTCAGTGCATTCAGCACCCAGTTGTTGATGATGGACAGATACAGAAGCATGTGATCATTAGTGGAATGACCGATTATATGTGTACTCTTCATATGGACATCAACCTTTGGAACTAATAAAAGTCAAGGTGGACAAGTTAATCTCAAAGCTGCTAATGATGGTTTTTAAGCTCATATGTAGTGTTGTGTAAATCGTGTAGGTCATCTGTATTTGAAGAAAATGGAGCAAGCTGCCATGATGATGGTCATGATGGGGGGGCTACACAATGAACCCCTCCACGGTGAAACATATTAAATGAATTTTAGGAAATTTGGTACACTGGGCATGCAGTAAGTGGTAAAGCAGAAGTGCTGCTTTTTTAGAGATTAATTTAATCTTATTGCTTTTTAATGTTAGCATAGTTTTATACAAAAGTGAGGAAATTAGATTAATTTGACTCACTTCACTCTTTCATGTCCTTTGGCTGCAAGGTCAGTATATGGTCTATAATACCTTTTCTGAGGTGGAGTGCTGAGGTTTAGGGAAAAAATCCGTTTGTGTGTCAGGATTTGGGCTCCGTTTAAGGGACGGTAATTGATACTGAAAGGAAATCGCTTTTCCAGAGAGCCTGCGCTCTGCTTCTTGTTACGGTGCTAGTGTTTGTGTTTTATGTTATTACCAACATTAATCGGTGTGTGGATTATATTGCGTAATTATGTGTGGCATGGAACCTTTGTGTGCTGACCACGGATTGAAGTTTGTAGTAGACCGCCTGGTGAGACTGCAGGTGGATCACTGTGACCACCCCCCCGATTCTCACCCAAACAGTGTGCGCATGCTCGGTGGATCTTTACGAATACTCTTCCACTGCCGTTGTAGGGTTTTTCTTCTCGACACATTCACGTTTACTGTACGTTTTGCCGACATTTTCCTCCAAAGCAACAATGTAAAGTGCCTTCCGACTGTTTACCCATTTATATAGCGGGGTGTTTATATGGAAGAAGTTGAGCATAAACAAATTTGCTCAAAGGAAATATAGCAGTGGCAGCAGCAGCATTCGAACTGAAAACCATTAGGTTACAAGTCATCATTCCTAGTCGCTACAGTACTGACTATCACAATAAGAAATGTCAGACACAAAGTAAACTATTCAGATAAATAACAAATGATAAAGGTCAGTTAACTCAGATGCTCAAAACACAAAGATATGTAGAAGTCTACAGGGTTAGCTGCCAAATTGCCTAACCTGGTCACTCTGACTGATCTGATAAATGACCCACTGCACAGCAGATCAACTAGGGCAAACAAAGTAGACAGTAGTAAGCACTGCCTTGAATACAGCTTATTTATTTATCTGACCCCTTTTCTTCACAGCCATTTATAGTGTTAAGCTACTTACCCTGATTTACTCATTTCTGCAAATATATCATTTTTACTGTATCAATTCATGGTAAGTTCCTTGATGAAGGATATTACAACAGGAGGCAGGATTCTAGCCTGGGTTTTTTGAGTTCAAGGTAGTAGCTCTAACCGGTATTCCACCTGCTGGCCAGCTGATAATGCTCAGAACCAGCAGGCTCATTTGTTGTCTACAGTTTGATGCTGCAGTGACCCCCCTGCTGTGTTTTAGCCATCTGGAACCCCTACTGGCCTTCGAGATTTCACCCCTTCATTGATGCTTGTCTCTTCCAGTGGCTGATCGAAGCAGCAGCTGTAAACTTGCTCGCTCAGGGTCGCCTGTTCTCATTGTGCACTCTGGGCCATGATCACTTTTCCTTTCCTTTCGACCCACTCAACGTGGACGGGTATGGCGCCCCTGCCTTGGCTCGCTGTTCACTATAGACTAATGGCTGTTTATTTTCACAGCCGTGCAGAGCCGAGTGCTTTTTAATGAGTTCTTTGATGAGTGTTTCGTTAATTAGGAGGACTGGGGGCTGCCCGCCCGCCTGCCTGTCCCCCACGCACCCCACCCTCTCTGCAGCCCCCAAGCTAATTGCTAACATGCTCGTTCTGCTGAACTGTAAAACAAATGCGCTACTGTGAATGTAGCTTTCACCCCTGTACTTCCACTCTGCTGCTGAACCTGTCCTCTGCTCTTTTTACCCTTTTAAACTCTTCCTTTCTGTCTTGTACCTTTTCACTCGGTCCCTCAGCCCTCCCCCCCCGGCTCTGCAGTTCCCTCTAACAGTAGTAGGAAGTTTTTTGTGTGTGTGTGTGTGTGTCTGTGTGTCTGTGTGCACGCGCATGCAAGCATGTGTGGGTGTGCATCAGGGCCACGATATGTATATGAAATCAGTCATTTCATGGACAATCTACCCTCACTGTGATTTGCCCCAGGCGCATTTTGGGGTGCACACACTGATGGAACTGGAGGATAATGAGGGGGCCACTTGGCTTGAACTGAAAGATGGATGGTGGGATGTTTTAAGATTTAGGGCTGTATGCGTGCTTGAGTGTATGTTTGTACTCTACATAGACGGAAATCACGCAGTACAGTTCATACTTGAATGGCTGGACTGGGGTTGCGGGGGGTGGGTTGAATGACTGACCATTCCGGTATAGCACATATGTAAATTTTTATTATTTTTTTTTTTAGAAATTGTTTTAACATAATGCTAACCTTGTTATGCATAGTTTGGCGTAGTTTTTACAATAATTGCAAGCAAATCATTTGAAATGTTGAAATAAAACGATCTTTTCAAATGTCGGACTGTCCTGTCAGTCCAGTCACGTGCCAATGAATTATATTTGGGAAGTAGTTGAGAAATAGATAAAGTTGTGATGAGTGTAGCATTTTTTGTTGGGTTACATTAAAGCATGCATACATTATATAGGATCATCTGAATAAAGACTGTAAATAAGTGGCACCTCAATATCTTTGGTCAGGTGTCTGTCAGGTAGTGCTGTTGTCCCTCGGACCCTCTGTGGTGTGTGTAAAGATATGTCTGCGTGCGCCCTGGAGTGAGTCTGCTGTTGAACAGTGAGTAGACGGCCCCCCAGGTTTCCCACAGCGACAGGAGAAAAACTCTTTCTTCAGACTTCCTGCACAGAGTCGTGCACCATGGAGCGGCTGCATCACATTATATGAATTACCTCCAAGAACAATGAGACACTGTGCTATGCCGGGGGCTGAAGGCACGTGGCGCTTCATAGTAATGCCACTGGTATTGAGCGTAATGGTCACATCAGTTATTCTCTGACCGAAACAAGTTTTGAGTGATGACCCCCCCACCCCGCTAGATCTACAGGTGACTAAAGAGAACAGAAAAGGAAAGACCCCCTTGATTGTTTAACACATCTGGCCTCTGATAAGGGCAAAGCTTTCGTACTTTAATTTGTAACATTGTGTTTTCTTTTCTCCCCCAAGAGAGTTTTGTCTTAATTTACCACATTAGGGGTGCTGCAACGTTTCTCACACAGACTCAAGTCCATAAGCTTTCTGTGTTATGGTAAAATTCACAGGAAGCAGCAGGTATCTTTTGTATGCTTTGTTATTGTTAATAACAGTATTTGTCTGGCGCCACAGTGATTTATTACATCAATTAAACATTGAGAAATTAAGCAGGGAAACGGCAGTGTTTATTGTTTAATCACTGGTACTGCCATGCATGCGGTGCAATCATGGATAATGGGCCGGTTAGCCTCGACATGTGCTTAGACGAACGCGGACCGCATTGGCTCTGAGGCAGAGCTGTTTGTCCTTAAACATTTGTCAGAATGGGCAATGGCGCTGTCTTTGTGGGTTTGAATCCCAATAAGGATCCTTGAGGTCAGTGCCTCGGTTGCTGTTAGGAGTTGCACTGTACTAGTAAAAGAAGAAACAAATAATGGATTTAAATGTATCACTCTATAAAACGCTAATTAAAAAATAAATGATCTGGTGTTTGCCAGAAAAATGTATGTGACTGCCTCGGTATACTTGTTTTATGCCATATATTATGTTGGAAGTGCATTAACAGCCATTTACTGGACCTTTAAAGGACTCGGTATGTCTGGTCTGATGCCGGAACAAAACTGTGACCAGAAATGGAACATAATTAAACATCATGGTACCTTTTCAGTTGCTTTGCCTTAAACAACAAATATGATAATTGAGATTATTTGAATATTGAATATTATTCGGTTTTTTTCTGTATTGTTTTTGTTTGTTTTGTTTATTTGTTTGTTTATTTTTTTGTGAATGATCCATCTGTTTACCATGGCCTAGAATCTGTCTGCAATAAGTAAATTGACAGTATTAGAGAATGAACTCAACAGGAAAGCTTCATAAATGTTTTTTTTTATTTTTAATTCTAAATTTGCCAGGGTTGGTTGTTTATTAAAATGTAATGATCAGTCAAAAAATTGTGCAGCCTTATGTAACATTTGACCTCCTGAGCAGAATGAGTATGAATCGTCAATTCTGTTCGCAAGTCGTCTTTACAAAAACCTTGGGAAACTGTTTTCTTTCCTTCAGTATAAACATAGTGACGTCGTTGCTCTGCTTAATTCTCAAATTTTTAGTTAATGGATACATGATATTCCCACAATTCACTATTTGGTTTTCTGAAGCAGATTTGTTTATTCACTGGAAAGGATGAGTAACTTCAGGTAATGGGCTGTTTTCCTTGTCTGTAGTGACATTTTCAACTTTTCTCATTCAAAACGCAAAAAAGTGAAGGTCTCCGGATAAGTAATGGAAATGGATCTGCTTGCATAGCCCTCGACTTGCAGTTGCTAATGAAACATACGGTAGGATAATACCTTACCGGTCAAGAAAGTACTGTTCAAATAGTATAGTTGTCTGAGCACCAGCCAAGAGCATCTTGATGTCCATTCAAGGGAGGATGTGATTTATAACATACACTTCAAAGTTTGGTAACGGATACTGTTTGAGGTGGGCAAACAGCTGGCTTTGCACCTTGTTGTTTGAGTCCTGAATGGAACTTGATGGCCCAGATGAATTGAGTTTTGGTGAATCTACAGTTTCTGCACTTGTATCATTCAGTTGATGGACATTTATTGATTAACAGGAGAAGAACATCCATTACATCAAAATGATGCTGAGATTGCTTGTGAATGAGGTGCATGTTCTGTTTTCTGCCCTCCTTTTCTCGATCAACCTCTTCCAGCACTTGAAGTAAGTGGAAGTTTCTGGAGGCATGAGTGTAATCATGTCATCCCGTTGCCGGCTTCTGTGTCCATCTGGAGTGGAGCGTGAGTGGGTCGATTTGCGGGTTTGAAAGACATTGCAGAGACTCGCCTCATGGCTGACTCCCATCACACGCCATCTCATGCATGTGTAAACATGCAAAAAAAAAAAAAAAGTGGGGCTTGAAAAGCAATGGGGGTATTTAACATAAAGTGCTGTAATGGTTCCAGAAGGAGGAAAAATCTGCCACTTTTATGTGGCTTGAGGAATTAGCTTTGCATTGTGTTCCTTCTCCTTGGCCTTCAGCTAACTTCTCTAGTGCTTATGCTTCTACAGCCTCCGTACACTACATGAAGGTTTTACCATGTTGGTCTCCTGTCTCTGGTGGGTTGTGGATACCCGGGCTTCATATCACCTCACTCCATGGCCTTCACATTATCAGACAGACCAAAGTCCTGAAGCCTGCTTATCTTTGAAGGAAAAACAGATAACTACAGAAACGTTCCCAGTCTGAGTTTTTCTTGTTTCCCTTTGCCAAACATGACTTCAGGCTGCCCTTACTCATTTAGTTAAAGTCAGAAAGGATCTGATATCAAGTACATGCTGGTTAGTGTCTAAATGGTTTAATTAGATTTTACTTAATTGCCTTTATGAAATGCTTCATGTTATCAGTGTAAGAGAAGACTATGCTAAATGTTTTTTAGATTTAAGAAGGGAAATGAATCAAGGTCGGTGACTCACCACTTTTTGACTACAATGATAAAGAACAAGCCTACAGCTTCCTGTTGGAGAAAAGCTCCTTCTAAGAGGTCAGCCTTGGCTTGCTCCTGTTCTGAAGGCATGGAGCTCATGGGTTTTCTTCTGCCCCTTGAAGTTTCTCCCACTTTTCTGTGAGATCAGCCACTGAGTACAGAATAATCCACACGGGTTTAAAGGCTTTTCTTTGTAAATGCTTGGAAAGAGATCTACTGTGTGTTTTTGACCAATTGAACATGATTCAGAAGCAATGCATGCTTTTGTTTTCTCCTGGTTTCATGCCTTTCTGATGCCTGAAGTATTAGTGACCTCAGCATGTTTATTTGTGGAGAGCTGAAGAGCCACACGATGACCCTTTCATTCCCTCTGACCTTTGCAACAGTAGCACTCACGTGGTCCTCTGCTGTGACACACGGCACGCTTCAGACAGCCTTCCAGTTGATGTGGCACGGTTTAAGAACGGCAGCATCGGTGGATGTCTCCCCAGCTAGCAGAGGCAGGGAAAGTAAAGGAAGGGTGTACAGTAGAGTCTAATAATAGACTACAAGTCTGCAAGGTCTGCTGTTGTGGAAACCAGACGTGTTACTCTACTCCCCCACTGCTGTGGCTCAGTTCCTTCTCCCATGGTCCTCCGAATGCAAGAAATGCTACAGTTTTGGAAGGTTGTATCTTCTAAAGAATAGTTAAGGCCTCCTGGCAAGAATGCGCCACGTGGGGGAAATGTAGATGCTGGGACGTGTCCCAAGATGATGGTGATCATTCAGTGTCTTTGGTTGTGGCTTATGCCAGAATACTTTCAAATATTAACACAGTTCTTGTTTTTTCTGTCGCTCTTCGGTGAACGTCGGTCTTTACTCCTGCCTCTAATTACACTTGATTTTGCGTGGTCCCAGGCTCCGGGCTTCATTGTGTTGAAGAACTCACATGTGTTCCCACTCTTTTCATCTCCTCAGGGGAAAGTGGCGCAGACTGCCTGCATGTCGGCCTGCAAGCACCTGTCCACCTCCCTACTGCAGCTCCTCCTGGAATCCGACGTCAGGCAGGTGTCCATGGGAGCTCTCCAGCAGTTCAACCTGGATGTGAAGGAGTGTGAAAGTGAGTTGCCTTTTCTCTTTAATAATAATAATAATAATAATAGAGCAGCTTGTTAAGCTTTTTATAGAGAGAAGAGCGATATATCCGGTAGAAAAACCTGTTGTAACATCCTTGTATTAAAGGGGTCAAAGTGAAGAGGACCAAAGTAAAACAGTTTTTGATGAAATAATTGATGACCACACTGCCGTCAGTTCATGTCACGTGTTGCTGTGCTGTAGTCAGGATCTTATGTACTGCCAGTTCAGCAAACGCAGGCAAAACATTCTAGATGTGGGACCTCAAACTGCCCTTCTGTAAAATTTTTTGTTATTTTGATGGTAAAGTCATGGATAAACGTTGTGAAAAATTCAACTCCCTCCCCCCCCCCCCCAGAAAGCATGAGGGAAGGAACTTTTTTGGAGGAAATAAGGCGGTAAGTGGGGGAAAAAATTTCCTTTAAGATGAGACCACTTGATTTCGCNACTCCCCCCCCCCCCCCCCCAGAAAGCATGAGGGAAGGAACTTTTTTGGAGGAAATAAGGCGGTAAGTGGGGGAAAAAATTTCCTTTAAGATGAGACCACTTGATTTCGCAGATCATGCATCTGTGGCCAAATCCATCATCAAGCCAATCTGTTTGGGCTATGAGGTCTTGGGGTTGGGGGGTTGTGGGATGCTGTGTGTTTTTTTTTTTTTTTTTTTTTTTTTTTTTTTTTTTTT
>UFQX01000186.1:263310-384850 GCA_900497675.1 Arapaima gigas | reverse complement strand
TTTTTTTTTTTTTTTTTTTTTGCGCTCACTCTAGCCGTCCGTCAGCCTCAAAGGTTTTGATATCTGCAAGCCAATCATCATTTTTTGTTACCGTGCACAGTCTCCAAATGTTAATGTGGTCTTCATGAATCTCCAAGATTCCCACGGTCAGGGCCTTGTTTGCTAATCCATCACAGCTAGGACGAGCCATTTCGGAGATGACCAGCAGCTTCTCTCAAAGCGGGATATGGCAATCTTGAAGTGCAGACTAAAATCAAAGTGCAATCTGTAGTCATTAACCTCCACATTCATCATTCATTTCTTCATATGTTAATCTGTGTTATTTTCCACAATTTTCCGAATTCAATTTATTTCAATATTTCAAGTGCTTTTCAAGTGTGCAGCTCAATTAATTAACATAAAAATATTTATTTTGAAATGCAGAATTGGAAAGAATCATTGTATTCTGTAGTCTGTTCCTTCTCTTTAAGATCTTAGGGCATTTTTCTCTAGTGATAGGATATTTGGCTAAATGGAAAAACAGTTTGTTTTTAAAAAAACAATGTATTAAATGCAGAATTGGTGAGGAACCATCATATACAGTGCACAAGATCCTCAAGTATGTCTAAAAACGGTGCGTAAAAAAAAAATACATCTATGACACACTGGAGTGACCTGTCAGCCACAGCTGAGGATGATGATCTACATAGTGTTACGTCACAGAGTACAGAGTCCGTTTCAAGGTTCTCCATGTCTTTCTTCTCTAGTATTTTTGATTTGATTGATGAGATCCTGTTAATGTTTAGGTGTTTTATAGTGAAGAAAGATGCTGTTCTCTGTGTGCTTCACAGGGGGCGCTGTCCAACAGCCTTTTCCCCCCTCGCTGCCCATGACCTGCCCAGTTTTCCCCTGGTCCTTAGGTTTCTTTTCACCCATCAGGTTTCAAGCTCAAGTCCAGGGCTGGAAAAGGGAGCAAATGAGAAGGAAACCTGTCTCTGTGGTGGTTTGAGCCCCTGGCCAAGGGCAGAAGTCACGCGGGGGGTTGTGCACCTTGCCATTTTGATGTTTGCGTGTTCGGCAGCAAAGCAGAACTGATAGACAAGGATTCGATGAGACGCGTTCCAGCCCCGGCGTCACGTGAGGGTGCCGCCATATGCCCTAGTGGCGGTGTGCGAAGACTGCGGCCGCAGGAGCACACAATGAGCTGGCGCACACAGAACAGCCCCTGGAAAGGGTTTTGGGGTCAGAAATAAAGATGGCAGGCGTGTAATTCCAGTAAGCAGTGATAAAGCGGGCAGCATCGCGAGGTGAAAGAGATTCTTCACAGCTCACTGTGTTTTGTCCCACTGTGTCAAACGTTTTTTTTTTTTTTTTTTCCACGATACTGAACTTCTTGTTTACGGTTCATTCCAACGCCAGACCCCACCCCCACCCCAATCGCCAAACCCCACGCCTCCTGTCCTGTGCGGTTGGACCAAGACTCAACCCATGGGAATGAGCCTCAGGTTCAGGGTATTGGTGTAAAGGAGGTCCTGGTCGCCAGCGCTCCCATCCCTCCCCTGTCAGAAGAGCGCTGATGAGAATTAATGAGCTTTTGATGACAGTGAGGTTTTTGGATGGCGTGCACAAAGCCAGCAGCGGACCTAGAGACATGACTCTTCGGCTGGGGCTGCCCCCAAGCCCCCCTCCTGGCCTGCTCCCCCCGACCTCCCCTTGTCCCGCCTGTCATTCGTCTGCCAATCTCCCTGTCCATGGCGAATTCCCGGCTCTCTTTATCCGTCTCTCTTTCCCACAGGGTTTGCCAGAGCCGGCCCGGTGCCTGGGTTCCAGGGGGACACTCTGCTGCTGGCCTTCATCGACTTGAGACAAGTAGGTCTTTGTTTTTCTCTTTCTTTTCTTTATTTCTTCCTTCCCCCTTTCTTCTGTTTTCTCCTGTTTACCCCTCACCCCCACCTCCTGCCTCAAACCTCTACCCCAACCCCAGTTTTGTTGAGAGATTCCTTTTTGTGCCTTTGTATGTTTGTGTGTATGCGTGTTTATGTTCTTTGGGCCATGCCACAGTTGGGTCACCGCTTTGATGCCATTGTGCTTTGTTGCTGTTGCTAGAATTTTGCAGTACTGTGCTGTTTCGGCCTTCTCTGTGCTTGAAGGGTTAATGCCAAGGTGTCTGAAGCGACCCAGCATTTCCTCTGTGATTTTTAGGTACGGAGATATATGTTGGGACTTTGTACTGTACCATTTCCTTCATCACAGATAACAGTTTAGACTAAGAACAGGTTGAGTTGTCTTAAATGTGACCCAAGCAGAAATAGTGCCACATCCTGTACTCACTCCTGGCCCCGAGCCTCTTGCCTGATCTTTCAGATTCAGTTCCCTTCGCACTGGCCTCCTGTGCCATGAGCCCCAGAAAATTGCATTTATTCATTTGACAGACAGCTTTCTCCAATTTACAACTTAGAGTAAACAAACGTGCATTTCATAACAGATGAAGAGTTACAAATAGACACAAGATTGGCGAAGCAAAGCCAGCGTATCCGATACCATGGTTTTTGCCAGTGCACATTACACGAGTGGCTCCATTTAGAACTGACACGGAATACAAAAAGCGATTGTGACAGATGGTGTGACGAAAGTTTATGGAGCAGTTAGGAGATCGGGGAGAAGCTGAAAGGAAATTCAACAGCTCTGATGGACAGAGGGAGCTCATTCCACCACATTGAGGCCAGAAGCAAAAACCTGCGGATCTTTGTGTCATTTATCCCTCTGAAGTGTTTCCTGTCAACCCACTTTCTTGAAACCTGTGGTCTGCGTGGAAGTGAGTGCCACAACCAGTTTTGTCAGCTCAAGTCTGACGGCTTTGCACCTACCTTGTCATGGATTTGTTTTTTGGGGACAGTCTTGGTAGGAACCCATTCTTTCACAGTTTCACTCTTGCCAAACAAGTCACCAACAAGAAAGGGGTGAGGGGTGCAGGGCCGTTTGTGGGGAGGAGATGGGAAAGCCCGGACTCCATATTGACTGCTCCTAAAGAAGTGGCCAACCTGTGGCTGTTGTCAGTGGGTCCGAGTGGAAGACGGATAGCCCTGGATGGGCCGGCAGGCAGGATGAATGAGGTGACAGACAGTGACAGATGCCTCTTTCTTCCAGTAAAACAATCCGGTTTTGTCTGTGCTGCCATGATGATGCAGTGCCACTTGTTTTCCACTGCGGTTTACTCTTGCCTTCACTGAAGGGTTGTGTTTTTGTGTTTCGCTTTGTTTTCTTGGGCCCAGAAGAAGGGGTGGGGGGGATATGGTTCACATAACTTTCACCCTGTTTTTCATGTGCTCTGATCAGAAGCAGGCTTGTCTATTTTTGTTATTATTATAATTTCAAAGGCAAGGGGGGGATTCATGCTGCCCACTGCCCCGCACACCCCCGAGCCCCTTGGTGCGACTCTTTCAAGTGGTTGTGTTGGTGATGTAGGGAGTCCGAACCGTGGGGGTGACCTGAGTGTCCCTACGCCACCAGTTCTGAATGGGCCCGATAAATCACCCTGAAGGGGTTTGTATCCTGGCCACCTCAGGTCCTTGGATGGTGTAGGACAGGCTTGCATCGGGCAGCAGGGTCCTTCCGGAGTTTCCACTCGGGGCTCCAAAATGGTAGCATAGTAGCTTAGGCTGCCTGAGCTCACCCTCCTTATTAGACATCAGAGTGAGGAAGCTAAGGGACTCGGAGGCATGTGGCTTGCTAAACCTGGGATCAGAAGATGCCAACTGAAAAAGACTGTAGGGAGTGGAGGAGACAAGAGGGACGGACAGATGAAGGAAACAGTGAAGATGAGATGTGGAGATGTTTGCTGAGATACTGAACGAAAAAGTACAACAGTGGACACGGGGGGGGTCCTTCTGCGTGATTTTACAGTTTAGAGGTGCCTTTTCTCACCGCAGCTCACAGATTTAGCATAGATGTTGTATGTCTGTTGGCTGGGTGATTGTACGAATAATGTAGATGTCATGTAGTGTAGCGGTTAGAGTTGCTGCCTTTGTACTCGGAAGGGAGCCGGGTTCAAAGCCCACCTGTTCCTCTAGTGAGGGCCCTTGATTGAGACACTTATCTTGAATGGATACAATAAAAACGAGCCAGTTTTACGAAGGGGGTATATCCCTGTTAGCAGAGGAACATTGTAAGCAGATTTTGGGACATAAATAAATGCGAAGGTAAATCTGCCCTTCTGCTGCTGTCAGTTCAGTGACATAATTGTGTCAACATTGCAAGTGAACCTAAACAAATTGTTGGATGTCACTAAATCTGGAACTGGATGTTGTATTTGAAGTATCAAAAACGGTGCAGATGGCTCACGCAAAGTTTTATTTGCAGACCATGACAGCACATGTGTTACTGCATGTATGCTCTGCTGTCCCACACGCAGAAAAAAACGATGAGAGTGCTGTAAACAAGCTGCTGGCTCTTGGTTGGATCCAACCAGCTATATTTAGTCTTGGGTATTTTTTTTTTTTTTTTTTCGGAGCCTGCGGTGGTGGGAACCCTTGGCTGCCCTCACATGTAGGAGGCCTGTCCCCCTCGAAGCATGCGCTGCGGGTGCACTCAGCATGAACTCTGCCCTGGATCTTGGTCCAAACTAAATTGTTCTCGGTGTTCTGGCGTGTGGGGTTGCTTTGCAGGGGACCCATGGATGACCTGTGAGAAGTTGGAGGGTGGCGCGTGGGCCGCTGTGTTGGACTGCAGGGAGATTTTGCAGAGTCAGGGCATCTGTCTAGAAGAAGCGGAACACGGTATGCCGAGAAGGCGGCCGATGGCTCTTCCAGCGGATTAGTCTGTGTGACGCTGCCATCAGCTAAAGACTGGTTAATGATGGCTGTACGTTGCTTTGGAGAAGAGTGTCTGCTAAACAAATGACGCTAAATGTGAATGTCATGTCCCTCCTCATGTGACATGCCCTCAGTGTTTGTAGGTGGGCAGACAAAGCTTTAGAAACTGCCATAACTGGCAAAAACTGTGTCTCCTGTTCTCATGCGGTCCCCCACCGCTACACCCTTGGACAATACTGTGGGCTCAAGTTAGGGAGCCACGAAGCCGTGGCGCATTCCTGTGGCAAATCCAGAGGCGCTCTCCCAGAATTCCTGGGAAGCCTTTCAAGGGATCCAGTGGAAAAACTGCTGCTTGTGTTTCCTAAGTTTTTTTGGATACTGCGCCCCGTGTAGGGTGTTCAGCTTCATCAGTGTTTTGCCACTCCAGAGTGTGTGTTTGCACATACTCTACAAGCTCCTGATCTCTTACATCTTGACCACTGGGTGCCTTACATCAGGGGTCAGTTCCCCAGTAGGGGAACCAAAGCATTTCATCACCCCCTTCCTTGGAATCGGACTGTCCCAATTCAGGGAGTATTCATGTCACAAATACAGCTCAGTCACGGAGCATTTCTGAAACGTCAGGGATTTTGTAGGTGGTATGCCTGCTAGCTAGTGGCTCGTGAGGGGAGGAGGAAAAATGTGCTTTCTCGACATTTGTTAACATTTATGTAGTTATTATAGCCTCACTAATTTGAATGATGCTTGGGATAAAACAAGAGTCATTAAATCTGTCACTTCAATACCGCAGCATAACAGACTCTCCCTCCAGCGCTGTGGAGCAGAACCGCTGGACGCTGAAACTTAATCTAGGGCAGTTTATGTGGGGGGGTGATATGCTGAGGCTTGTTTGATAGCACATGCTCCTCCGAAACTGAACGCCAACCAACGTCCTGTCCACGGTTTGCTTTTAATACACCTTCTTTCGGGCTGCTGTAGCTGCGTGGCTGTTGTGTCACAGGGCCATGACAGGCAGCTCAGTGACCTCTGACCTCATGGGTTTAACATCAAGCTTTGCAGCTGCTTTTGCTTTTTTTCCTTCTTCAAGACACAGATTTGGTTAAGTTTGTTCTGTCCCCAGTCAGAATCAAAATTAGGCAGCTGGATACTAAAATGACCAGGCAGTCCAGTGTCTCACAATATTATTATTTTTTAAATTCATTTCCCTGAGTTTTCAAAAATAATTTAATAAAGTGATTGGTTTTTGGCAAAAGGAAACTCAAATTGTTTAGAAAAAAACCAGACAATTTAAATATCTAACATGATTTTCTGCAATATTTAAAGTACTGAACACAAAAATTTTTTTTGGAATTGTGTAGTTGGAAGGAATTGCTGTGTTCTTTGCACCAGCCTCTTCTCTTTTTTTGAGGAAAAAAAAGGTCACTGTTTTTCCTCCCTAGTGGGAGGATTATTGGATGAAAATAATCTGATTAAAAAAAAACCCTTTATTTCCATATTTCCACTGATTTGCAAGCATACACAAAACAATAAATAAAAATGGATTTGCAGGCAATGTAACATTTTATTACCATAAACCATTACATATCATGTCAAAATGATTTTAGAATATACGTTGTAATGACTGTCAATCAAATAAGCCCCCCCCCACATTAGCCTGGTCATGCAAGGATGAACTGTGTTGTTTTCTTCCATCTATCTGCCATTATGTCAGCAGAAACCCAGCCTTTCTCAAAGGCCTTTTAGACTTTTTATGAGCAGAAATAGTTTTGTCATCACGGTTAGAATGGTATGTAAGCTTTTCTGAGAAATGGCCGTTTCTGTGCAAGCACGTCAGGAGAAACGCATACCTGCATCACTGGGGGTTTTCAGTAATTTCACAACAGTTCAATTCAATGAGCAAAGAGCCCACAGGCTAGCCCTAGTTGTACATACCCAGCCTCAACTGCCAGTAGGTCTGAATGTGAGACTTGTTGGATGCCTTTCAATATTACTTCATGTGAGGTTTTTCTTATGTAACTAAAATTCTACCACAGCTTTGATGGTCTTCCTTCAGCGTGTCTGATGATGTGTTTATTGGCAAAGGTGGTCGCATGAGTAACTGTTCATTCGAGGGTTATCCTGAACTGCCTGTGGCACCTGCAGCTGTAGGAAAGGTGCAATGACGGTTGTTGATCAGGTGATTTCTGCAGGGGTGTTTCCTAGGGAATGAATATTTCCCTAATCCTTGCCAAGTTTGAAACCTGTTTGCCCTTTTGACTGCTTCTTGTGTATTTCCCGTGGATCTCCCCTCCTTGTCTCCCTTTGTTGACTTCTTCCAGCTGCCTCGGTCAACTTCAACAATCTGCTTATGGCCTACAAGACAGTCAAAGGATCTGCACCACAATACCTGCAGTATCTGATCTTGTGCTGTGCTCCTCCACCTCTGGCTGCTTGGTGGTCCTGCAACTCTGAGTTGTACATTGTTTTTGGAGTAAATGCTTGGAGGAGAAGTCAAGAAGATTGTGACTATCACACCGGGGAGCATTTTCATTTATATTTGACACAAAGATGTTGGTGTGAAGCCCTGACAGATTGGGGCTGGTAGCTTGACAGTTGAGGAACCTGACAGCTGACCTTGCTTTCCTCTGGCTATGGAAACGGAAACACAAACTCTGAATTCCAGCAAAAGATGAAATGTCTCTGTCTTGGTCTGAAATACACTTTTCTCCAAAGAGACATACATCTCAGAGTAAGCAAAAGGGCATTTCATAGCAGATGAAGAGTTATAGATACAGACACGTAACTGTCGAAACAGTCAGTGTGTCCAGTACTACAGTTTTTATCACATTACCATAGTACCTGCTTTTAAGACTAAAAGGAAATAAGGCGCTGATGGTGACAGATGCATGTTTATTGAGCAGTTAGGAGCTGTGGGGAGAAATGGATCTGAAAGAGATGTGTTTTGAGACCCTTCTTTAATATTGAAAGGGATTCAGCAACTGTGAGGGAGCCCACTGCAGCACATCAGAGTCAAAACCGAGAGGGACTTTGGATCTTTTACACATGTAGTGTTTGCTGTCAGCGCACTTTTTTGAGGGACCTTTGTGGTTTACACAAAGCTGGGTGCTGCCACCAGTTTGTCAACTCTTGGTTTCTCAAATTCCCCACTGTGACCAGGACCTGCTCTCACACGCAGCACTGTGAGGCACAGTAGGAAAAGCGATGGTCCTCTCACATATGATATCTCTCTCTGCGTCAGTGGTGTCACAAGCCCTTGGAGGAAAAGATGAGTGCTGGAATGACATCTAAACACTCCGGCCGTCACCCTTTGTGGACTGTGTCCTCCCCCCATGCGGCATGGCTTGACAATGAAGATAATGAATTCTTCCCAAAAGATTAACCTCTTCCAAATTCCTCAGCTCTTGGAAACGCTTCCATCTCGGTATGCAGACCTTGTCTGTCCCACTGGCCAGTTCGACCAAATGGAAAAAGGGGGATAAAAACGTATAGAAACGTGCAGAACAAGAAGACATGAGAGCTGGAACGTGGAACGCTGGATGTCTGTGTGTTTCAGATTCCTGGCTCTGACAGCAGCCCTCACAATGGGGACTCATTACTCAGCCGCCTTGTGACTTTCCATCGAGGCCGCAGAGCAGTGCTTTTTTGCTTTGCCTCTGGGTTTGTGTTTATAAAGAGGCCCATCTGACCCAGTAAGGGTCGCTGGTAGACTTGCTCGTGAGTTTTTACGTTAGCGTTGTGTTGTTTTGGTGAACCGTGGCTGAGGAGGGCAACTGAACCACCACCACTCCTGCAGCAAGGATGTTCATGTCGCCCCTGTTAAATTCTGTGAAGTCCACCATCCACGTATGAAGTTTTCGGTTTCCACCCAGTGGAAAGTTATCAGAAGACTAATGAGGACAATTCCACTAGAAGACTAAAAGGGTGGTGATCAGGCAGAAATACTCATTTGTTGGTTCATGAACCAGATTTGTTCCTGTAAATCTGATCATTAGATTTACGGCCATTAAATTAATGAATCAAATGACACGTATCATTACTTGTTGTTGGTAAAAGTCTAACTTGTCCCAAGTATGCAAACAGTGCACAAAAACTAAACTGCAATAAATATTATTCCTATGTCGAGAATACATAAAATACAGTACTGTATATGCATATGTTTATCTGTGTATCCATAGGGAAGAGAAATGAAGGAATATCAGAAGAAAAATGTTAGAAATTAGAGCATTAAACTGCTATGGCATCGATTACCACGATGGTCGGCATCTAAGGGGTGACTACCGGGTGTCTTTTTGAAACGTGGCGTCTACTGAAGAAATTTGCTACACGTACTGTAGCTGCACACATCTCAGCCAGATGCCCTCAACTGATACAGTAAGAATTGCCCAGCTGTGTAAATGGGTAAATCAGTGTAAGTAGCTCAACATTGTAAGTCACTTTCTAGAAAACCATCAGATGCATTCATGCAAATTTCGTACTCGCAGAGTGATGGGCCATTTTCTGTGCCTTCTGAGTATGTGCGAGAACTGCAGTTGTGTGGCTAGGAAGTTTGCCGCTCTGGCCTGCTGCTACATCAGGATTGCTTTGACAGTGGACGGCTGCTGTGTAATGAGTCACAGTGGTGTGTTTGCGTGCTGCAATGTGTCTGACTGCTGCTCATTCAAAACAAGGCCCTTCAAAGACAAACAAACCAGGAGAACATGGCATTTCCAAAAAAGAAATACTCGTTCCCCATACTAAATTTTTACAACTGTTCTTCTTTCACAGAATACAACAAATTAATACTGGGAATTGTCTCAAAGCAGGCTAATGCGCACCAGAGCTGACTACAAAGGTAACTGATGTCTTCCCTGGACCAGTGCTGGTTTTTCTTCTCTGTTCAGGCCTCATCTGTGACCCAGGCGTTATGTCCACAAACACTGTGGGACTGATGATGCCCAAAGCAAGCTAATATTTGCCTTACTCAATTTTCTCTTGCATTAATGCAAATTTGTTCATCTGTCTTAATGCCTTCTGTTGCAGCACTACTGCTCTAAGCTGGGCTTCAAGCCCTGCAGATCAGCTTGAGGCTGATTTAAATTTACTTTTATTTAAACAAATGTGCATAAATAACAAATGAAGAGTTAAACATGAGGTTGAAAAAATAGTCCGTTTCTCAAATTTGATTTTACCACATTAATAGGAAATACAGAGGTAATTATGGCATGGTGTGACGGAGCAGTTAGGAGATCAGGAGAGAAGTGAAAGGGCTGTCACAGTTCTTAGGGACGGTGGGTGTTTATTGCACCACATTGAGGCCAAAACCAAGAACCTACAGACTCAGGGTCTTTTATTTATGTTAACCTAGTCTGTTGAAGAAACTTCACGGTCTACATGAAGGTGAGCGCTGCCACTGGTTTTGTCAGCTCAGGGCTGATGGCTTTGCACCTACTTTGGTTTTTGGGGATAGTCTTGGTAGGCATCCATTCCCTCATTGTCTCACTTTTGCCAAAGAAGTCAGCAGCAGGCAAGGAGTGAGGGGTGTAGGGCTGTTTGTCAGAAGAGGAGATGTCTTGGCATGCATGCATTTTGAGACCCTTCTTGAACGTTGAAATGGATTCAGCAGCTTTGGGGGATAGAAGGAAGTCTTTCTTCTACCCTGGAGCCAAAACTGAGAAATTACTACAATTGTAAGTGGGACCACGCGACAGCCAGAGGTGGAGGGCCACAGCACTCTTTCTGAACTGTAGGAGTGATCAGGTAGATAATCAAGGAGCAGATCCGTTGATCTTCTTATGGGCTGTAACCAGAACAATGAATGTGATACGGGTGGGTACTGGAAGCCAATGGGGAGAGTTGTGTAGTAGTTTTGGGTAATAACCTCATTGGCAATGAGTAGTCTTGGTCTTCAGTTGCCATGGGATGCAGAGCCAACAGTCTGCAAATCCCATTTTTGAAGACACTTTGTCCTAAAAAGCATGAATGTTCTGCAGATGTTGTCTCTCATCTGGGGCTCCAGGGCTCATCAGTGGTCAAGTGCCATCAGATCAGAGGCCTTTCTGTAGGGCCATGTGAGGAGAAGGAACACTGCTGCTGTGTTTGCCACATTCCACCATTAACATCACAGCACTTTCACAACTTGCACCTTTGCACAGTTCTCTAGAAGCATGCCATACTGGCCTAAATATTTATTTAAAAAAAAAAAAAGAAACATGGAATATAATGGTGACAAGACATAACTAAACCCCAAAGACTAAGGAAGTTGCAACCAAAAATTATTTTTATTTTTGTTGTTGTTGTTGTTGTTGTGAATGGGTCAGCTGTCATCTAATACTCAAAGGGCACGAGTCCAAACCCCACCTCCTGCTGTAGTACCCCAGTCAAGGTGCCCTGAGTTGATACATGCAAATCATGTAGCAAAAATGAATTCCTTCACTGTATAAATAGGAAAAATCTGTTTAAGTAGCTTAACACAAAGTCTCTTTGGAGAAAGGTGTTAGACTAATGAATAAATGAAGTGATGTATGGACAGATGGTGAATGAGGGACAAGTGGTGAGTGAAGGTGGAAGAGTAGGTATTAGCTGGCAAATGACGAGAACGAGAAGAAGGTCTGGCTGACCATCAGCCCCAGCCCCTGGTCACCTGCTAGTTTTGTGGGCTCAAAACCTTAGGTCTGAGGTGTGCTGTTTATGCCCTGCTGCTACTGCCGCTGCCGAACGGGTAGGCTGACGTTCTTGCCAGGCTGCCTGGGCAGAATGCGAATGAAAAGAGCTGAAGGGGGAGATGGGAGCAAAAGCCAGAAGGTGGCTTTGATAGCCCGCACCTGCTGGTTGAGACCTGTTTTGCTTTGAGCTCAATATCTCAAGGGGATGTGAACCTGGAATATGTGATGGGTTCTTTTTCTGTGAAAACAAAAGTCACTGTGAAGCCTGCATTTTATTCCAACCGCTTACCAGACCTTTTGGTGTTTGGCAGTATTTCTGTTTCTGACCTCTTTCCACCCACATCTGAAAACCAAAACTCAGAATAGAACCAAAAGGTCAGGAATTTGGGAAAATAATTTTATGACAGCAACAATATGGTGATAGTGTTCTTGCCCCCCGCTGTGATCGCATTTAATTCTTCTACAAACTTCCTAAAACATTGAGACTGTGGGCTGATCTTTTTGTCCTACCTCTGAGACCAGCTGCTTTCGCACAGTAATACCACTAATTTTTTTCTCATTAATCCCCAGTGTGTTGATTTTACTGCGATTTTGATTTACAAGTAATTTTTACTGTATTTGTTCATGGTGAGCCCTACAACACTAGGTGACGCTTGATGCCAGGTCTTTCTAGTCCAAAAGTGGCAGCTTGAATCACTACACCCCCTCTCCAGCTATGGTTAATGTCAGAGGGTTAGCGAAATGGTACTTGACCTGTTTTTGTCTCCCACTCCCCCCATACAGAGGGGGAATTTGTAAGGCTGGTTCCTCCTGGGATATATCATCAGAGTTCTGATTTGGACTGATTCGGATATGTGTGACTGTACCTGCCAAAGAGAGACGGGTCACAGATGAGCTCAGAGGGCCCTGGGTGGTTCTGCCAGTTTCAGAGATCAATCTCATGTTGATTTGCCATATATCCATCTGGGTCCAGCTGCAGTACTTTCCTCTACTCATACTGTCCTCGGGCCTAAAGCGGGTCAGTTTTGCACTGCAGTAATCGCTGTTCCTCTGGTGTGTGTGTGTGTGTGTGTGTGTGTGTGTGTGTGTGTGTGTGTGTGTGTGTGTGTGTGTGTGTGTGTATAAAGGCTGGTACTCTTCATCCTCCCTTGATCAAACTAATGTGCAGAAGGGGTGTCTGATCATGTGATTGGTGGGTTGCGCCAGAGCATCTGCTATATGATGATAAATTAAACGTCAATAAAATGAGGTTTGACATTTGTTAAGAGCTGTATGTAGAAAATAAGGGATTCAGAAAAATAAACTGAAAATTAACCACCAACTTGGGAAAAATGACTAAAGGTCATAATGCTGTGTTAGAAGATGAAGAGTTTACAAAACTTCCTAACTAATCTATATTTATAATTATTTTTATACCATAATTTAAAGTTTTGAAATAAAATGATTTTTACAAACAATTTGTGTTCCATTTTGCTGATTTTTTTTTTTTTTGAAAATTCTCTAAGATAACTTAAATATACAGTAATTCTTTAGTATTCAAGTCTAATTTGTCTCTGAAAACAGCTCAACTACCAAAATTGAATGTCGGTTTCCTATTATAATTGTAAAAATAGCACTCCCAGCCATCCAAAAGTGCCTACATAAGTATCAATCCATGGTTTCAGCATAATAAAACACCCTAAATACCAATTACTTAACACTTAAGGTTGTCATTAATATGCGTGTTTATAATGCACACTGCAGTGTGTGCAGTACTGGACTTTTGGCACGTTAGTGCTGCTACCAGCATTTAAATAAACAGGTGTATTTAAAAAATGAACTTTTGTTTAAATTGCTATCTGTCATATTTTTAACAAACAGGGCTAACAGTTTTTACCAGATACTCGTAACTTGCAAGTTTTCGAGGCGGCCATGCCACTCTTTTCTGTCCAGGGGGTGGAGGAGGGTGGATGCAGGGCAGAAAAAACTCGGTATGTCTTTGCTTTCATGCGATTTTCTCATGTAAATATATGTCTTGTGACAGCATCTTCCATTGTGTCGTTGAAAGGAAGGCTCCTGTTCATGTCCCAATCATGATTCATAATTGGTGGAATCACTGCTTCATATGCTGTAAAAGTTCTTTTAAAGTTTTTTGTTTTTTTTGGTCCAGCATGAGAACGACAAAAACTTTTCTATTCTATAGCGATATTTTATATTCTAAGTTTTTAATTATTTTTATTTGTGTTTAGATTTATTTTTATTTCTATTATGGATAAGCTTCAGATAAAAATCAGTTATAACAAAGGTTCTGTTTGGTTACCGATGTTTAGGTACTAATTTTCAAGAGCTGTTGTAGAGAGTTTGAGTACCGAGCAACTGCTGCGTTGTGATTCACAGGACTGTCTGGTTATTCTAATATCTGGTCATGTGTAGATGAACTGTTTATGTTTTCCCAGAGGAAATTATGACCCAAAAGAGACAATGACAATGACAGTAAAGCCAAGCCCTAAATGCCACTGCCGAACAGCACTGCGCTGCGGCTGAGGACTGGGACCACCGGGGCCTGTGAGTCCAGCCCTATTCCTACATTGTGCGGGACTCGATGCTGGAACGGTGCCAAGGTTGTCTGGAGGTCAGTGCTTGGTTCTGACACTAGCCACAGCCCCTAAACACACATCCTCTTTGCTGCCAGCACACACAATGCGACGGCGAGGCCAGCTTCAGAGACACGGTGGCCGCAAGACAGCTTGAGCGAGAGAGAGAGAGCGCTCCAGCTTCGTCGTTCGCAGCTCCGAGGAAACGCCGGCAGGGTCAGACCGAGGCCATGGTGCTGCTTCGACATCCCCACCCGCCTCTTTCTCCCGAGGACGGAAGACCGTATCAGGGTCTGAAGAAAGTGATTACACCTGGCCTGCTTCTGGCTGTTAAGTACAGGAAGGTCAGCCAAGGTGTGCTGGGGCCAGCTGGAGTTCAGGGCGCTCGCGTCATGGACCCTTACCACTGCCGAACCCCCCCCCCCCCCCCCCCCCCCCCCCCCCCCCCCCCCCCCCCCCCCCCCCCCCCCCCCCCCCCCCCCCCCCCCCCNCCCCCCCCCCCCCCCCCCGCCCCCGCCCCGTTCTTCGGCTTGCATTACATCTCCGGAAAAAGGAGATGTACGATACAACTGCACGCTTCTGGAAAATTTTCTTGAATTTAAAACAAATTGGACAAAAGTCAGCAAAATGGAACACAAATCATTTTTTTTTAAATCTCTTTATTTCAATATTAGAAGCAGTTCACTGGCATAAAACTTTCAAAAACAAACATTTTCTTATACATGCCGATTTGCTAAGGAAGTGTAAATATTACAGGAGGGTCCACCCCGGTGTCGTGGTCATTAGTGGGCTGTTAATCGGCAAAGTGAAACCAACACGAGAAGAGCTACAGTTTAAATATTTAACGTGATTTCGATGCTGTTAAAATGTTAATTGAAACTATTGATATGTATCAAGAATCCTATCCTGTCAAAATGCTTAAAAAACATGCCGTTTAAATTTAGTTGTTTTTCTGATTCTTTTCTCCAGGGAGAATTTTTGGAAATTCATCCATTTATACAGCAGGGTAATTTTTACTGTGTCGTTCAGGGGCAGCAGGAGGTGGGATGCAAACCTAGGGCCTCCAAATCCAGAGACAGGAACCTTAACCACTGTTTACCAGGTATCCCCAGTTAGATGATGCATTGTAATGGCTATTAGTATAGTTATGGAGCATGAGCTGTGTTTAGCTCATGGAGAGGTCTGTTGTCAGGGTTATACTGGAGCATCCTGGTGCTGTGTGCGTGTGTGTGTGTGTGTGTGTGTGTGTGTGTGTGTGGGTGGCCCTGAGGCTCAACTAATTATTTTTCCCTGCTTTTGAAACTTGTCTTATTTTTTGACGTATGAGTTTTGTTTGTTTTCATACCATTGTGACTGTGTGCAAGAAGTGCTGGCTGATGTTCACGCTCACCCCTCCAGCAGGGCTTTGAGCGAAACAGTAACTACACGACTACAAAAGGCCCTTATCAGATGTCACAGGTGGGGGTGTTTTCTGTCAAGGGTGCAGGTACTCGATCCAGCACGGAATTACAGCGCTGACACTCCCCACCCCAACTGTGTCACCTTGCAGAGCACGTTTGGTGAAATAAGGAATCGAACTAAGGAAACAAATTTGCCTGTTTATTAGTCTGAGGTGCCAACAGCTGTTACATGTCACAGTGGAAATTTCCCCGATCAGAAATGGAGAAAAATTCCCATAAAAAGTGTCCCCCATCTGGACTGTTTTAAGCAGTTAGTGTCTTCGCGTTGAGTGGGTGAGTAATTTATTTAGATTGCAAAACATCAATTTTTACTTTCGTTTCATAAGTAGGTTTTGTTGTTGTTCAGCAGTGCATTTATAAAAAGATATAATTGCCGCCAAGTATTTTTATTAAGCCACTCCACCCCATGACAAGTTCCATTTTTTTTACTAGAAGTTACCAATGGTAGTTGTCTTGGAGAATCGATGGAAACCCCTTGTTTCCATTGTTTGTTTCCCTTCCTCCCACGTCAGCTCAGCTCAGAGGGGTCAGAACTTGTTTGGTCAAGCTATTTTTTTGCCGATATTTTTAATTCTGCACTTTCATATTACCTTTTGGCTCCATTTTTTATGTTTTAGACTTATAGAGCCAAAACCTTTTCTGGGAAGTCTTGCGTTTGTTATATATATTTATTTTTTTTAAATTTATACCTTGTTTCTACACAGTTGAAGTTGAAGGGTATTAGGTGTAGTTCAACTGTGCTTGGCCATACCTCTCGTGACCAGTTATTGTAATATCAGGTAATCACTGTGTCAGAATGTTTTTTTTTAAATATATTTTCCATAATTGTACAAAAAGTGTTTCATTAACTGGTGAAAGGAGACACAAAAAGCTTAATTTTATTAATGTAAGACAAGTGTAACTCATAGCATGAAAAACGTTATGAAGGAATCATATTCTTGGCACCAGACTCCGCTCTCTCTTTAACATTGGTTAACACCATCCTCAGTGGTAGTATATTGGGACAGAATGGGGAGAAAAAAATCGGTATTTCAAGGGATTTGGAAGCATACAACTATAAATAGTTTACACAATATTTTATTGAAATTAATTTTTTTTAAATGTTGCTACATTGTAATTACAAATAACAAGATTAGTATCATGTGAAAATGATAAAAATTCCCATATATGATACAGTGGAATGATAGGTAAATAACATAACTCGCGTTCCCCCTTTTTACCCATTAACCCTAAGCTGAAGGTGGTCCCAGGCTCATTGGATTGGACTTCCATCCATCTTCTTGTACAGATCTACTAAAGTGTGGACTTGTAGTTGGCCTCCCTCTTTTCTACTTAGACATGTCTGTTTGCTCTCAAACGCAGGAATGAAAGCCTGATGGCAGCAGGTGGCTTATTGGTTATAGCAGGTTCTTAAACTGAACTGATACAGTAAAGTCACACTGCTGTATAAATGGGTCCTGTTCCTCTGCCTTCTGTGAACTCTGCTTTTCAAGGCATCCTTCATACTCGTGTCCACGACCCTGCTCAACGCTTCTCAGACCGACACCCTTCAGATCCCCGGGTTACCCGCATAGTCCTGCATAATTTCCTCTTGGATGCCTTAGGCAGATGTTTTGCCAGCCTTCCCACAAACCCACAGGCCCTCACACCTTGGCTGCATCCACTCTGCTATCTCAGGCTCTCAAGCCCTCCACAGTTCACACCCAGTCCTGGATTCCTTTGCCTGTGTTCAGCTGTTCTAATATTTTTGGCTGAACCTCCAATGAACTTGGTCATATGGCGGTCAGTCCTCACGTCCGGTGACCTCCTATGAGCCCCAGTGGATATCGGACGTTGTTGGAGAAAAATAAACATAATTGTAAGATATAAGCGGCCACACTGCTCCACAGAACCGGTGCTCCTCCGCTGTTGTGCCTCGTCTTGACCTGTTGTTCATCAGTTGATCCAGATGTCGACCACCTAGAGACTGAGATTGCAATACACCTTTGCACTTCCTTCTTTAACAGTATCCGAAAATAACATGTTTTGTTCCCACATATGAGGCTTTTCCTCTTTCAACTTAATGCACATCTAAACCAGGGTTCAGATCTTGTCAACAATCCTGCCTCTGCCTTGCTATCATCATGTTTACATATTTGAAATGCATATGAATCGGCAGAGCGAAGCAAACACCACATCGCATTGCTGCCGTTGCAATTGCTCTTGTGTTCCTGCCCTGACCTCAACTTCACTCCTTTATAGAAAGGAAGTTGATTCAGGGGCCAGGTCTTCCCCAGGCTGACAGGAGCTCACAGGAAAAGGCTGTTTTCACTTGACTTGCAAAGACGGTGAACAGTACAGAGAGCTGATAACAGAACAATAACCGGCCCAAACCCAGGTTATGACGGTCATCTTCACCTGCCACTGAACCCAGACATCCTTAAACTTGGGTTTTTGGGGCAATTCATCTTTCGAATTTAGCGATAATCCGTGAGAGTGTACAAGGAGGCACTTCCTCTTACCTTGCCCTCGTTCCTGCTGTCCAGTCATACTTTTTTCTGTTGACTCTTTCTTATGTATGAACTCTGCACTCGCGCATATGTACTTGAGAATTGCACCCTGCAGAAGGTGTCAATAGTTTGTAGTGTTGAATATTGAAAACCACATTGTCCATCTTAAATCTTGTCAGGATATAAGTGAAAGATTCACATGGTTTCTCCTCCCTTTCTGCACCTTTGGGCAGTTTTCTCCAGTAAAATCCCTCCCTGGTCTCCTGGCCTTCTTGCCTAATGTTCTTGCTGGCATAGGTTCTGGCTCCTGATGCACAGCAAATTGGGTTTAGCTCATGGAAGATGAAAATTTGTGTGCAACCTCTGTTTTCCCGGAGAAATTTGGGTTAATTTGGATAATTTGGGTTTAGTAGGTTGGACTGCCTTTCCTCAGGACTGCTCCTCCAGTCACCTCCGCTGCAATCTGAGCCGCATTTATGTTTGAACTTTAATTTTATAATCTCCTTCTGTTGGAGTGTGGGTTCTGGTTTATGTCTGAAATGACTGGTGGGACCCCTGTCTGATTTTTGGGACAACACAATAGCGTGGTTGAGTTCCAGTGCTGTTTCCTGAAGGCTAATATGCTGTTTCTTGTCTTGGTTCCTGCACGGTTGCCTCTGCAAAGAATTTCGCAGCAGGAAAGTGACAGAGAGACCAAGTGTACAACTGAAAAATGTTCTTTGAAAAACCACAGGATATTTTTGTGCTGAAATTATTTTTCATGTAGTCTGTTTGGAAACAATGTATTGTGTAAAGGTTTTAAATGGCTATTGGTTCAGATCTATACAGTCAAAAGTTTTTTTCCGATGAAAGCTGAGGTTTTGTAGGAGAGAGATCTGCATTACTGACTGCTGTGAGTTTGGGTGAGTTCTTAGAACTTGCATCTTGCTGACATTGAAGGAAGCTGCTTCATGTCTGTGTGTGTAGCTCATGGAAAGTTGAATTCCTCAACAAATGGAAATAGAAGCTGATATGACCTTCCAGGCCTGTCTCACCTTGTCTTACTTGATACTAGGAGCCCTGTTGCTTTTCCTTTGGCTTTGATAACCTCTGGATAACTTCTGGCCTTCTTTACCCGTACTGTTCTGTTAAGTAGCTTCATCTTGGATGATGATGGACATCTTCCCCCAGCCTCAGTGGCGGATAGTTCTTATCACTGTTGTCTGACAGGGTCTGGGTGCTGAGTGGCTGACCTCCCTAGACTTCGTCACTTCCTCCTGAATCTCTTAATTCTCAGACTTCTCAGATAGTGTGCTAAGCGATCAGAAATGTGTCAGGGTAATGCAGCTTCCATCAATAAGATGTTTTTAAATTTGCCTTCCCTGTTTTTTCTTTGGTCACATAAATGTAACGTTGAATTTTGGAAGATATGCTGTTATCTGATGGAACTGTGCATAAATCCGAATGTTTTCAGTAGACTCACCTCAATAATTTTCATAAACAGCAGAATGAACAGGGAAACATAATATGGAGAATCAGAAAATATTTGATTTACCCCTACCTTCGCTTTAGAGTCTTTTGCTCCAACCGTTGTCTTCTCTGTCTTCTTGGACTTTAAAAAAAAAAAAAAGGGGGGGGTATGAAAACATGGATTCACTTGAACTCTGGTTCTGCGGGAGACTTTTAAGGACACCGTAGACAGCCAAGAAAACAAACAGATGGACCCCGGATCAAATCAGGCCGGAATTCTCACTGGATGCTCAAGTGATGAGATTAAGGTTATCATACTTTAGACATGTCATGACAAGATTCTGTTGAACAGACTGTAATGCTTGGGAAAGTTGGAAGGGAAAGAAGACTTTGAATAGCAATTGGATAAATGGACTCAGTCACTGTTCTGTGGGTGGTAACTTTCCTCAGACTTGGGTCTCCTACCAGAGGCCTGGGAGTTTGAGGGTACGAAGCGGTATTTTTTGCTGTTTGCTATTTTGATTGGTCTCAGTCCAGAAGACCACAATGTTGTCATACCTGGGATCTGATAGAGCCACTGCTTAGGGGTCATAGTCCCAAGTGCTCCTATCACCAGTGGGACTACCTTGGCACTACACACACACACACACACACACACACACACATACCTATATATATGGGCTCCATGTAACCCAATGACACGAAATAGCAGCCTTCTGTTTAACAGGTGGGCAACCCACCTTCCAGTACATTTAGGTAGAACTTTGAGGCAGTCTAGGGTTGATTTGTCTCTTGTGTGTAGGACCTTATATTTGAAACTGTGCCAGCAGTGTCTGGGATGCTGTTAGTCTCTTCTCTGCTCCAAACTACATCTGTGGAACACCTTTCTCCTGTGCTGGAGCATGATTATCAGAAATTTAGCAGTCTAGATGGTCATCCTATGTACGAGACACCTCAGGTTGGGAGGTGTCCAGTCAAGAGTGTGTGCAGAGGGTAAGGTGATGTTGTGGTGATCCTGCTATATTACCTAGCTGTGCATAGCTAGAGGTGCCTTAGGAGGTCACGTAATGCATGTGTAACATTCCCTCGAGAGGCCCGCACCAATGTGATGCATGTGGAAAACTTTGTGGAATATTTCTTCCAGAGTTATCCGTGAGTCTGCTCAAGTGAGGAACAATGGAAACATTTAGCTGTCGTTGGACGTCTTCAGGTTTGATTCAGTTTTGATTTCTAATTAAAACCAGAAGCAGTGAGCAGAGTCAGAGCTGTTTGCTCGAGATGACTTCCCTTAATTGAAATGTCATTGGTGAAACACCTAACTGCCACATTAAACCACTGAGTGTGGCGACCAGCTCCACACTGGTAATGAACAAGAGGAGGAATCAGGGTCTCCTGGTCAGGAGAACTGTCTAACCACCGTCTCTTAAAACTCACGCAAGTGGCAGTGGAGTGCTTGCTGCACCTCTCCTGAAAGGACGGGTCATTTTTCAGGGCTGCTGGCATTTGTTTGTGGGTTTTGTGGTTTTTTCCTTATGTTTGCTGAGCGTATGTTTCCCTCAGGCTGTTATTGTTATTGCCATCTCTGCAGTAGTTCACATAAAACTTCAGGCCAGCGGCGGACTGCCAGGGAATGCAGAAAACAATGCAGCATCTCAGAGGCCGTCCAGAGGTGAGCGCTGGAAACGAATGCTATGGCTGAGTTCAGGGCTGGGGCTCGGGGGGGTGGGCAAGTGGCGGGAATGGGATCTCAAGAGATTGGGGAGAGGGGTGTATCTTGGATGCTGAGAGCTACAGGCAGCATATTTGCTCAAATGAGAGAAGAAACCTTCAAGCTGCATGTGTTATCCTGTAGATCTGCCATTGCATTTTAGGGGCACCCCAAGCTCCTTGCTGCATTGCACTGTAGTCCTTGTAGGCTACTGGGGCATTTTGTCAACATTTATCTTCACATGTGTACCACCAGCAGACAGTGGATGGGTGATGAAGTGAACCCTAACTTCTGCCACTGTGTAGAGTTGGGTTTTGCACATGTCTTGAGACCTCGTATCTACTAGAGGTGGCTGTGAGGGTTCCGTGTCGTATCCCGAAGCTGTGAACCCAGGAACAGTGTCCCATCCCGAGGTTTGTGTCCCAAGTCTGTGAGACCCAGAGATAATCCCTCCCTCTGGGCTACTCTGCTGGAATCAAGACTGCAGGAAAAAGCCACGCAAATGGTCAGCCGAACGAAACAGTGTTGATCGCTATTCCCAGGCTTTCTTGACAAATAAATTCAGCAGCCCGAAAAATCATTAGGCACTCTTATCCAAACACCAGACACAGGAAAAAAAAAAAAAAATTAGCCACAATTTTTTTTCCCCTCTCTGCCTTCTGTAAGAATAAGAGGAAGTAATAATGCAGCAGCTGCCCCCCTCCCCCAGGCCCCCTCCCTCTCGTCCCCGCTGCCGTGTTTGTTCAGCGAGCACAGGCCGATAACGCCGGGGTCAGCCCGAGGTGAGGCGGGGAGAGCGAGACGGAGTGAAGGTTCAGCCGCGGGTCAAGGCGGGGTTACGGTGCGGGTGAAACGCAGGTCACGGGGGCAAGCGACACAGTGGCGCGATGCAGGCTGACAAGTTTGTTTGAGTGCCGCTCCCATCAATGTCAACCCCCCCCCCCCCAACCTAACATATGCCATTGTCAACCCCCCCTTTGTTCATGTTTGTTTTTATTGTCATTTCACTATGCTCAAGATTACAAAAGAAAGTAAATATAGTCTCCGCAGGTTCAGGTGTGACATAAATCAGCCTAGTGCCACAGAACACAGTAAAAATAGTTTGCAAAAACAAATGCAGACACAATAATAAGCACAAATGAAACAAGGAGACACCAGCCAGGGATCTCAAAGGTAGCTGTAACTTGCAGTCAGCCGGTCATGATACGTAGTTTGAGATCCTGAGGATCAAGTGCAGAGATTGTGGTGTATAGATGTGTGGTATGAATAAGTATCAGTGTCACATGATGTGAGCAGCAGGTATCAGTGACAGCAGCAGGTGACATTCTGGTCAGAGCTGCCTTCTTTGGACTTGAAGAACCCAGTTTTGATGGCGTCTTCCTGCTCTAGTAGTCCGAAGCAAGATTGAAAAATGCCACGCTGTATAAATGGGTAAATCTGTGTAAGAAGTTCGCCGCAGTAAGACACGTTTCAGAAGACTCACATACATGAATAGATGTCAGCAAAATACTGTTTATAGAGAACTGGAAGTTATGGAATTGAAATGCAGTGCTTGGATGGTAGTGGACGTTTCCTGGTCAGTGTAGTGATGACCTGAGAAAAGAAACTGTCTGCTACTCGTGGTCTTCGGCTGTGTTTTCCAGTACCTTCTGTTGGCGGGGCACCTAGCAACCTGTGGTATTGGGTATGGCTGGTCTTCTATGATGTTCTGCTCCCCCCCCCCCAGAGTGTCTCATGTAGATGTTCTGGATGGATGGGGGCGTCTCTACTTCCCTGTGGGTGTGTTGTTGTGGCTAGCTACCCCCCCCCCCCATCAGGTTGTACAGAACATGGTAAAGAAGAAAGACGTATCTGTGCTGAGATAGGTATGCAAATACTTCTGATTTGGACCAGATGTCCACCTGTGGCAGAGTGGGTGGGTGTGGCTGTGGAGAAAGTGTCCATAAATGACCCCAGCAGACCACAGGGGTGAGGTCACACAGCTTTCCCCAGCATGTCCCCCTCTCTCTTTATGCTGTCACCCTGTTGCTCCACACCGTGTTGGGCACACAAGTGTTTCTCTGCCGCACAGTTGTGTCCCTGTTTGGGCAAAGAACGTGCAGCACACGTGACGCCAGCTCCTTGTCTGTTAATCCTGTCCACACACTGTCCTTTGGCTACAGGAATGGACAGTTGAACAGCCTCCGCTGCGTAATTTTACTGTATAACACATCAGAGCAGGAACAAAAGGGAATACAGTTTAATCTGGTCTCTAATAGCAGAAGAGATAGTTCAGTTTATTCTTAGACCCCCCCCCCCCCTTCCAGTCATATGCCTTACTGCCCTTTCCAGCGTATAATATATATTGACACGACAGTAATCTGAAGTGCTGCCTTGGTGGTGGTTGTAGCTTTGAACACAGTGTGTCTGGGGGCAGTTATATACCATTATTCAAGGGCCGGGTCCCACTTTCTCTTCTTGCTGTCTGTGCTTGTAATGAAATGACGTCATGCTTTGTCCACAGCTGCTGGACCTCTTCACCCAGTGGGACTGGTCCACGTACCTGGCTGACTATGGCCGCCCTACCTGCAAGTACCTGAGGGTGAACCCACACACTGCCTTGGCGCTGCTGGAAAAGTAAGTCCCTGCCTCTGCAGAGGGTCTCTTTCTCTCTCTCTCTCTCTGTCTCTCTCACACTCACACACACACACACAAAAACTACCAACACTGTACACACATCTCCCTACACACATACAAAAATTCCTAGATGCGGACTGTTTCTGTGCAGTTTGTGCTCACTGAGCAGGCCATCTGAACACTGCTCAAACTCACACCATGTGACAGCTCCTTCTTCTCCTTCTCCTCTCCTTTCCTCTCTGGTGACCTCCAGGATTTCCCGAGCGTGAGTATCTGGCACTTCTCTTTCTCTGTCATCAGCTCGTCTCTTCACAGATGCATGATGGGCCAGCTTGCAGTGGAGATCTGGGCCCCTCTTTGTGTGAGTGTGTGTGTGTGTGTGTGTGTGTGTGTGTGTGTATGTGTGTCTGTGTGTGTGTTTTGGTAAAAGGGGCAGAGTGCAGCATTCAACCTACCAGGTCTGCCTCTGTTCTACCCTCTGGCTGCACTTTGTCCACGTTGCTTCAGATCCAGTGAACAAATCAACAGTTTTGCTCCAAATACTCACAGGCGACACAGACCCTCTACCGCGCTTCTCATCTTGAAACCCCCACAAAGTCTTGCATTTTTGTTAAACAGCAGAAATCTGCCTGGATTACCTGGTCTTCTGTAAAAACAATAACTGTTTACTAGTTTTATTAACTGAGCGCTTTTCTCTGTAATCCACTAAGGCACTTTGGATTAATTGGTTTTATAAAATACTCATCTGAACAGAAGCATAACAATTTTAATCTGGTTTGTATAAAGCATCTCATGAGATGAAAATATTATGTTTCGCGTATAAAAATGCACGCTGCATGCTGTGTGTTTATAGCACGGCCTGGTACCGGGAGGCCCGGCGCCTGAACATCATGTTGTGTTAGTTTATAAACCTTATTTAGCTGACTCTTTATCCAGAATGGCTTACAGTACTGGCTTGAATAGTAAGAAACTACTTACACCTATGTAATATTTACACAGCAAGGTATTTTTACTTTGCTGTTTTGAGGTAGGTACAGTAAAACCCCGCCAGAATGTGATATGTGTGATAATATACATGTGAAAGGGAAATTAAACACGGTTGCACAGCACAACAATACTGAACACATAATGACACAAGCACAGGAGTCCCGGGGGGGGGGGGCTGACAGCAAATCTGCTGACAAAAGAAAAGAAAAGCAGTGTTAAAGAGTTGAACTGGACCAGTTCATGACTGAAAAGTTCCCTAGGACACAAAAGCATGGCTCCAAAGAAACCTCGTGAGGGCAGCGCGGCTGGTGTCACACGGCAGCTCCGTGAAGGCGGCCTGATGCTGTGGGTCACACTAACAGTAGTCGGCACAACGTTGAGGCTGTAACGTAGAGGCCACCCTGCCACTCACGTTCACTGGGATCCGCTAAGCAGAATGCAGTCTCAGTGCGATCGCAGTAGAACATCACCGCAGCGGCAGCCTGAACGCAGAGCACGGCGACGACACAAAAAGCTGCACGAAAGCAAACGAATCCTACACAAAACCAAGGGAAAACACACACACACACACACACACACACACACACACAAAAGATAACAAGAAAACATTGCAACAGTGAAAAGAAGCACAAAGTTTAATATTAAGGAAAGCTGAAAGATTGGGTGATGGAACCTTCTTTGACCACACTCTGCGATGCCATCCTGGTGCCTCATTCAGTGTGAATTGAATGTAGGTGCGGATGCGGATGTGATCATACTTCTGCTGCGCTTTGGGGGCTGATCGCTTGCCCATCTGGTTGCTTTCTGTGCTCTCCAAGTTTTTTGCCACGGACCCTTTGAGTTCCTGGCCAAAGGGTCTAAGTAGCGGATGGGATCTTACGAGACGCTCCTCTGAGCAGAGCACAAAAACACGTGGCTCCGTGATGAGATAAGGTCACGGCTGACGGCGAGGCCGATATCTGGGGGCCTGCAGCTGTGATAACACGAGGAGGCCATTAGCGACAACAGAGATGGTTGAGATGGTGATAACTGTCCTTATAGCGGAGATCTGGAGACACCGTAAGAGACGGGTGTCTCTGTTAGGGTAGTTCTGTTTCACACAGTCTGTCAGCTGTTTTCATCCTCAGCCAAATAAATCAATCCAGTGGTGTCTGCTCTCCTGGCATATGAACCTGCAGCTTTTATGTCATATAGATTCAGTTATTAGACACTTTTCTCTGAAGCAACATCGTAGTAAAAAAAAAAAAAGTGCATCATCTTGAGACGTTATGACTGTTGAAGCTCAGTTGGTGGGTCCAACGCAACCGTTTTCACCATGTTACCCATTTAGTTGCGTATTGAGTCAGTAGGACATACAGAGGTGATGATGACAACATCAGATAGTAGATCAGAAGGGAAGTGAGTCTGAAAGATGTTTTTTGAGACTGTTGTTGAATGTAGAAAGAGATTCAGCTTCTCATTTCCAATTCCAATTGTATGAGTGTGTGTTTGCATGTGGTCAGCATACATTTACGTGACAGACGTGATGGGCTTGAACTGCCGCCCTAAGCGGAATCTGACCAACAGCAAAGAGATGGAGGCACAACTGAGCAGAGCTATAACTGGACCCCTGGCTCTGCTGGGGTGATCCGGCCTGCTCTGTCCCTGCGGTGCCAGTTCCTGGCCCCCCGCTCCTCCTCTCCGGCCTGTTATTACCGGGCTTTTATCCGAACGCAGTCCGCTGTGACAGACTTGGCGCTCGGTTGCTGCCCATGTGACCACCCCCACCACACAGAGACCAGTCCGGCCCCCACCCTTCGGTCATGGGAGAAAGACACAAGGGTTTGGTGGGCTCTACAAACTGGTAAAAAGCTGCCTGGACCTCCCAGGAGTTTGGAAGGCCTAGCCGTTGCCCCTTCATCAACATTCCCTCGCCAGTTCCCTCTCCTCTGCCCCGGTCGGCATGTGTGCTCATCTGTACGTCGGTTTGATGCTCGCTCATTCAGCCGTGTACGAGCACCCATTGTCCCGCTGCTCTGCATCGTAGGTTGACTCATCCAGGACAGGCAGGACTGAAGTTAATGTGCGCAACCATGCAGGAGGATAAAAGAAGGCAGAACTCATTCTTTGTTGAATGGTTGGTGATTTTTGGTAGAGTCATTTTGTACAGGACTGTTAACCTGCCTCGGGTACCTTTTGCATAAAAAGAAAATATTTGAGGGACCTGTTTTCATTTAGCCGCTGAGGTAGGTAGTCCACTCTCTTGGCCGCTTGCTCATCCGGTTTTATCGGGCGTCTTGTAGGTGTTTTGTCAGATGTCTGTCGAGCTGAACCAATCCTTAACCACATCAGTGTCTTCAGGTTGAAAAAATACTGCGTGCGGATATATTTAACCCCCCCCCCCCCCCCCCCCCCCCCCCCCCNAAAAAAATCTTCGTGCGGATATTTTTTACCCCCCCCCCCCCCCCGCTTGCCTTAGGATGAAGGACACGAGTCGGAAGAATAACGTGTTTGCACAGTTTCGCAAGAACGAGCGAGACAAACAGAAGCTGATCGACACTGTGGTGAAGCAGCTGAGGAACCTGATCTCCGCCCACCAGTCCTGAGAGGCATAACCGTGTTTCCCAGCATCAGCTCTTCCATCGCACCCACAACCCAAGATGCCCACTGCGCCGGTACTGCCCTGTGAGAGGTGCTCTCTTACCCAGAAGGACACAGGTGGCACCTGTTTTTCAAATAGTGCCTAGTTAACTAGTTAATAGGTTCCATTCCCAGCTGATGTGAACCTCAAGTAGTCGCTGCATGTTGACACATTTGGATTTTACCCCACAGTAGCCTGGCACTTCAGACTACAATAATAGCAGCTGTATATAGTTAGAGAATTTTACCTGGATGCGTAGGGTGATATTTTGGTTATATAGTACTTCTCCAGGTTGCCCTGTAGTGGTTTTTACTCCATTTTACCAATAATACTTGTTAGACACATAATGCAGATTTTTTTTTTTTTTTTGTCTGTTGCACAACCAAATATGACCTGTGTAACTGGAAAAGAAATGGGCCTTGGCTGGCCCCAGAGTTGGGATATTTTGAGGTGTACAGACAGTGGATAAAAGGTCACCTGCTCAAGGACCCCTGCTGAGCTCGTGTCTTCCACAAAGCTGCTCCCCTTCTTTTGGCACCGAGAAAGGTTGTGATTGGTTGGCTTCAACCACGCTGCTTTGTTCCTTGAGAAACACCCCACCCCACCCAACGGTCAGATTACGAGCAGACACAGCGAAGACCCTCCGCACAAACACGCAGCCTGGAGTCGGCTGTCGAGATCTTCACCTGGGGACTGTGAGATCAGAGACTGAACTGCACTTTAGTGGCCTCTCATTTCTCCAAGACGAGTCCATCCACTGTGGCTGTAGAACGTATGCCAGGTGGCCATGAGTTCCCTCACTGCTGTGCCAACTAGATAGTTGGTGTTGCATCAGGCAAAATTGTTCTCCATCAGCTGACTTTGATAACACTCGGAATAGCTCCGTTTTGAACCTTGCTGCAGTGCTTCCCAGAGCTTCAAACCGCATCCTTGCTTGTGCTGCAGGGTTGTCTTTTCGGTCAAGACTGTGAATTTGGTTCCACATCGAGTGCCTCCTTTCCCTGCCCTCTTCCAAACTGAACACCGGCTCCGGAAAGAAGTCTGGTCTACACCCAACCCACACCAAACCCACACCCGACACTTTCCACTGGCTTTCTGACCTTACGGGAGATACCAGTGGTTCTCATCCTGGGTTGGAGGTTTTGAAGTCTTCCATGTCGATTTAGTGTCTATGATGGGCAGTGATTTCAAGTCTGGGGGGGAAAGTTTTTTTTTTTTAATTTATTTTATTTTTTTTACATGGATACACTGCTATATTCTTCTTATTTTTTTTTGGAACGGGGGGGGCAGGGTTGTATTGTTTTTGTAACTTTTTTTTTCTTTCGTATTTTGGGTTGTATGAAAGGTTCATTCTAGATGTAATGTACCATTTTGTATGTGTGCTCTGATGCAAAGGGATCTTCTCAGTGGGGGGGGACAAAGTCAGCCGGACGATGAAAAGGGAAGAGGTCACTCCTCACATTTGTTCTCACAGACTCCTTGAGTTTGGAGAATCTCTTACCAACTTAGAATTTTTTAATAGGGTGTATGTCTGTGGGGGGGGTATATTGTTAGTGTGCCAGAGTCTGTGTACATATGTAAATGAGAATCGGGCTTGGTGTTGGGAACATGTTTTTCTGTCTGGTGTCTCTGTTGCTGCCTTGTGATGCAAACATCTACCCGCGTCCACCTGGCATCTGCGGCCAAACCTCATAATGACACTAGCCGTGCCAGACCCTTGGTGCCAAGACAGAAACGACCCCTGCAGGTGCCCTCCTGGTCCGTAAGAACCTGGGTTGATCAGAAACCTGGAGAATGAAGCACATGCTGCCAAGGCAGACAGGTCTGTTTTTCTACATGTCCCCTGAGTTGCTGTTGACACAGATTTTGTAAGCAGTTTTTTGTTGGTTGAAACCACTAATGACCTTGGCAATATTACAGTACTAATAAAGCTTATGCACATCTGAATAAATAAAGGGAGAAACAAAAATGTTGAGAAATTCTTTGATTCCCCCCCCCCCCCCCCCTTTTTTTAAGTAGGATGTGAACTTGTATCTATAACATGCCTNGGAAAAAAAAAAATTTTGAAAAATTTTTTTATCCCCCCCCCCCCCCCCTTTTTTTAAGTAGGATGTGAACTTGTATCTATAACATGCCTTTATTCAACTGGTCATGTTTATTTTTTATAACCACCATTTTCAGAACCAAAGTCATCCATGATTTCTGCAGCTTCCTTAAATTCAGGTGTAATTTCTACGTTTCAAAGGTGAAGTTACGCTGGATTTTGTGTAGATATTTCTCACTACTGTTGTTTGTGGCTGGTTCAAGTGCATTCATGAGCGAAGAGGAAAGATCACATCATTACAGAACCTTTAAGGTACCACCCGGCTCGTGCGGTTAGTTGAGAACGGACAAGTTGTACCCGTTTCCTTCGATGTTGTCAGCAATAAAAGTGGCTACGGGTCGTTTCCATGCAAGATTAATGTCGGGGACAAACGCTATGAAGTAAGATTCACAGGGACTTGAAGTATGGCATCAGTTCAGATATTTTAATCTTCTTGTAAGTCCTACAAACCTCTTTCTGACTCAGTGCTGCCTGTGGTTTTAAAGCAAACAGCTGCTGACTCTCTTCTGCATTTACGTGACACTTTTCTTCAAAGTAACACACAATGCGAGGGTACAATGGTTTACCCATGTATATAGTTGAGTGACTTTCACTGTAGTGGTTCAGGGTAAGTAGCTTGATCAAGGGAACTAGAGGAGGGGGGATTTGAACCTGGGTCCTTTGGGATCAAAGGCTATGCCTCTAACCACTAAACCCCCTGTTAGGAGATGTGTGGGGTTTTGCAGTTTCTTTAGTCAACAGGAGCAATGAAAGTGCACAGAGCAAAAGATCTGGCCCGAGAGCTCCTCCCACAATGATCTTTCTCTGCTGGGGGTCTGCTGCAGGGTGAAGAGTGCCGGGGAGTTAACTGTTTACACCTCAACGCTGCTGACCCTCCTCCACGCAACACACCAAAGGTGTGTGTGTGTGGGGGGGGGGGGGGGCTTTAATGAAGTCGATCGCAGCAAAGCAACATTCCACCCTGTGTTCAGTTTTCATTTACAGCTTCATTAAAACCGCTTCGCTACACAGCCACCTTACAGGGCTGGACCACCCATGCAGCAGGGAGTGAGAAAGCCTCACGTGCAATAATCATGCACAGAAAATACACTCTGATCTTCTGCGCGATTCTTGACTAGAAGCCCTTCTTCCCTAGTAATTAATTGATGTTCAAGATGTCTCGCACAGTTTGATAAAGCAAACCGTGACTTTGCTGCTCAAAGCGAAAACAAGCGAGAATTGCTGCCCTTTATCCTTTCAGCTGCTGAGCAACACAGACGCTGTGTGAACTGGAGGCCGGTGTGGAGCAGAAACAAGTTGAGTACTGACTGCAGTTCCCATGGCTTTGCCCAGATCTACCAGTACTTGCCAGGGTGGTAATCTCCAGCATATTTTGACAGGGGCGGGCAAAACAATCCTTTTCAGGGATTACTGGGGCAAAAGCGGGTTCACTTAGGGATAAGAAACTCTGTTCCGCCAGCTTAGGGTGGCTAAACATTGTAACTCATCTACCCTACACTTGCTCCTACCCAGGAAGCGGATTTCAGAAGGTTGTTGGGGAATCTCTGGTCAGCTGACCACATCATTGTGTGCTTGAGTCTTGGACTAGCAACCGATCTCGCCGTGTTCCTCATAAGAACAATCTTCTAAGCTGTGCTCCCAGTGGGTGCCTCTTGTTGCATGGACCATCTGAGCAGGAATGTGGGCCATCTGACCTGCTCTGGAGCTCCATCCTGGTGAGGAGCAGCACAATCAAGGCAGCAGCATGATGACTCGCACCACAGGCTCATAATGTAATTTCTTCAAGTGAAACCCCGATGTAGGCTGGCCGCGCAGTCCGATTATTGCTGCTTTGCTTTGTTCTGATTTTGGAAAGCAAGATGAAAGTTCATGCCCTCGATCGTCCCAACAAACCAGAAAGAACTGCAAATTGGCGAAAGCTTCTTTCATGTCTCGCCACCATTTGGTCTTTTTTGTCCTCAGCAAACATGGCTACAGGGAGAGCACATGTGGCAGCCAGGAAGTGCTGCTTTCACAGTCAGTTTTTCAGTGTGAGGATGAACACGCTGCACATGTGAATTATTTTACCGCTAAACAAATAACTCCGTACAGATGTGGCCGAAATTATCAGCACCCTTGCGTTTTGTTCAAACAGGGCACTGTTCTTCCTGAAAAGTGTTGAATTTAAAAGATCTTTTGTCATCCATACATGCATTTCTCTGGTTTGCAGTGGAACTGAATTCTTACTTATTCTACAAAGACATTCTAAACTGGCCTGGACAATATTATTGGAACCCTTTAGAAGTTATAAGAAATAGCTGTATTGCAGTGATTTTTCAAGCAGACTGTTCTCCTCTACTCAGCACCACAGATGTCTTCAGTCTTATAATCACTCGTTCAGCCAGTTTAAATGGAGAAAAGTCCTTACTCTGCTGTTCTGGGTCACTGTGTGTATCTCAATAAACATGGAAAAGAGCAGGAGAAGCAGAGAGTTGTCTGAGGAGGTTAGAAAGAAGGTATCAGCTAAGCACAGTCAGCGTAAAGGCAACAAGACCATGTCCAAAGAGCTTTGTGTTCCTGTGACCAGTTTCCAATATTATCAAGATGTTTAAGGCCCACAAGACTGGCCAACATCCCTGGATGTGGCTGCAGGAGGAAAATTGACCCAAGACTGAAGAGAAAGAGTGTTTGAATGGCAAAGAAAGAACCAAGGAAAACATCAGAACAGATCCAAGCTGACCTTCAAGTTCAAGATGCAAGTTGCTGTCTGAATCTGAATGAAGATGGGTCCATGGTTCCAGGGGAGACCCAGAAACACAAAAAGCATGACTGGAGTTTGCTTGAGTGCACGCTGACAAACCAAAGTCTTTCTGAGAGAGAATGTCCTTTGGACAGACAAAGTAAAATTACAGCTTTTTGGTAAATCACAGCAACTGTATGTTCAAAGAAAACAAAACAAAGCTTCCAAAGAAAAGAACATCATCGCTACCATGAAACATGGAAGAGCACAGCGATGTTTTGGGGTTGCTTTGCCACCTCTGGCACTGGGTGCCTTGAATCTTTGCAGAACATGATGAAATCAGAAAACTATCATAGCCTTTTGGAGAGAAACGTACAACCTAGCGTCCGAAAGCTGCGTGTCAGTCACCTCAAAAAGCACCCAGAATGGATGAGAAGAAAACCGTGGACTGTTTGAAGTGAACTGATATGAGTCCTGATCGGAATCCCGTAGAACATCTGTGGAAAGAGCTGACAGGTGACAGAAGACACCCATCAAACCTGAGAACTGCAGAAGTTTGCTCAAGAAGAGTGGGCCAAACCATCAGTGGAGACGTGTAGAAATCTCATCCAGAGCTACAGAAAATGCTCGACTGCAGTTTTTGTCTCCAAAGGCTGTGCTACCAACTCTTAGGTTATGGGTCCCAATATTTTTATCCGCAATACTTTCATCTGTTTTCTTATTTAAAATAATATGTTGGCATAATATGCCATAAATCAAAAGCAGTTTCTGTTCTATTGAATATGAAATAAAGAGCGGTGGAAACTAAATACCTTTGCCAATTTCAACTTATTTTAGAGACGATTGTGAGATTTTTGGGTAAAGTGGAAGGGAAACAATACTTTTGGCCTCCTCTGTATGTAGGTCTCTCTATGGTTTCTAAGACTGAAGTTCTGGGGGTCAAGAGCCATCCCTATCACTCCAATGTACTCGGCTTAAGTACCTTGAGAAACGGTGCTACAGCAGAGGGTGGTTCATCACCTGTGACTCCAGGCATGACTCCTAATTCCTGGTCAAACTGCAAATTGCTTTGGATTAAATTATTAGCTAAAAAACTTAACGCGTTGATTTCTTTCAATCAAAATTTTTAATACCACAGAATAGGAATATTAATGCTACGAGCCACGGTGGGACAGAACAGATTGTGGAAAGCTTTTAGCACAGAGGTGCGGTGAACTTCCAAATGAACGCAGACCTTGAGTTCTGACTCATGCGGCTTATTTCTTATTATACCTCAAGAATTTTGAAAATTACTTTATGGGTTGGCTGGTCCTAAGCAAACCTCTGAAAGTGCGCTGGTGAGAAACACAACATCAAGCTGACTTGCAGATGCCTCGACATATGCAGGAGCTGCCTTCAATAAAACAAGTGCGCAAATTAGCTTTGGTCTGACGTGCAGATCGCGAACATGAAAGCGGAACCGAGGGGGGAAGAGAAGCACTGAACCAACCGCACAGTCTGATGTTCCTGTGCTGGGGAGAAGGCTTTGCTCCGAGCTTTCGGGAGCGTGTTTGAGCACGCTAATAAGAGACAGCTCCGTGTTGCTCTTCTGCCCGGCTTCTCTGCATCCTGGCCTTCAGAAGTGCTGCAGATATACACGGCTTCCCTTGAGCAAAGCAGCCACAGGTGCTTCACGGGCAGATTAGCACACGGATCCAAAGATTAAAACTGAAGATAGTCGACACCCTTTGAACCTTTCTCATGTTTGGACTATGGCAGTAAAACACTGCGCTCATGCCCATTTTTCTGATCTCCTGATACCAGGTTTTTAACTCGTCCGCGACTATTGGTACCAATTTTTGTTAATAGTTCCAGACTTTCATTTATCCAGTCTGTGACTTCAGGTGTGGATCTGAGACATTTGGTCAGGCACAATAAACTGAGGCTGCGTGAGAAAGGCTGTGATTCCCACTGCATTGTGGGAAACGTGTATCTGCACTTTTTAAAAACATTGTTCCCGACTCCTTGAGGGTCCTTTAAATTTAAATTAAAATTTAAGTCCACAAATCACTTTGAAACTGGGAAATCTGTTGGACACTCGCTGCTACATTCCAACAAACTAAGTGTTTAGATTTGGGTGGTTATCCGTCAGTCATGCTTAGTTTTGCATGCTGATTGGTTTAAGCTTCTCTCAGTGGGTGGGGCTACGGATTGCGACATCACTCAGGTGAGTTTTGAAAGGTGTTGATTGTAACAATTTTTGTTGACTCTGAGACTAATATTAATTTATGTTCTAAACGTGTTTTTATTAGACGTGAACAACTCATTTTCCTTGCTTGTGCACTTGTTTGTTTGCGTCTGTCACCGTTCACTGTTTACTTTCCCCGCTGCAGTGCGATCATTATTACCTGTAAGATAATCAGTTACCGAGAAATGCATCATAAACATCTCATGCTATGATACAGAAAGTAGCTAAAACCAGTAAAACCCGTATTCATATTCACTTTGCTTATAGCAAAAGCCTTTTTTGCGATTTCTGTTCGTGTGTAACAAGGTTGAAGGTGAATTTATTGTCGTTCTACTCCTATATAGATGCACAAGGAGATGGACCTGGTGCAGAATAATCGCAATAGACAAAAGACACGTAGGCAGCATGAAGAAGACACAGACAGATGAAGGTAGGATAGATAGATAGATACAGTCTGATTTTTTGGGGTTTCCCAGCAAATATATGTAAATATATACATATTGTTGCGCTTGATATTGCATGGAATGGATTTTGGAGGCTGAGCTGTAGTTTATCCTATTATGGTGCAGACAGAGCATGACCTGTGACTCAGGCCCAGACCCCCCACCCCTCTGCCGCCGCCGCAGCTGGTCTCGCTCACGTTTATGTTCGCATCCCCCGTTTTGCACCGTTGTGTTTTATTTTTCTAGTTATTCATTGATTTAAATGTGACCTGTGGCCTTCATCTCTCCCAAACCACTCCACACGGACTATTAATTTATTTGTTTTGCGTCGTGTTTTTATTAACGGTTATTCCTTCCTTGTTAACACATCACAACTTTCCCCTCATGATATTGGGCTCCATTTAGGATGATCTTGGGATGAATTTGGAACTGGAATTTTTTCCCCCAAATTAGGCAAATCATTAACTTTGTTTGCTTTTTTTATTTGAAAATTGTTCCATTTTCAGGGAAGAACTGGGACTGGATAAAGTGGGAAAAGTGTATTTAGTCGAGACAGTAGATTGTTGAAAGTCGCGTAAGAAAAGGGAGGAAAGTCAGGCCACGAGGGAACCATCAGGTCTGTCTCGGCGAGAGAGCTGTCAAGTTAGCCGCACGCTATGCTACCGAGGTGGAGTAAAACTGTCCAGAGCTTCAGGACACAGATAGTCAGGGGTGTGATTAGATAAACTGCACTTAGAGAAAGTGGAAAAGACAAGCTTTTGTGCCGAACCCTCTGGAATGCAGTTTGTTGCTTTCAACGTTATCCTTTGCATCTCACGGGGGTTCCAGCACACGCTAAATAAATGAACGCGTCGGTGGCTTCCGGAAGCGTAGACCCCGAGTCTCTAGCTTGCGAGCGAATTGTTTCGGGTTAACTTGAACTTCTTTCTACACTTCAGCTTTCATACACTTTCCTACACTCTAACTGTGGGGACCGGCTGCGGGGACACGGGTGTTTTTGGTTAGCGCTGGCCTCTGATACTTACTTGATGAGGAGATAGTGGTCTTGCTGCCGGTGTTTGATGTTTTTATGCATATTCGTGGTTGACTTGGGGCTCAAACAGAATAGCGTGCATTGCGACGGGAATCGTAACATGACAGGAATCAAAGCGGTGCTTCACGTGCGATGGCCAGCTTGATTTGTGCTCGGGTGCCCTTGTCACATACGGAAGCAGGTAAAAATAAACCTGGAGTGAGGAAGTTATTGTTGGAACAGGCGAGGACCTGTCCTGTCCAGAGGAAACCGGGGGCTTTGGTTTGTGGCCCGACGACGCGAAAGGTGGAACGCCTGGCAACAACGACGCCGTCCGTATTTGCATAGTGTCCCAGCCGCAGCCGATGGGTGTGCGGCTATGTAAATCCAGAACATCCTGCGTGCGCCAGCCTCCTTCAACGTGCAGATACTCATCGCGTTCCGTAATCCGGGCTCCAGATAAGATTTCTGCATCCTGATTGCCGAAGACCCGTTCGATCAGATCTCAGCCTCCTGTCATGGGAGAGAACACGGCAAAACGGACAGAAGCGACTTGTTTAGAACACGCGGCGATATTGTTTGTATCTGTTCTGCAAACACGCCGATCTGCACGCCGGTTTGTGCCGTGCGGGGCCATTTTGAGGAGTGCGTCGCAGCTGCGACCAAAACCTGTACGGCCAACCATCTTTGAAAATATCACGGTTCGTGAAGATTTACGAAGAGTGACTGTGACACCGAGGGGAACCGTGACACGGTCGATTGCTACACGAGCGTCTCTGAGTTGCCGCGAAGGTGCCGTCTTAGGCGGTGTCATTGCGCTCAGCTCGACATTGTACTCCGGTACTGTAGTGAGGTTTAGAGGCATCTCCTTGCCAGTGTGTTTCAGGGTCCATTGCCGCTTTTGAAAAAGGAACTACTGACTTGAACCGGCGTGAAGTGCCAGCGAATGATGAGTGTGTGTCTGAGTCAGTCCGGGAGGAGAGACTTCCTCCCGTGGCTCAGACCTCTGGAGGCGAACAAGCATCCAGGGTCACAACTTGCTGAGATACTGCAAATCACTGTTCCTATTATGAAAGACCTTTACATCACAGGTCCAAATCCACCTCCTACTGTAGTTCCCTTGATCAGGGGACTTACCTTGCATTAATACGGTAAAATAAGCCAGCTGTATAAATGGGTAAATCAGTGTCAGTAGCCGAATACTGTAGATCGCTGTGGGGGAAACTGTCTGATGAATAACGTGATTTTGGCTGGCAGCTGAGCCTCCCCGGAGAAGCCGTGCAGCTGTGTAGACTTGCAAATGGGGCCCCGTGTTTTTTTTTTTTTTTTGGTTTTTCTTTCCTCTCGCTGAGTCGCTTAATGCAGTAAGTGGCTTTAGAAATCCGAATTATTACAAAATTAATTGTTGAAAATTAATGACGAATGCGTGATCTCTGTCCGCGAGGTTTGTTTGTCCTTCATGCTCAGCTTTGTTTTTCAAGCCGCAGACTTGAAGTTTGGCCCAGGCGTACGTCTCGCCCTAAGCGAGGATTGTCTGCAGTCAAGTTCGTTTCAGCTCCAAACTTATTATTTTGAAAACGCAGAATTTGGCCTCTGACAAGGCTTGGAAAAGCGCAAGTACCGACGTCACGTGCAGCACGTAGCGACATCACACGCAAGGGCGAACATTAAGACTGACAGATGTTTCTCACTCTGCAAACACACACTCTTGTACTTTCTTACTCGAGCACACAAAAATTATACGATGATAGAGTTTGGTGGTGTATAATTTGTTATTACTGTCTGCACATCAGTCTGGACACGCTGTACATGCTCCACACACACACACACACACACACACACACACGCAAATGTACTAAATTCAAAAAGTTTAAAGGTAATAAAGTTTGATAATATATCGTTTATTGCTGTCTGCAGGTCACTTTGACCGGCTTACGCGTTGCTGTCAGCACCATCCAGCCAGGAGCTGTTTTATGTGAGCAAATGAAAATGTAAGGATGAATAAGAAATTAAACACGACACTCATGACTACAACCGGCACGTGTGTCACCTTCTGCATCGTCCGCCTGTTGACTGTTGATAGTCGACTGTTTTGGTGAGAAGAGCAGGCAGGTGGGGAACAGTCAAGAGGTGCTGACGGAGGCGAGGAGGTTTGATGCCAGAGTGAAAAGTGGAGGCAGAAAGCGGAGTAGGAGGAGGGAGTGGACGAAGGGAGCAGGGAGTGATCGGGAGCAGCGATCCCGGGCCTAGACAGGGAGCACACGCTCTCTCCTCTCCTAATGAAGATAAATGAGGAGCTGTGTATCTCGCTCGCCTTCCCCACTCCTTTGCACAGGTTATTGATGGGCCCGGGGTCAGGGGTCGCCAAGACAAATACTCTGGTTTCCCCAACTGGTGCTGAAGCCAAGGTGTTAAAGAAGACAACGTCAAGGAGGAGAAAGGCCATCAGTCCCATGAAACAGCTCTCCATCTCCTTGCCGCGGGCCACCCCCACGTCTGCGCTCATCCATCACCAGGGACGCGAGGACGGAGGAGACGTGGGGACAGGCGGCCCTTGGATATGCTAATGTTACTTCCTCGGGCACAAAGCGGACGGCCCGCGTCACTGCAGCACGGGACAGACGGCGGGTTATCGTGAAGTCATCCGTCTTGCTTTCACGGGAGTGAATGAGCCACTCAATTACGGCAGGATATTTACTGGACTTCAGTAGACTGGGCCCAGCGGGGGGCCGCTAGTCCCCATTTATCACCGGCACACCTCCCACGTACCTGCGCCTTCACTCTCTCGGGCCTCTGCCCGCGTGCCCCGGTGGGTTCTGACGTTCTGACGTCTCCCGTCAGGCCGGCTTCGCTTGTCAACTCGTCCGCAGTTCCGCTCGCTGCTTTGCCTGCTCTGTTTTCTTTGCCGCCGCTCTGAGCTCAGTGGCTCTGCTGATACGTGTCAGTCTCGTTGGTGGAATCAGATGTGTTACAACAACCGCCGAATAAACAAATTAGCACGTCCCGCCACTGAAGAGCTTTATTCTTTGCAGGTAAAAAAAAAAAAAAAAACACAGTCTCAACAAGCGTAGCCGAAACCAAAATAGCACTTAATGCAAATGCAATGCTGGGCGATCAGATTTCATGAAAAATCATTTCTGTGGAAAGAATTATAAACCATTTAACAAAAAAACCTGTATGTGGTGGATTTTTAAGCGACTATTATTGTAAAGAGCAGAATAATTTTATAGCATCTGGTTTCGGTAATGAGCTGCACCGTGTGACCCAGCTGCCAGAGTCGATTCTGCTACCGAAAGTAATGCATGTTGATGAGCATGAAAATGCCAGGTATTTTCCTATAAATAGCTGTTTTAAACTCGGTTTACTCCCAAACTGTTGCCACATGTTTTCTGCTCCAGTCTCCCAGTCGCTCTGGGTTTCAGCTCTTCGCAGTAACGCGAAGCGGTCACACGAAAACGCCGGTTTTGGTTCTTTATGAGCAAACGGGACCGATGACTCCTCTGGTGTCACGTCCTGTTTTGTCAGATCGGTGCCCAGGAGAGTAAAAGATCTTGCGGCTGATTTGCCGCACTGAGGTTTATCGTTTCTCGCCGGACGGACCTATTGGTTTGGAAGGTGGACTGAAGCCCCTGAGAGCTGGGAAAGGCTGGGCAGAAACTAGCTGCTGTAACCGCTGTGGCCATCAGTGGAGACGGAGGCCTGAGATGGCAGCAGCCCTCCGGTCCCTTGGTGCCTCAGAGTCCCAGGGGGCACCGCCGTGCCACTTCCGGGTGAACGTTGGGCCGCCAACGCCTCCACATCTGTTCTGGAGCTGTCCGTAAACCCAAACACTTGCACGGGTTCATCAGAGATCATCTGTCCAGTGATTTATCTCTTTATTGTCTGAAGATGTTTCTGTGATGATGATAAAAATAAATGCAATCTGTTTTATTTTATTTTACACTAAAATGTCACATTATAGTAAATGTGTTGTTTCAAAATGACCTCACGCAGTGTCTCGGTGTCATCTTAACCTCCAGCGGCTGTAAAGTCTTAAAAACTGCAGTTATGTGCTTATTTCCAGCTTTTGTTTGAAGTTCATTCTGCCGACGGTCATATTTCTCTCTGTTTTGTGTATGTGTTGTCTAGAAGAGGCATTTAAAACGTGACGCCGGCGGGGATTACCGAGCTGCCCGGAATCACGCCGTCATTCGGTGATTTCTGGAGTTTATCCGTATTCTGGCAACATTTTTCAGCACCGACCAGATTTCACAGGTCCTAGTCCAGAAGATAGCCAAGATTCTGTTGTTGGGCACCAAGCTGGACATTTATAAACGGTTGATGTGTGAAATGTACTGAAAGATGTGTGATGGTGCAGGTTCACATTCAAAGTCTCAAATGCGTGCGTGAGTTTACCAAAGCTCAGTTCCCGATGTACAGATATATTTCTAATTAGGGGTCTGCAGGCTGGACTGGTGTCACTATCTCCACCTTCCAGAAGACACATCTGAAGGGCTGATGAGCCATTCAGCTCATCTGGTTCTCCTTGCTCTGCATCTGCTTCATTAAAAGAGAAGTTTTTATAATGAGCCCCATTTTGATCAGACCAGCTCTTCTCCCGCAACATGTGGTCGTGGTCTGGATTCAGAACCCAGATGGGAATTTCTGTTGGCTCTTTGACTCATACAGCTCTCTAAACAAATGTTTAACTCGAAGCCCGCTCCCTCAAAAGGGGAGTAACGCTGAGGAGAGGTGACTTCCTTGGCTAATGACGTGTGTTCTCGGGATGTGTCACCGTGAGGTGGCGGACAGCCGTAATCCATCTCTTTCTAGCAGTGGCTGACGGGTTTGGTTAACCCCCCCCCCCCAGGTCCGTCTGCCTCCGGGCCTCACGTTTCCCACCCATAGCTTTGCTGTCATCGAGGATGAGCATCTCACTTCCGTGGTGGCTCTTTGGCTCGGCTTTCTGGGAAAATCCTAAATCCTTGGTGACCGTGTGTCATCTATAAACAGCCTTTTTATAGAAAAATATATCAGAACATAAACTGTGTGTGAGTCAGCGACAAATAGGCTGAGGGCGGGCAGAAGCCTCGTTCCGGATCTTTCAGCATGTCTATATTAATCTTTATATCACCGCGTTCCAAGCGACGAGGCGGGTAACAGGGTAGCTTGGCAGCAAGCACAGCTGGGCGGCTGTTTGACAGCTGAACATGTGGCCCCAGACACCTGCTGTTCATCTGCAGGAATCCCTTCCCACACGCCCTCTGTCGGACACCTTCCGCCGACATTTCCCAGTGGACCTCCGGGGGCGACGCGGAGCTGATGGGCACCGATGTTCTGAGAGACCTGCGGTTTCCCGGCCCGCGCTGGCATCTGAAGAGGAACCTCTGGGCTTTCGTTCACGTCTCTTGCTGTTCTCTCAGTCTGCGGTCACGACTTTACAGGGCGATGTTGTAACCTGGTGTGAAGAACAACCTTGTTTCCTGCCAGTGTGTTTCTGATCTTTTAGGATTAAATCAAAACAACACGGCCGCCGACTGGCAACTGATAAAGCTTTTTATAACGCTTGTTGTTGCTGGTGCAAGTTGTGGGCAAACGGGATTTGCAACCAGATGAGTTCTGGAAGTTTCACCGAGAGATGGGGACCTGTAGAGAGCCTGGTCAAGAAATGTTGTCACTGTTGTGGTCCTCAGTCCTTCCCGCCTCCTGTGCCAGTCTGTAGACACGTTTCTGTTGGCCAAAACCCATGATGCCCCTCACAGCGCAGTGTGTGTCTTCAACGTAGCAGAATAAGTTTGTCCGGTCATCACATCGAACGCCGTCCATTGGTAACTCTTCAAGACGACACAGTCTTCTCAACTACAGCTCAGCAACTCAGGGTAAGAAAAAAAATGCATAAACAACAGATGAAGAGTTCCAGATCCAGGAGTGTGATTTCCAAACCAGCCCGTGTGTCCAGTACCACCGTTTTAACACGTCGAATTGGTGGCGGCGCATAACATTGATGTAAAATACAGAGGTTATCGTGACAGATGTTGTGATGCAAGTTTATGGAGAAGCTGAGCCATCAGGAGAGAAGTGGGTTTGGAAGAGATGAGCTCATTCCAACCCACTGAAACCAAGATGGAGAACCTGCAGACTTTTGATATTGGCCCCGTTGTGAGTGGGACCACCAAGCGGCCAGAGGGTGGAGGAGCAGGGCACTCCTGTCGGAGTGTAGGGACCGGTCAGCTCCTGTGAGGATCGAGGTGTAGATCCTTTGACCATCTTGCGGGCTGTAATGGGAGGGTTGAACTTGACACGGACGCCTGCAGGAAGCCGTTGGAGGGAGACGAGGGTTAGAGATGGACGGGAGCAACGTTCTGGCTTGACTGCAGTAAAGGCTTTAGATGAGGGTGACCTTGATCATCACGGACTATGATAGTGGACATCAAGGCTCCCGATGCAACCACGAGCCTCTTGGGGGTCAGGCCCTTTAATCGAATTTTCCCCCTGAGCTGGTGGCCCCTACAGATTTTCTCTGCTTAATTGAAACAAGGCAAGCAAAGGGAGGCCAGACTTTGAAACAACAGGCGCAGCTTCTGGGAAGAGTTAACATAATGGGAGGGGGGACCAGCAGGCTGGAGCCGAAGGAGGAGCTCACTGACAAACTGCTGGATAATTCACAATAATCTTTCCTAGTAAAGAGGGTGTCCTGCACCAGAGGATCAAAAGGTAATTATTGTTCAAAGTAGTTTAAAACCAGGAGACCTTCTGTCATCGCTTAATTACTGGGGGTCTGCAGGAAGCCCCCCGCTTTCATCCCGCCGTACGCATCTTCAATCTCCGCGCTGGTTTGGGATTAAATCCATAAAAAGGACCCAGATGATATTCCCAGCTCAGAAAGGCTTTCTCTGCCAGTTACCTTTTACATTCCAACACCATCTTTGGGCAAAATGAAGGTTCTAGGTGCCCGATTTTGAAATGTCATCTGGACGACTGAATGCAGTTTTATATCCTGCGATTGATTTATAATGTTCTGTATTCTTAGGTCATAAATTATCGAAGTGTTATACTGTACACTGTGTCAGATCTGTTGAACGTACCATTTTAGGCCAAGTGTAAGTAAATTAAGGTCATTTCTTTCTTGGTTCACCTTGAGAGAGCCGTCCAACATCACGCCAAGGCCCTTGACAGAGGATGAAGGCTGGAAGAGTGTTGAGGAAGACAGCAAACCCGGAGGTTCAAACGATAGTCGCACCCCCAAGCCGATGCGTCTGAGAAGGACGTCCCAGGTCGGATTTGAGACGTGAGAAGTGCGAGACGGGAAGGAATCGTCTCCCTGAAGGTGATGTGAAAAACTACGAGGAACGATGACGGCTCTTGGGGATCAAATGTATAGTGAGAACAGTCGAGGTTCCAGCAAGGGTCCCTGAGGGACACCTGCACACAGGGCACATGGAGCGGAGACAGCAGAGGACTGTTCATAAAAACCCTGCTCAGTTTTTGTGCTAGAGATGCTGAGATCTTTCAGTGTGGTTAGTAGTGGACCGCGGTTGATGGTTCGAGGCTGACGGTAAGGTGGGTTGGATGAAATGGATGACACGGATGCAGCCTGCGCTGAGCCAAGTGTATTTTTGCTGAAATAAGAGCAGTTTCTGCTGAGTGCCTTCTGCAAAACTCACTGTAGGGATCCTGAAGATTTATCTGAGAGAAGCAGAGGTGGTGCTGGTGATCTGCTCCACGTTCCAGTGGATAGCGAATGGAGAAGAGACGGATCGGTAGTTTTTGACGGCTCTGCATTTGAGAAATGCTTTCCTGACGATCGGGATTACATGTGTCTTTCTGAAAATTTCCTAAGAAGATGCCAGTAACTCAGAGGGGACTTGGACAGAGAGGTGATGGAAGGTACAGGACTGGGTGAAACAAATGGAAGGAGATGAGAGAGGTCCAGTGAACGAGAGGTGGTTTGTGCCTCTGCAACAGGTCTGAGGCTCCAGAGTTTGATACTGGACAGAAGGTAGTAAGTGAATTACCAGGAGGAGCGATGTTCTGAGGAATCTGAACTGCCTGGGATGTTTTCCACCTTTCTGATAAACAGGGAAGCAAGGTTATCTAAGAGATATAGAAGAAGGAGGAGGAGTGGTCAGAAACTTGTAAAAGAGAGACGGATAAAGAAGGCGGAGATAACCGATCATGTGTAAACAGAAGGTCCACCAAAACCTTCCCATTTATCTCACCTCCTCATCTTTCTTGACTAGCTCCCCGTAGCTGCTGTCCGTATCAAGTTCAACACTCTGGTTAATGGTCTACAACGCAGTCAAAGGATCTGGACCCAGATACCTACAAGACCTGATCACTCGCCACCCCCCCCCCACCCCCTCCCATGAAGAGCGCTGTGGTCCTCAACCCCTGGCTGCTTGGTGGTCCTACTCATGGGGACAAGAAGAAACATCTTCTTGCGTCTGCATTTGTATCTGTAAATGCAGTGACAAAATTACAGGGATGGGATGGCAGCAAGAGAAGCTGGAAGAGAAAGTCTTGGTTAGTAGGAACTAACACCCCCCGTGTCCATGTAGACGATCAACGTACCGACAAGATCGTCCGCATAAACGTTTAACTGCACGTTTTTTGTTTTAGGGTACAAAGGAACCCCCCCACCTCTTTCAGTTGCTCTCGGTTCTTTCTTTACTGCCCTACGAACTGTTGCTTCGCTGACACACGAGGGAAACGGGGAGACAAAAGCCGCTGCCGTCTTGCTCGCATCATCCGCGGTGCCGCGATCGCGGCGGTCAAAGTTGGATGCGCTCGCCTCTTCTTCGCCGGAGCCCCTTGTCGTCTGAAACGCTGGCGGGGGGGTCCCGCTGTGCTTTCTCCGTGCTGACGTCAATGCGGGAAACCGAGCCAGACTGTAGCGAGAAGCACGGCCGGCGCCGAACGCATCGTGTAGGAGGTCTAACAGTTGACGTTTGCAGGTACTGCGCTCTCGGGAGACCCCTGACGGCGGCCGCGGCGTTAACGTTCAGAGGAACGTTCGCGCGGCGATCGGACGCAGGCGGCCGGGCGACGGATCCCGGCATCTTAAATCGCGAGACAGGAGTGGATCTGCGGAAAACGCCGGGCGCCGCTGTGAACCTGACCACTTGTTCTTGCCTTTTGGCTCGTAGGTCATAACCACACAGACACACCTCTGGCCACCAGTCTGACAGACAGCCTGCAGAAGAAAGAGCCTGTATTTTGCGCTTAGTGGACTCTACCTCCTGCATTTGGACTCTCAAAGTTTTCGTGATACACACGATAGCTGGCGGGTGCGGCGTGGTGCGTCTCGAGTAGTCGGGGGTCAGTGTTTCCGCGCGTTTTCTACGCCGCCCCTCTTAGGCCGTTTCGCCAGCGACGCCGTCGGAACCGACCGGCCCTTTAACTGCTTGTGAAAATATTCACGGGCCGCTGCTCGTGTTTTATTTGCCAGTAAAAAAGCCGAAAATCCACGACGTCGACTCGCGAGGTCAAAGCGCCGTTCGGCTGATTTACCGGGGGTCGCTTGCCGTGTGAACTGTTTCGCTCTCCTGTAAAAATAAGTGTCACCGGGGGGCAGGGCCTTACGAACCGTGTGTTTGAAACGCTTTATCGCCGAATAAACGTGAGCCAAATAAGCAGGACGCGCGTTCGGTAACAAACGTTTCGTTGTTAAACGTTGCGGCCGACAGAATTTTCGACGTGGATTATTGTGGATAATTTCGTTTTGCCTTCAGGTCGCCGCAGGTATCTGCACCTTTCACACACACACACATTATTACAACGAAAAGGAATTTATCGCTTTTATAAAGTCAAGGGTGAACAGCGGAGCTGAATTAGGGAGTAAAGTATGAAATTGCGGCCAGTTTTACCCCTTTTGCGCATCTCAGGGCACCAAACAAAACCTTGTCTCCACAAAGTTCAGTGGTGATGGCTGGTGGTTCGTCCCACACCTGTGGGATACCTGTGTGCAGGATTTGTCGCCTTGTTGGGGAGCGACAGCACCGACGTGAGCTTTTAAACTCAGTTCTGAACGTTGTTATCGTCTCTAGCCCTTGCGGTTCCTTTGGATTTCGCTCCTTGTGACTCCGCCCCACGGTTCTCCCAGGATCACCTCCAGGGTGTGGTGGAGAGGTTTCAATTCTGTGTGGGTTTCCTCCCACAGTCCAAAGACACGTGTTTCGGGCCAACTGCCGCTGTGTAAACTGCCCGTAATGTGTGTGTATTTGTGTGTGTGTGTGTGTGTGTGTGTGTGTGTGTGTGTGTGTATGCGCGCGCCACCCCTGCAATGGTCTGGTGTCCCATCCGGGGTGCTTCCCTCTCCAGTGCCCAAAGATTCCGAGACAGGTGCCAGACCCCCACGACTCTGACAAGGACACGTGTTCGCAGAACACGGATGGATCTGTACATAACTAGTGCTCCACGTCTGCTTCTGTTCCATCTCAGTGTGTTTCGCTGTCAGCTTGCAGTTGGGGGGGGGGGTACAGCTCATTTTCACTGTGTGAGGCATAAACCTTTGGAAAGAGAGGAAAAAATGCAATTAAAAATGAATGAATGAATGAATGACTGAATAAATAAATGTTCCTGTCTTTGTAAATGTGTAACCTGAACATTCTTAACACAAGGAGTCAGTGTATCTCACACCCAAACACACACACACACACACACACACACACACACAATATATTGAACATGCATACGCTGGTCATTATATATCTATACAACATTTTATATTCTATGTTGCTATATATAATATTATGCAGTGACTATTATACTTGTTTATAGTAAAGGGCTGTGTTAAGTACGTTTGAATTTAAAGGTGCACATTTTTATTTTCATACATTCGCGGTGAAAGGACTGTTTTGAAGCTCGTCGAGCAGAAGGTTTGGAGTCAGACACGCGGCGCCTGTGTCCCCGCGTCACCGCTAGGCGGCAGTACAAGGTAATAAGAAATATTTCTACACCGACATGACCGAATTCCAGGGCGAAAGTGTTTCTCGGGAAAATGTAATAACAATAAAAAAACAGACATGCGAACATAAAGCGTAGTTACTTTGGCTTGGAAATGAGGGGAACAAAGAGAGACAGAACGAAAAGTCACGCATTTTGACAGTTTGCGGGGTGAATGAGATGGTTTCAGTTACCGTGCGGTTCAACAGTCCAGCGCGGGACCTTCTGAAGGAGCCCGTCTGTAGACGCCGAACCCACCTGGTGCCGCAGTGAAGCTCAGCAGAAACTCGCGCTCTGCTGCCCTGCGACGTGCGACGGTGGGCGACGTCCCCCCGCCCGCATTTCACACCTGAACGTCCCAGATACAAGCGCTGCGTCGCTCTCCGTTATATCTGTTCGAATAAAAGCGAAATGCTTAAGAAATATCTGTTTGTTTGTTTTTTTTATTTGAAATATCAGAAACGCGTCGCGTTAACCTGGCCGAAATTAGCACGCGACAGAACAACTGAAAGGCGACAAATAAAAGTTGACAAATACATTAATGCAGATTTGCGCGGTTCCGATGACAGCCACACCAGCGCCACCTGAACGCACAGGTGAGTGCGGCTGGCAAGTCGTGCGGTCCCTGCACGCGACCCTCGTGATCCTGCTACACGGGGACGCGGCCACTAAGTTTTCCAGGGGGGGGGGGGGGGTCGTGCCGGCAGCGCGTGACAGGAGCCCCTTCACTTCATTCACAACATATTACACAACATATTCGTGACGCTCCGCTGTCACCTTTTAAAATGTGGCCAGAAATGTCCGAATCGCCAATGACGGAAGTGCGACCCTGACTTTACGGCGTTTCGTCAACGTTGTCGCTCTACGCAAAACTTCCCCAAAGTTGTCAGCGCGGCTCAGGTACAAACACCTTGTTTACACGCGCTTATTGTAAATCAGTTACGAATACAGCCTTTGATCTCATCGATCAAAACCTCGCTCATTTACATATGGAAATTACGGTCGGCTTTCAGGTGACAAGTTCCGATCAGCAGCTGAGAAATAAAAATCTTCAAAACTTTAAGCCCTTTTTCCCTTGTCGTCCCTCCCTGTCCCTTCTCTCCTACTGTCGCTCTTTCCTGTCGCTGTTGGCCCGACTGTCCGCGTCTTTATTTCTCTCTATACACGCACGTGCAGTATATACCGCAAATCCTGTGTGTTTATGTATGTATGTATATGTCGCTCTCTGCGCCGATCTCTCCCCCCCTCCCTTCGCCTTGGACGACTTTCCAGGTCCCGCACACTCCAGCGCTCGGCCCGTTCACTTTTCACCCCGCCTTGGTGTGTGTGCGTGCGTGCGTGTGTGTGTGTGTGTGTGTGTGTGTGTGTGTGTGTGTGTGTGTGTGCGGGGGGGGGGGGCGCTTGCAGCCTGGCCGCGCTACCTCCTCTATATAAACACACACTGGAGAGTGGAGTTCACGTTTAGAAAGTGTGTTTGAAAGAGAGAGAGAGAGAGACACGCACCGCCGCCCTGAAGACTTTTTACCTTGAACCGCCAACATCCGAGCACGAGCGGCCGAGGATTACACACATCTCACACACTCATTCATCTCTTCTTCATCACTCTCATCCTCACCGGCCTCAGCTTTAGCTGCTCCAGTTTAACCACATTACCAGCACAGAGTAGGAACTCTTAACTGGGGGATTTTTGGAAATATTTTTGAGTGTCAGATTGAAGAATCTGGTAAAGAATTTCAAGTTTTAACAGCTGGGCATCAGAGGTCTGAGTGAGAACTTTCCCAGTGACTCCAGGTTAGACACATTCATTCGTTTGAAGGATATGATACGTTTTCCTTGTGAGTCAACACGTCTCTGCAGTCGAGCTACAGCAAAATGATTTTTCTAGCAATTAATAAATATCCAGTTTCGACATATTTTGTCCAGCGAACGACTAATTAAAACCGCTTTTAATATTTTATCTGAGCCGCAGAAGGAGCTGGAGGGAACCAGCTGAACTCTGACAGATACGTTGAATGAACTGTAGAGCCACGCGCTGTGCGTTTTTTCAGCGACACTCTTAACTTATTGCACGCGACCCGCGAGCGCCCGGTCCGCTGCCGCCTTCACTGACCCCCCGTCTGGCCGCCGGCTCCCAGTCCGGAGACTCGCCATGCTTTTTCAAAGCTTCGACCTGATCTCGGCGCTGGCCACCGTGGCCGCGTGCCTGCTGTCCATGGCTCTGCTGCTGGCCGTGTCCCAGCGCCTGTGGCAGCTGCGGTGGACCGCCACCCGGGACCGGAGCTGCAAGCTGCCCATGCCCAGGGGCTCCATGGGCTTCCCCATCATCGGAGAGACCTGCCACTGGCTCATCCAGGTAAGCGGCCGCTCGCCCCCGCGCGGCGCGTGCTGAACCCGCGGTCGGACGCCCCGCGCTTTGGCCACCGCTCACTCCGAGCTCTGGCCAACCTGTGCGCGCGCGCACCGACGGATCACGGCGCGCTTGGCGCGTGCGGGCCCGCGTTGCTTACCTGCAATTCCCCGCGTGACTGCCGTTTACCGTCCGCGCGGCGCCGTAACTTAACGTCTGTCCGCCGAAGGCGACGCTAAATTTAGTTCTGCGGCGCAAAACGGCGCTTCTTCCTCATTACGTTGACGTCCAGCGCTTTATAACATCGACAAAACGAACGTGCAGAAAGTTCCCTTCTGGCGCGTGACAGAGGCGCCAACAGATGAAGAAGAAGCGACCCAGAGTGCGCGCGCCCACGTCTTGACCGTAGCCGAGGGTTTCGGAGGGCGGAATACCCCCCGCGGCGCTCGTTCGCGCCGGGTAGCCGCTGCCGTGAGCTGCGCCGCAGCAGCAGGGGACCGAAATGTGTGTCGCGCTGCGTCAGACACGGTGGACCGCACGACGAGACCCCCCACGCTGTAACTGCCACGTCTCCCGCGGTGAGTTCAACCGGACACGTGTCGTTTGTCTGTCTGTCGACCGGCGTAATTCCGACTTTATCGACAGACTTTCACCTTTAGCCCCCCGGCGGAGTCCCAGCCGGTTTCCGAGGCTCGTTCTGTTTCTGCGTTTGTCTCTCGCGCTGCCAGTCTGGAAGCGGGACAGCAGAGGAGAGTCGTTCCCCACCGGCCACAGTCCTGATGTTTGTCCGTCATTCCATGTCGGAAAAGTGCGGCGGTTGTACCTGTTTACAGCGAAATCCACGGAGCCTGCACGACGGTCACGGCGGTTCCCCACAGTGCGCGTCCTCACCACACCGTGTCCCCCCTGTCCGTCAGTCTCGCAGCCACGTGCGCCCGCCGTGAGCTCCCCGGCACGTGCAGTGACGCGCTCTCGAGCTCCCGACAGGCACGTCAGTCACGCAGGAGTTTGCGCCAAAAAAGAACTCGCCTTATTTTTCTGTTGTAAATACGAGTTAAAGCCGCGGAGTTTCTGCCACGGGTCAACTTAGGTTTGTTTGAAAAGAAAATCTGGATCTGAAATGGTCTGGAACCGAAACTGAGAAACGCCTCTCCTCGCGCCGCGCGCTCCAGAAAGCCTCGTGTTCCGGGTGTCGCGAGGTAACGCCGCTCGTCAGCGTTCGCTCGTCCCGCTGCCAGTCGGCGCGCGCTCGCAGGGAACGTGCCCGCCGTCCGCGCGATCGCCGGGCATGCGGAGCGCGCTCCCTGTTGCGCACGGCGCCGGACAGAGTCGTGCGACACTAGGCGCCGTGCTGGGGGGTGACTGCGGACCCGGCGTAGAGGGACACCCGGCACGAGCTCCAGCTGCTCACTACAGGATCTGAAATCTAGGCACTGTGTGCAGGAGGAGTGGACGGGGCAACAAGGGGACCAAAATCGGAAGTGTGTAGGACAGAGTGGACACGGTGCGGTCAGGAGGTGCGCCGTGGGGATGCTGCTTCAGTGACAGTTCTCACTTTTGGCCCTGATTCGGTGGAACGAGTTAGCTCTGTCCCTCAGCGCTGCTGAATCCCTCAGCATTCCTAAGTTAGTCTCTCACCACCTGCTACTGTCATCTGCATGTTGTCCTTGCAGCTGCTGGGATATGTGCGCTATGGCAACGGCCGCACTGAACAAATAAGCTGCGCTTCAGTAATTGTGTGTTTGTTTCTAAGTCCCCTGTCTGTTGCCGAAGCACTTTTTGTTTAGTCTGTGAAATGCATGAATGTAAATGGGAGGGGTGGGTGTGGCACTGTGCAGGACAGGACGGTGGGCACCTGTGCTGGACTCCACACTCATCTCCTGAAATGGCTCTGTGTGACATGGCAGACACTCGAAGGACACGCTGTGGTCCATCATGCAGAATATCTGAAGCTGAACAGCTGATATCTTGGCTCTTTCAACAGAGCCAAGAATATGTTTCTTTGAGAGGTTCCGCCTATTTTTGATTTTCAACATTTTTTTTGTGTCCTTTGACCTTCTGTTCCCCTCTTTCTCACTTATTTGTGCCCTAAATTCCACGAATGAGCAAAGTTTCAGACACCGTTTGCGCAGCTTGTCATGGAAATGACATCAGACATTTTCATGCAAATGAGAAGTTTGATTTCTCATATTTGTGATAATCTCAAATATTTTGGGTTATTAGTTATTTTACATAACTTTTCCTTCAGTTGACGTCCAGGCTGGCTGCGTCCATGTGTACAACCGCGAGCCTGCTTGTTCATCTCCAAACATTTGTACTCCGAGCAGCTCATGTTTCAGCCTTCAGTCATTTCCGGAAGCCGCCACAAGTTGTTGCTTTGAGCGTAAGTCGACGTGCAGGGAGAGCAGTGCAGAAGCCACATTCCCTCCGTGTGGAGTTTCATCTCCTGTGCACATATGGCACATGCAGAAAAAAGCCACAGGGCTGAGGAACAAACCAGAAAACCGCTCTTGCTTAAAAACGTGCTCAACACAAAGGCTTATTTGACCACAACAGACCCCTCAGTTCTGAATGCAAATGTGAAGTCTGCACTCGGTGGAGCTGTTCCCACGGAATGTGGCATATCGCTCGCGTACCAGTCTAGTGGGTGTGCCACATCGTCGCAGGTTTTGCGGAACAGAGACACTGGTGGAGAGTCATGCCCCACCAGACACAGTCCTGACGTTAGCCCTCCGCTGCTGCCAGAATGGACAAGACGGGCAGCACCGGCGCCAACATCTCCACAGCTAGAGGCTCTCAGACTGGCTCTCGCTCCCAGTATTTCCAGGCTCAGTAAATCTGCTTCCACTTACCATCTTCTTAAGGGTTCTTGCAGTAACTTCCAGTATTAATGAACGTGGACAACGAGGAGACCACAGAGAGCTCCTCCCCCTTGAATTCAGAGCCTGAAAATGTACACAGTTTGTCCCCCACTTGCAACCAGGTTAAAGTCCGGCGGCCACATCGGTCGTAACTCTGACTGTACTCACAATAGAGGGGTTATTTCACCACACGGTAACTTCTTTTCGAAGGTTTGCTCTTGTTATTTCATTTCTGGCCGCAGTAATTCACTACTGTATTCTTCATCAAAGTTTTTTTCTTTCCAAAATGTAGCGTGTTCATAACATTAATATGCTTCATCATTCTGTGGCGTACCACAGTGAGATATAGTGAGTACAAGCGCCCTGATCTAGTTCTGTCGGTAACCCCGCTGAGCTCGACGGCCGGTCGTGGGTCGGCGGTGCATCTGGTGCAGGAAGCGGAGGAGGTGCTGAGGGGATAATGCAGCAGTTATGGGTAGATGTTTACTGCTCGCTGCCACGGCTGTGTGCGGCGCCTCCTGTTGTTTTGTGGCGCTGCCCTGCCGGGTCAGGATGTACCGCGTTACGGCCCGGGAAATGAGATGGAAGTTTGTGTGAGGTTTTTGGTGTGAAGGGAAGATGCGGATTAAACCACCACGTCTGTGTCTCTGTAACAGTGAGAACAACTGACACCGTGTGAGATGTGAGAAAATTGTTGTGGCTGTGTGTGTGTGGAGGGGGGGGCTGCCATAGTGTCGCAGTACACAGTCTCGTACGGTGTTCACCTTACACAGTCGTTGCACTGTGATGTCACACATACATACTCTGCAAGTGCACACATTTAATGTTTTAATCTATTTTCACAACATTTTCATGAAATTTTTCATCTCGGTTGTGCCGTAATACTGTATATGTTTCTGTACGGCCGCTGGAAGACGCCATCGTCACGCTGTGATGTCGTGCGTGTACCGTACAGGTTTACCGTCCATTATAAGACTGTCCTTCATACGTTTTAATGAGCTATAAGATGCTGATTCACTTACCAGAAATTCCTGTAGATCATTAAGAAGGATTTTTTTCTGAAAATTTTCCTCCATTTCAGTTTTTAAATTATTATGATTTATTTATCATTACTGACTGTCGTAAACCCGAATCCGTCCAATGTGAAGGCTGGTCTGTACTTCACAGAGCAGCACCCCGATCAGCTGCTAGATGTTATATATAAATATATTACAACATATTTGCCAGGTACTTGTTCCTCGTGTTGTTATCTCAGTGTCCCCCTCCCCAATCCAGCTATCCTTCAGCACCGCTCTATTACCTGGTGCTGTATCAGAGCATCAGAGTCAGAAGGTGCTGCCACGTCAAATGCCACATTGTTGGCAGGTGTTTCCAGGCCTGTTTATGCCCACTGTTGGTGTCTGAAAAATCTGCTTCTCAAAAATCGTAGATTAGGACCGCAATGGCTGCCGAAGTGATGTGGCTCTTTTTAAGCGTTGGTTGGCATCAGCGGAATACCAGGCTGCTACAGCACTTAAGTCTGGTAATGTGTGTTAAACACTACATTATAGGTAAAGGTGTTTAGTGGTGGACAGTTGATCAGATCCCAACTTATACAACAGCTCATTGGTTCAGTTGCTGTAGAGTTTGCTGGAAAGTGTAGGGTGGAGTTTCACTGAGATTCAGCGTGATTTTTGCAAATTCTGGTTTTGAAATGTTGACGTTGTCAGGGGGGTTTGGTTGACGACCTCCTTATTGCGCGTTGACAGTGGCACTGCCACAAAATCCACTCGATAGTGTTTCTGCCACCAGTGGCCCCCGCCCCCCCAGGGCAGTATACCGGAGCCCTGAGGTTCACAGCCCCCCCTGCTGGGCATTGCAGCCAGTACAGGGATTTCACAGACAAGTGCTTCCCCATCTGCATGCGAGGCAGGAGACAGCCGCTGAAGGCCTCGGGCCCCCAAGCGAGACTCTCGCTTTTCTGCCCGGCTTGACCCGATTAAAGAAGTGACTGGCGCAGCAGTGCCGTGGCCCCGCTTTCACCCCTGGAACGCGCAGCACCCCTCAAACAGCTCTTGTCTCCCTGCATAAAACAGAGCCGCACAGCCGAGCGGGATTTGGCAACGTCAGGCAGCGGGCACAATAGAGGTCCCGGGGTGAGCGCTCACACTGCACTGAACATCCGTAATCTCGCCCCTCACACTGCTTCCAGGTCGGAGGGCACCCCATTCTCCCTGCTTTCCTTGTACGTTCTGCTCCCTTTTCTTCGTGATTTTGGCTCACTCTGCAGTGCTCCCTTTGTGAGGTGCAGAAAAGCGAATGTTCTCCATCCACTACCCTCTAGCCCGTCTCTAACCCCGGGCACAATCCCTCTCGAGTCACAGAAGCACGACCATTGGAAACGAATCCCTGCGCAGTCGTCCGTCCAACATGCTAACCTTCCTGGTGGGGGGGGGGGGTGGTTTGCGGTGACTGATGCCAGAATAATGGAGAACCTGGCCCGCCCCTCACCTACTCACCAGCCTGCTCCCTCCTCCCCACCCTCCGCAGCGTTTCTATACCCTTGTTGAACCCGTGCCAGCATACACTTCCTGACCAATTCCAATGGGCTGCTTTGCTAAATGGATGTATTGTCTTTATTTGTAACTGTATGTGAAATACTCCCAGGGTGAAAAACTGCCCTATAACGTACCTGCAGCTTTACAGCTCAAGACGCTTGTTGCCAAGAGAGCCGACTTCGTCGCTCCATTTATTCACAAAACTCGAGCGACGGGAAACACCCCTTTAAACAGTTCCGATTAACGCAAGAAGCTGCGAAGAAGTATCGGCAATACGTGCGCAAACAGATGACAGGCAGACAGGGTAGGAATAGCAGACGGGCCAGCAAAGATGGGTGAAGATGTTAAAAGAAAACCTCTTCTGGCTCCTGCTTTTAGTCTCGGTCCGTCTTTCACGCCGCGTCACGCCCTGCGAACCTCCAGGGCTCTCTCGCTCCCGTCCCTTTTGCCTTGTCTCACACACGATTTCTCTGTTATCCCTCCTCGCTCCTCCTGGTCGCAAGGACCACAGTGTTCGGATAACCCCGCGCTGATCTGAATAAATATAATTAAAGGGCTTTTTGTGGTCCTAATAAAAGGGTCATTTGTATAACATTTCCACTGCTGCACAAAGACCACATTTATATGCTGGGAGTTTCGACCTGTGTCCAATTTACACAAAAAAATTGTATTTTTAGTCTTGTACTCTGTTGGAAGGCGCGAGTGGAAAAAGTACAGTATTCCCTTTATTGTGCCCCTTATAAAATATCTGATAAATTTGTTTTAAAAAATAAAACAGCAATTGAAAGCAGTTTCCTAACTCCGTCCAAGTGGTGGTCCTGCCCACAGCAGCACACCAGAGGTGTGTAACCGTCGTGCCGAATTGTTATAAGATTTTTATTCTTTCCCCGATTAGACACACTTTTCCTTCAGCGTATGGCAGCTTCTCCTGTTTAAAAAAAAAACCCAGTTCAGCCCAGAGGCAATTGGCCCGTTTTTCTCACATCACTTCTTCTATTAAAGTGTTTGTCTCCTGGCAAAGGATGCACCGTCCCACCCACTTCATTACTGTTTGAAGCATGAGAAGTCACATTGATTAGGTGTGACGTTCATGGTGTTTGTGTGCCTGGTTGAAATTTGTCGATTTGCACATGTACGCAGGCAGAAGGAACTTGATGTTTGGAACGTCTCTGCGTCCAACTGACTTCTTTGTAGGACGCTCAGCGTGCAGATGTTCCGGTTCCACGAACAGATCATACGTACACTGACATCTTTGGCACAAGAGACTAGTTGGCCTGCTACCCTAGACCAGCAGGTGTCCCAGTGGTTAGAGCTGTTGTCTCCTACTCAGCAGGCCCAGGTTCACGTCCCACCTTGGGTCAAGGTACTTACCCTGAAGTGATTAGGTGAAGACCATCCTGCTGTGTACGTGGGTGACTCAGTGAGCCCAGCTAATGGGTGTGAGTGCTCTAGAGAAAAAAATGCATGTGATGAATGAATGAATTGAGATGTTTGCTGCTGCTGCGTGCCCTCTCGATGAACTGGGTCGGCTCAATGGAGGGAACAAAAAAAAGGAGGCGGCCGTGTTACCAACGCGTGTGTAATGATTATGCATGCGTGAGCTTTGGCTTTATGACATAATTTCTTTTCCAGGGTGTGCGGCAGTTTAGTGCGTCAGTCACCGCCCCCCCCATTTGAAATCCACTTCTGAGATTTTTTGCCCATGAGACCAGAGGAGGACATTTCTCACCTTCTGACCAAATGTCATTGGCACCCCACCCTTGCCGTTTTGGTAAACAGTGTGTTCAGAGGCTGTTCTATTTCCAGAGCGGGGCGTCACGCGTCCATGAATTAGACAGGAGAAATTCTTCAGCTGCCCCACTCTCCACGCTTGCTGGTGCTCTCACTGAGTAGATTACGGAGGTATGAAGTCTGTTCCTAGCAGCTACACGCCTATTGCGTTGTGGCAACACGCGCTTCTATGTATGTTTGTGTTTGTGTGTGCGCGCGCGCGTGTGTGTGTGTGTGTGTGTGTTATGGAGGCATTCAGGGCCTCACATGTTCCCTTTCAGCCCAGCTCCTGCTGGGTAAGTCTGGTGGGGCAATAAGAGCACAAGCTGAAAGAGGTCCTTGTCTTTGGCCATCCACTCTGAGCATTTGTGCTGTTTCTGTGGTTGTTTCTGCAAAAATACCTTAGCAATGAAATGGGCTTTGACCCACCAGGGCCGCAGCCACTTTTGACAGGTACACATGTAAAAAAAGAAACACTTTCAGTGTTGCTTTGACAAAGTGGAGTGGATGTTTGTGTGTGGCTCAGCGTTGAGGCCTTCTTCAGGCTGGCCTTCTCCTTCATCTGAGGTTGAGTTGAAATGGGCCTCGAGCCCTGTGCTTTCACTTTCTTTCCTGGGTCTTTTTCTCCATTGGCTTCCCCACTGCAGCCCTTGACAGCTTGTAGATATACCTTTTATCATGCTGGAGACCTGGGACTCCATCAGGATTACCTCCTCCAAACTCACGCTTGGTCACCAAACCTTCATCTCACCCCTAACCTGTAGTTCAGAGTCTGGGGTCGGTGACAGAGATAAGTGTAGCTTTGCAATCTCGGAAGCCCCATGTGACTTTGAGGTATTGCACATGTTCCACATCCAAGGGGTGCCAGAGTGTTTCTGGTGCTTCCGGTCTCTTGGCAGGACGTGCTTTCTTACACACCGCACTGCCGTGTCACATGGCGTCTCCGCCCCTGCAGTCTGGCGCTCCTCCCCTTGGCCCTCCGTCAAGCCCTGAGGTTTATTTATGTGGAAAAAGTGAGAGGGCGGCCGGTGCAGGAAACACACAGGAGAAATGAAAACACGGTAGGTCAACAGTGAGTGCAAGAACCAGCGCCTGGGAGGCTGAGCACGGGGCGAGAGGGAAGGAGGGCGAGACACGAGGCCAAAAGCAGGCAACTTCGATTCCTTTCCCTGTCTATTGGATCGCGCCGTGCCAATCCTCTTTCTCAGAAGCCTGAACTTTCGGCCTCTGCTAATAGTCCCTTTCATGCTACTGCTTAACTTGGAGAGACTAGCGGTTTGGAAGCAGGCCAGCGCGCTGCAGGAGTCCTTATGACGTTGTTATTGGTGAGTGTCTGCTGAAAAGATCTAATACCTTTGTTGTGATGGCAGAGTGCCATCGGGCCCTCTTAGCACGAGAGCGATTTGGGTCGCGTGGAGAACACTTACAGTACGAATGCGCCGGTGATGCTGTGGGATGGGGGTCAACGCAGAGGTCGTGCCGGCCCCAGATCCATCAGGTTTCTCTTTCCACCTCCTGCCTCCACGTTGGGGAAAGCTGCTCTGACCGGTCTTCCTGTCGCACAATTGCACTGTTGATGAGTGAGAAAGGTGACATACCGGGCCGCTGTTTTGACCCTTCACACGCGAACCCCTGCGAACCCCTAACACCTGCCTGGACGTCTGGCTGCGTAGAAGACGAACAGAAAAACCGCGGCCAAAAATCTGCGCACAAGTGACACAACAGTCTGCATTAAGTGTAAAATGATAAGTCTGAGCTGGGACAAAGACCCTATTCATACGCTCACTCTTTCTTCACTTAAGAACTGTTTAATGTGGTCGGGGTCAGAGTAGAGCCACGCCAGTGACCTGGGAGTGAGGACAGGTAGTGAACATGAAGACATCCCCTTTTCCTCAACTGCTTCACATCCCAGGACAGGGCTGTGAAGCAGGGTTTTTTTTTTTTCTAAAGGCCACCGTCATCGGTTGTCCTCCGTCAGTTCCAGCGGCTCTTTTGCTGCTTTTTTTTGGGCTCACAAAGCTGCAAATGTGAAGGAAAGGTCAGACGTGAAGGAAGATGCTTCAAATTTCAGCAACGTGACGGTGTCCAAAGGCTATACGTGCAAAAATTCATGTCCCCGTAACACACGTTTGCTGGCACCTTGGATGCCCCTGCCACATGCACTTTTCTGCAGGACCCTCGTGCTTAGACTTACGGCTCCGCTCACTGCCCCCGTGGTGTGACGCCAAGGCTTTGCTAGCAGCCAAACAAACCTGACGCACATCTAAAAATAGCTCCAAAATAAACTGTGATGTGTTCATACGGGCCAGTTTGTGGCCCTGAAAACCTGGGCAAACAGGGAGCAAACAGAGCGCAAGCAGTCTCTCTTGAGGGTGTACCTGGAAAAGGGCAACTTACAGAGACTCTTTATGATCCCTCAGTGCATTTCAACAAAAATATCTTCTCCTTTCAGTGGGGTTCCAATAGTCAGTGCGCAGGCCTTTTTACNACTCTTTTTGATCCCCCAGTGCATTTCAAAAAAAAAATCTTCTCCTTTCAGTGGGGTTCCAAAAGTCAGTGCGCAGGCCTTTTTTCCCCCCCCCCCCCCCCCGTGGAGTTTCTCTTCCACAGGCCTTTGATAGATTTGAATGAACTTATTGTTATGACTCATGTCTGAGTCGTAACGGCGCACAGCTCACCCTTAGTCCACATGTGCACGTCTGAAAGAGAACCATGTCCTCCTGTGATAGGAACCAATTTGGCTTCTAGCCTGAACAGCCCATGTTTCAGTCTGAGCGGCTTGTGTTACTTCTCGATAACATACTGGCCGCTCCATAAGAAGTTGCTTTCAAAAGATTGACTAGGAGAATAGGATGCATTTATGAATTTTGAAGTTCGTCGGTTTAATGTGAACAGTAGAAGATGGGACACTGGGTAACCGGGTTAATTCCTGGAAAACTGGCACTGGCTGTATTTTTGTATACAGTGAAGTTGTTGTGTTCATCATAGCTGTTGATTTTATTTATTAAATGGATCAACACACCACTTTCTGGTTTATTTTTCCATCAACCTGGACCTGAATGCTGTTGTGCACAAAAAGACTCTGTGTGGGATTGAACATGAACCAAACTGTGACTTGCAGCCTTTGGCCATGTCAACTGATTTTTTAGAGATGTCTTGAAGATGATGACTGGCCTCTGGTCGTACCCGATCGACAGCCTCTAGTTGGTTGTCGAGGTCAATTTAGAAATTGACCGTAGACACTTGGGAGTCCAAAAACTTTAGCACCCCCTTTCCCCTCAGCACCCAGCATTCTTCCAAGCAAAATTTTCTCCTGAAACGTTGTGACTAGGCCCATCGTCAACATACGGACCCAGAAGGTCATGGTGGTGCTTCCCATGGAGAAAACAAATGATTGGGAGAATCTGGAATTCCTCGAGCAGCCTTCCAGACCATCATTTCCAATTTTACCTCCTTTAACAACGTCCTGTGATTTTGCCATGACTATCATTACTAGTTGTGGTTGATCACAAGGCTGCAGGCAAGGGAAGCTTCATGATACAGACAGGGTCTCTGACATTACCTATCGTATTCTCTACACTTATGAATTCATACGAATGCAGTTGACTGTATAGATGAAGTCCCTTCACAAGGACTGTAACTCACGTCTGGCCTTTTCATGTCTTCGGTTGTCTTGATGGTTGACATGTCCATCCTACACAGCGCATGCTTCTACTAGAACCACACACGATTATTCCATCCGCGTTCAAACCCTCTGTAATCCTCAAAGACAATCAACTTCTTTCTAATTTCTAAGTAACACACTTGCTGAAACACTTCCTCAGAAGAAATCCCTAACCAGCGATAATCTTGGTGCTTACTGCAGATGTTACTTCCAAATGCCCCTTAATGTCGACTCCTCGTGGGGCTGGTATTCATTTCGATGCCCCTATACTTAAAGCTATGTGCAGTGCACTTAGAGCAGCAATGTCTCAAAAAAGCGCCCGCACCATTCAGAACCTCCTTTGTAGGCTGGTAGAGCCCTCTTTCTCAAAATCTGTTAACTAATTTCACGGTGATAAAAAAAATATATAGGCTTTCATCAGTTTTACATGGTCAATACAGATGTTATATTTTAAAATGTTTGAATGTCAAGGTTTGGGATGTAATTATCAGCTTAAAAAAAAATCACATGTCAATCCGACTGTAACCTCACGGCTTGGAGTTTGACTACCATCTCAGTTGGGATGGACAGTACTGTGTTGTGGGGACAGGGCAGATCCAGTTTGGTGCTTTAGATGACTGTTTTCCTTCCGGCTACAGGGCTCTGGATTCCACGCATCACGGAGGCAGAAGTATGGCAACGTGTTCAAGACTCACCTGCTAGGTCGGCCTCTGATCCGGGTGACAGGGGCGGAGAACGTGAGGAAAGTGCTGATGGGAGAGCACAGCCTAGTAAGTGTGGACTGGCCACAGAGCACTGCCACACTTCTTGGCCCCAACAGCCTGGCCAACTCCATTGGAGACATCCACCGCAAGAGGAGAAAGGTACAGACACTGCTCTACGCTCTTTCCTTTGAGACCTTCCCACGTCTGTGAAAGCTGGACACCTTTGGTTGTTTTCGTTCAGACACAAAACTGCCTTCTCGCAATAATTTCTGCCCGTCTCAGTCCTTTGCCGAAACTAACGCATTCACCCTGCGCCAGCCCAGTTCTCAGTTTCACGACCACGCACGTCACACTCGCCATTAAACCAGAGGTTCGACGCCATGTTTGTTCGCTGGAGACAATCGTGCTTTAAAACGTCCCTTTAAATGAGAGCGTTGCTCCTGCAACGGGGTCTCAGAGGGAATCACGGGACGCGAATATAAAGACCGTCCGCTAACTCACAAACTGCTTGCTAAAGAAGAGCACCTGGCTCAAACTGTAGACTTTGGCATTCCCCTGACAGCATCTTGTCACCAGGTTTCCTGGTCACCGTGAGAAAAAGTGCTGTCTTTCTGAACCCTGAAGAGTCTCCCACATCATTGTCTTGCCCCGCGCAGATCGGGCTGATACCTGCTCAGCGGGTCAATGCTGTGCCTCATCAAGCCATTAGAGGAAATTGGGCAGGGGCTCTTCTCATTATCCGGGGGGTGCATACTTCTGCCCCGCCATTGTCCCAGAACAGAATGAGCCTGTCTGGGAGATTCTTTCCTCCAGGCTTGAATTTCACCTTGCACACCTGTACTATTGAAAGGTCAATGGGCTATAACCAGCAGCTAATCCCTGTGGTCTGGGGGGCCTTGCACAAATCCTAATGACCAGTAATTAGTCAGCAAGCATTCGCCTTACAAAGGGGGCTCTTTTACCCCTTCCTTCTGCTCGTCCAGTGTTTTACCCCCTCATCTAGAACAGTAAACAGGCATCCACGGCGTAATAAAGAAAATATGGTGCAAACGGGCACGGGCAGAGAAGATCGAGAATTGAGCTTGAACTTTGACAACTCCAACATTCCACGGAAGGGGTAAAAAAACACAAGGCCTATCCACAGAGTTCTGGCACACAAAGTCGTAGAGCTGAAACAACACTTACAACAATAACAAAAACAGAGGCAGAGACAGGACTGCAAAATCACTGGCGCAAGCCGCTTTCCCCGGGGCACGCGTGAGATCAGATGGGAGGATGGCGCAGACACGTGCTGCCTGGCGAGCCGGATACGTATACGTAGCAGCCTCTCGGTTTGGAACGGGTCAAGGCAGGTCCGGCTGAGTCTTAAGAGGCTTTCCAAGACGGCGATCCATACCGAATCAGTGTCTCCAGAGGTGAAACACTCGGGTGCAATACCTGTCTGCCTGTCTGTCTAATACATGTCTGCTTCACATTTCCCTTCACTGGTTTTTATTTTGTGATCGGCACATTTCTGCGGAGTCCTCCCTCCTGCTCTATTTTTAGAGAGGGAGAACGAGAGCAGAGCTTTTAGTCAAACTCTTAAACTGAGCAGCCAGACTGCCCATGTGAAAAGTCATTGGAGAATACAAGGCTGCCAAAAATCCCACAGTTTCCTCTGCTACGAACAGCACGAGTGGTCTGCCGTAGCGGCACAGACACCCATACAGTGCCGTATCATATTTGAGTTTCCTCTCGGTAATGGCTCACAAACCAGAGGTCGCGAAATACACAATAACACATTTCTTTGCAAGTTCAAACACTGGACCCCATTCAGAGAACCTGGGGCTCCTGAGTTAGTGAGCGACTCGGTGAGTCAAACAGAGTTCAAGGTCCTGAAAACAAGTGGTGGAATCATGTAGACGCATTAATCCCCAACTGTGGCTGATTCAAAATGACAAAAGACATGAAAAAATATTACACCCCAGTATGCACACACACACACACACACACACACACACACACACACACACGTATGTCTGCGTCCTCAGTCTTTGCCTCGTGTGGCCCGTGTTCCACACAGTTCGTGCTTTTGCACTTTTGTTCACTTCCGTTCAGTCAGTAGGTCCTCCAGTAACAGTTTGTTATGGTAATAACCCAGTATACTAGGTTAATGTTATAGTTTTTTCTATTTTAAATTGCTTTCGTTTCTTTATTTGTTTAAAATAAATTTGTCTATTAAATGTGGCTGCTGTTACTATTAATAAGGAATGAAAAGTATAGCGATAATTAAATAAGTAACTGCATTATAACACAGACGCATATTAACTGCCTCCTTACCTGTTAGCTAGTCAGGTGACTGGTGCATAAAATGCATTTTTGAGTGCATTTCGGCGAAATTGACTGGGGTTTCTCAGAAGAACTCGGCACACAGCATAATGTTCCTCATGGGAACAGCGGAAGTAGATTCCCAGCGTCTGAGTTTGCGCTACATGAGCGATGTCTAGGAACCCATTACACTTGGATGCTGGCGTACAGGTGTGTGTAAAATTAAAATTTGAGGAATGACTCTGTCGGTGGCTCGTGCTGCGTGAGTCCGATTCAGAGGAGGACGGGGCTCAGCAGGAGGCTCCGCAGGCTCTGCGGTTGGGTGATGCAGAAGCTGCTCGATGCTCAGTAACCAGCAGAGGGTGCAGCTATTTTATTCTCAACTTTGCTCATTGCTGACCGATTTAAAATTATGAATGGGGGATTGTGTTTCAGTCAGCGTGGGGTTAAAAGGGAACATGGGTGTGGGGGACTGGGGAATACTAGATTGAAAGTAGGGTGGAAAAAGGGAAAGAAAACAGAGGAAAGAAGAAAAGGTGCTTATACACCAGTTAAAAAAGAGGCTCCAAATGATTTAGTATAATTTAAGACATATGAAAATCTTTAAATGGGAGTGGCTGCGAATAGACAGTTGCACTTCATTCTGGGCACAGAGGAAGCCTTGAGCTGAAATCTGTATGTTTGACAAGGAGTGTGTGCCCACCTGTGTTGATAGTCATGAAGGTATCGTGGATTTTGTTGAAATCTGTGGCACTACCGTCTGCCGGCTCATGATCCCCCGGCTTATAACTGACTAGTACGTTTGTGGACCGTCCACCTACTTGAGAAGCATTCTGCGAGAAGAACTTGTGTGACCTCTTGCCCTCTCCGGACATCTCATTTTATGGTGGGCAGGAATAATAATTACCTGAGCATCTTTTGCATTTTAGCACAATTTTAACAGTCCTGTTAGGTATATTTTTCTTCTTGAGATGTATTATTGTTTTTTTAAACAACATCTACACAAATTCCACTGCTATCTTATATGAGACTCTCACAGCTATGGATCTGCCGCAGATGTCATGAGCGGAGGTCCAACTTTTCTTTCGAAGCAAAGCAATACATCAGAATTTACTGAGGGTTTGTGGGAATAATTTTGGTATATTTATCTGCGAAATATGATTATATATTTAAGTCACCAAAAATAATGCGTTGGTGTTATTACTGATATCATGTTAAACTGCACCGAAGACAAAATGTCGAAGTAGCGCTGGCAGCCTGCACCTCGCAGTGATGTGGGCTATCAGGAATACCCGACACGTGGAAGCATTTATGGAGAAATAAAGGCTTCTCACACAGCACAGTTTTTGGGGGTTGAGGGATTAATACAAGAGAATGTCTGTACTTTCCACCAATCCGAACGCTCTCCTCTGCTCTAAGAATAAACACTCGCTTCCCACTGGACTTTCTCGCACATTTCATACGGAGACCCATCGGGTCTCCTGCTTCGGGGCTCAGCTATGGTCCCAGGACAAGTAGGTATTTCACTGTCCGGTGTGGACTGAGCCATGTGAGATGCGTCTGACAGCGATTTATTGACTGGGTGCTGTTTCTATCAGAAATGTTCAGTTTGTGCTTTTTGAACACCTACATTTTTCTAACTGTCAGGTTTAGTGAAATGTGAAAAGGGAAGGTCAGTTTTTTTAAAAAATATATCTGGCCTTAATACCACTTATATGTGTGTTTAAACCTGAGGCTGTTTTTGTACGAGATGTTTGCTCAAACAAATTAGGCTCCCTCCACTCCTCACACTTCAGCATCAGAATATACACTGAGTTGCCAGTTTATTAGGCATACCTACTTGGTAGTGTGCTGTGCCTCCTTCGCTCTTCAGGACAGCACGAATTCGTCTGGGCTTGGATTCTAGGCCCTCCGCACACGTCGTGCAGGATTGCCGTCCCATGCGGAAATGACTGTGGTGTGTTGTAGCAGGTGTTGCAGCGCCTCGAAGCGTTTGGTGACGGGGACATGGCGCATTGTCGTGCTGGAAGCGTCCACCCGAGCCACGAAGGGATGAACTTGGTCAGCACCGATGTTCAGACACACAGTGCCATTCCAATGTTCCAACGTGGGATCAAGGTCCTAATATGTGCCGGGAAAACATCCCCCACACCATCACACTGCCACCACAGGCCTGTACTGTTGACACCAAGCAGGTGGATCGATAGTTGTTTGTGCTAAATTCTGATCCCTTCCATCGGCATCATGCAAAAGGAACCCAGATTCATCCGACCCGGCAACTTTTTTCCACTCTTCAACAGTCCAGTTTTCTGATGCTCCCGTGTCCACTGGAGAGGAGCTTTCTTGTTTCTTTGCTGACAACATTGGCACCCGGCATGAGCTTTGGCTGTTGCAGCCCATTCGAGACAAAGCGGTGCGTTGTGAAAGGAGATTCTGCCCACCAATGTTGATTTCGAGTGTGATAAGCCTGGTTGTGGCCCGTCTGTCAGCGATTCTCTTTTGGCTCCTGTGGTCCACAAGCTGTTTTCATCCAAAGAATGGTTGATCAGTCTCACACCAATTCTCTGTAAACTCTTGAAACGGCTGTATGTGACAAGGACAACGGTAGTTTGGAAGATGCCGGAACTGGCAACCCGAGTGCCAACTATCGCACGACCGTCAGTGTCACTAAGGTCACTCGTTTTGCCCATTTCAACCCTTAGTAAAACGTTAAGTGATGCTAGAAATGCTGGTCTCTCTGGTTTATACCACACACCACAGTCATGTGACGTATGACCTGCTGAAATGTACAATTTGTGTGAAAGCGGGGGGTCATACCTAATAAACCAGCAGCTCAGTGTATATTTCATATAAGCGCACCAGCTACTCTGTGGCTAAAACGGTTTTTGCTATTTATAATAAAATTCTTGGCCTAATTTTTACAACAGATTATTCTAGTAATTTAATATATCCATCCGTCCATGGATCCATCCATCCATCCATTATCCTTAACTGCTTTTCCTAGTCAGGGTTGCGGCGGTCTGGAGTATATTAAGTGTTTTATTTACATTTGACATCAAGGAATGAATGCGGTGAAATGTGGTAGACAGAAAAATCACAGACAGTTGCTAAGTGAAAACGCTCAGCATTTCTCAGTCTAACTTGTACATTTACATAAAATTTTTAACTTTGCTTTGCTTTTAATGGAAAGCGAGCAGCAGGTATCACTCTCTCTCTTTTGTTCCTGTGACGAATCGCAGAAGATGCTGTTCCCTCCCACCAACCGGCAGCAAAGAACAAATAGAGCACCCCCGACAAGAAAGAGGTCTTTTATTTTTTACGCTGTTTAATTTGGAAATATGATGCAGCAGGACAGCGGTTTAGTGAGTAGCGGTGCTGCCTCCCAGCACGGGGCTGTTTGGGTGTGACTCTGAGTCCAACTCAATCTGTGTGGAGTTTTCTCCTCCCAGTCACTGTGTGGATTTCTTCTGGGTGCTCTGGTTTCCTCCCACAGTCCAAAGCCATGTGTTTCAGGTTAATTCGTCACTCTAAATTACCTGCAACGTGTATATTTGCATTGGTGATGGACTGGAATTGCATCCAGTGTGTATTTTCATAGCCTGGCGTACAGTGATTCTGGGATAGGCTCCGGACTGCGGCAGCCCTAACCAGGATACTGCGGCTACGGATACCGGATCTAATGTCATGCAGGATTTTAAGTAGTTTTAGCATTTTTAACCAAAAAAAAAGCTTTAAACTATGCAACTAATACAAAACTGTCTGTGGTATTGACCCCCCAGCCCTGTGGGAGAGTGGGAGCTCATTCCACCACATCAGGGCCAAAACTGAGAATTGATGGAGATTAATTTTTTTTCTACTTCCTTGGTGCTTGAATTACAAGGAGGACAGATCTCTGGAACGGCCAACGCAACAAATCCCAGGGTCCGTTGTGGAGAGGGAGAAGCAGGGCTGAGATGATTTTTCACAGTTGTGACAGGAATCCTCCACTTAGCTCTCAGATAACTTGTTGTTATCTTCCACCTGGTGCTGTCAGGACGGGACCAATTTAAGCACAATCCTGTAAGCTCTGGTAGCGCTGCCACTGTAACCCACTGCTCAGTTGACCGTTGTTCATTCATACGGGTTTTTGCTGACAAGTGCGGCGCGCCGACAGAGAGAGGGATGTGGGGAGAGAGTGTGAGATGAGCCTGCGATAGGGAGACACAGGTGAGGGTTGAAGAGGGTGAAAGAGAGATGATTGGAGGAGGACTGAAAGGGAGGGAATGTGTGTGTGTGTGTGTGTGTGTGTGTGTGTGTGTGAGAGAGAGAGAGAGAGAGAGAGAGAGAGAGTATGTTGGTACTGCCAGCCCTTCCTTAAATACTATGGAGAAGTTTTGCCGAGCCAAGGTATTTGGGGTCAGATGGCCCTGGGATGGTGTCTAAAAAGTGCTATTGTTGGTGACTTGAGCTGGAGTTTTCAAGGGGAACATGGATGTTATTTCACCAAACAAACCACAGCGAGAGAGGCACATTAGAAATGCACTGGCCCGGCCAGGAAAATCTTACCTTTCTCAGGGACTGCTGACAGAGAGGGAAACTCTCTTGCTTGCAGGAGTGTGTTTCATTTCAGTTCAGCATGAATACGGAGAGAAAATGCTAGAAAAAGTCACAGAGAGAGAGAGAAGAATCTGAACTTTCCGAAGAAAAATGAAAACAATGTGAAAAAGGCCAATAAGAAAAACTGCTTTTGTAAATAAGTGGAGCTGGCAGAACTGGCAGGGTGATGCATTTATGGGTTTCCTCTTTTTCCTTTTGTAGATTATGGAGCTCTAGAAGAAATATCACGATCACGCTGCCGTTTTCAGCACCGAGATAAGGCTGCACTGAGGATTCGGTGGGGGGGCAGTTAGGGAGAACATTCATCAGAACTTGATGAATGCTGGAGCGACTAGGGCAGACGTCATAGGTGCTGTACATCTGGGTGTCAGATATAGCAGAGTCCCAGGGTCAAACATTTTGGAGGTCAAGGGCTTAGAGTGTCCTTCATCCCTAATTTTTCCATTTATCATCTAGAGGTTCAAGTGGACACACTGAATGAGTTGTGCAGTCTGACTATGTTTACCACACCTTGGCAGGAGGAGAACAAGTTGTGTAGAATGAAGGTGGAGGGGTCTTGGTGGGAACTAGGGGTTTCCTTCCGAGAGCAGCTTGGTAAGTTGGGGACAAATAGAGACAGGATCTTTATTCCTTTGTGAAGATGTCAACAAAGCATTTACTCCACAGTTACCCAGGCAGGTGTGTCTGGAGATACTTTGCTAAATGAAAATAGATGTAAATGTAAATCCTATATGACCAGGTGTGTCTGTCATAGTTCATGTTGGGCAGCAGTTAGTTACTGTTATCCTCACACACCTTCTTAATGAAGGTTGGATGGGGGGTGGGGGTGGGTGAAACAGTCTCGCAGCCAGAATAACCAAGAATCAAGCATTCGTATGCTTTTATACAATCTCAACAGCCGGCCAGACTTTTAACAGTAAAGTTAAAGAAGTAAATAGTCGGTTAATGCGCGATCTGGTACGTGGGTGTCTGTGAAGCACGAGCGAGGGAGCGAGCCGGAATCGGAGCCAAGAGAAAGTCTCGTCGCTGACCTCAAACATCTGAGGCAGCTGCACTGTGGCCTTGGCCCTGGCTCTGAGTTCCAGTGCGCCTGCCACAGTAGGATCTCCAACCAGCTGCTGATGTTACAGAGGTTTCTGCCTTAAGTGTGGTGTGACCTTTGTCCTTTGAGCACCCGGACTGTCCTCTTCATGCACGCTGACGTACAACAGTTTCCTTTGGAGCCAGACTTACGGCCCCAAGAAATACCAGCAATAGCATCAAGGAAGAAGGGGGGGGGGGGCTTCTTGAGTTTTTAGTCCTTCAATCCCTACTAGCTAGCAGGTGGCATTATGGCTAGCACTGCTGCCTCTTGACTCAAAGAGCTAAATGAAGGGAAAATGGTTGCATCTCACTGTTTGCCTCCTTGCAGATTTTTGCCAAAGTGTTCAGCCACGAGGCTCTGGAGACCTACCTACCCAAGATCCAGCAGGTTATCCAGGAGACACTGCGTGTTTGGAGCAGCAACCCGGAGCCTATTAATGTGTACCAGGAGTCACAGCACCTGTCCTTTCACATGGCTATGCGGGTGCTGCTGGGCTTCCGCATCTCCGACGATGAGATGCACAGCCTCTTCAACACCTTCCAAGACTTTGTGGACAACCTCTTCTCCCTGCCCATCGACTTGCCATTCACCGGCTACAGGAAGGTATGTTTTGCTCAGTCACACGGAAGTGAGAAGATCAAACTTAGGACAAGTGGATTGCGGTTCTTAACTGTATTAAGGAAACTATAACGTGTAGAATTGCAAAACAAGAATGTGAAGCTGAGTGGATTGAAACTGATGCACAAAACCGAAAAATATAAGATGTGTTTGGTACCTGGAGAAATGTTTTTTAAATCTCCAGCGAGACCAAGACATCAGCGGTCGGTGACATCGGCACTGGCTGCGGTTACAGCTGCCGTCTTTTTCGGAGTAGGGGGCATAGCCCTGTGCCGCTGCTTTCACAGACTTTGTAGATTCCAGGTTAATGACAGGTTTTAAATGTGTTTTCTGTCAAGACCGTCTCCTTCGCAAACCACTCCATTCCTTTGGATCGTTTTCTCTCTGGAAGTTTAATTTTTACGTTTCACCGAGGAGCGCGAAGTAGGATTTTTCCGTCTTCTTGCGTGTTGTTTAGTCCAGCTTTCAAGTCACTGCCGCAGTGCCGTCACCTTCACGCTTCGTTGTAAAGACAACGGAGACCTGGGTGCTGAGACAACAAAAAGTTCCAATTTAGTTGGAGCACAACATCTCGGATGCTACGATGCAAACTTCACTGAGGCACCCACTCGGCTTGCTTTTTTTTTGCCACATATCGTGTCAGCCAGCTTTGGAAAAGGTTTTATTTCTTTATTGACGCACATCTCACCATTTGGTGTCTCCTACCAAACCAGTGAACAAACTGGGATATTTTAAGGCCAATCTGTCCCAGAAACATTGATCCACTTCACAGACATGTTTTCAGCATCTTTGCTTATTCAGCTCTTTTCCTATCTGAACAACACATGCAAAGTAAACAATACAATAAAAAAAAATCACTGCTACCCCGGCGTGTTTGTAACCCTGGTGGTGGTTTTATACCTCGACAGGGAATCCGTGCTCGGGACAAGCTGCAGAAGGCGGTGGAAAAGGCCATCCTGGAGAAGCCGCTGTGCTGCCAGGGGAAGGACTACGCCGACGCCCTTGATGTGCTCATTGAAAGTGCCACTGAGAACGGGACGGAGCTCACCATGCAGGAGCTCAAGGTATCTCATTGCTCTGCTTCTACAGTCCGGCGCTCATTCCTTGATCAACAGCTGTAGGATAAATGGCTGGATGGAGTGGGCCAGGGAAGCGTATTAAACACACGGTCATATTGGGGTCACATTTCTGACCCCAATACATTTATTACATCCAAGAATGAAGCCAATGCATCCAGTAGACACCCCCCCCCATCCTCTTACATTTGAGTCGGACAGATAGCTGCAGAGGTTCTCTAAACCTTTTCTGGTTAAACTTTAGACGGGTGAAACTTTTTCTTGGAGCTATTGCCGCCTCACCTCCTAAATTTGATGGAACATGAACACCACCTGTTGTCTAAGCCTTGCTGTAATCCTTCCCTACATTTCTCCAAAACGTACACCTCTGAGCTGTATGACTCATCTACATTTAATCATCTATCTAATGCTGTCCTCCAAAGTGACTTATGGTCTCACACCGATTTACCTCTTTATACAATGTACTTTCTACTCTATCAGTTGAAGGTAAAGACCTCGATCAAGAGGACTACAGCAGGAGGTGGGATTCGAGTCCTTCTGGTCCACCTGCTGATCTCGCCAACCTGCTCTACACGCTGTGCTCCCAAAGGCTCATCAGCACTTTTCAAACTGCACCACCTGACCAGCCTCCTCCTTGATTCCTGTCTCCGCAGGAGTCCACAATCGAGCTCATCTTTGCGTCCTTCGCCACCACGGCGAGCGCCAGCACGTCGCTGATCATGCAGCTGCTGCGTCACCCGCTGGTGCTGGAGAAGCTGCAGGAGGAGCTTCGGAGCAGGGGCATCCTGCACAACGGCTGCCTGTGTGAGGGGGCGCTGCGGCTTGACAACATCTGCAGCCTTAAGTACCTCGACTGTGTCATCAAAGAGGTGCTGCGGCTCTTCACGCCCGTGTCTGGAGGATATCGCACAGCCATGCAGACTTTCGAGCTGGATGTGAGTGTCAGTGGATGAACATATACCGTGTAGCTTGTTTATAAATGAGGAAACACGGCCATAGACCTCCACTGGGGTCTAAAAGTTTCATATTCAGGGTTGTATAACATTTACACTTACATCTACCTTCATTCAGAGTTTCTCCAAAGCAGTAAATAAACAAATATGGTCAGTAGTGCTGCTTATCACACTACTTGAGTAGCTGCATGCAGGACTGATATTAAATACAGAGGTGATGGTGACACTTGGTGTGATGCAAGTTTGTGGAGCAGTTAGGAGAGAAGAGGGTCTGAAAGAAATGCGTCTTGAGACCCTTCTTAATTGTGGGAGGGATTCAGCAGCTCTGAGGGAGGACAGAGGGAGCTCATTCCACCACATCTGAGCCAAAACCGGGACCACCGGTTCCACCACTTCAAAACTGATTGTTTTGTAGGTCCGTAAGAGAAATCTTTTGAGAACCTTCTGGGACTTTGACAGTGACTCAGCAGTTCTCAAGCATTAATAGTGTAAGTACGAAACTAGAAGAAGTAGTGTACACCAGCTAGTGTAAAAAAAAACTGGTTGCGCAGAAAGGGTTCCGATCGAATGGTTTTCCACGTCATTTTACATTCCACCAGGTGATTCGAGCAATGCAGCACAACTTCAGAGCAGAAATTTCCTCCTCATGACTCTTTTCTTTTCCCGTGTTGCTGTCACACAGGGAGTCCAGATCCCAAAAGGCTGGAGCGTGATGTATAGCATCCGGGACACCCACGACACCTCGGCCGTCTTCAAGGACGTGGACATGTTCGACCCGGAACGCTTCAGCCAGGAGCGCGGTGAAGACAAGGAGGGGCGCTTTCACTACCTGCCCTTTGGCGGGGGGGTGCGCACCTGCCTGGGCAAGCAGCTGGCCACCCTCTTCCTGCGCCTCCTCGCCATCGAGCTGGCCAGCAGCAGCCGGTTCGAGCTGGCCACGCGGACGTTCCCCCGCATCGTCACTGTGCCCGTCGTGCACCCCAACGACGGCCTCAGGGTCAAGTTCTTCGGCCTGGACTCCAACCAAAATGAGATCATGGCCAAGTCCGATGAGATCCTGGGTGCCACCGTCTGAACGGCGGAGGGAGAGGTGGGCAAGGGCTGCGGCAGGAAATAAGCAGTTTTACAAACACGTGCCGTATTCCCTTACTTAATCTGTTGACTAGTGATTTTTTTTTCCTTTAATGTCATCGGACTTTTTGAAGAGGAGAAAGAAGAAGAAGCTGCCAAAATTTATAGTCTTTATTCTTTATTCCTTTTCTAAAAAAAAAAAATTAAAAATGTATATGTAAAAAACAAAAATGAAAGTAATCTAATAATGCACAATATAATAAGTGTCTCTGGTGGATGTGGGGCAGCGAGGCAGAGTGACCGTGTGGGCGTTGCGAAGGGAGGAAACGTGGAGCAGTGGGTCGATAAACAGGGTATAATGATTCATGGAAACAAAGGGACTTTGTGCAGACCGATGGTTAAGGTGTGTCTGGAGGAGAAGAGCTCTGGAAACCCAAGATGGCCTCGACTCCCATCCCGCTTGTCCCCCAGACAGAAGGAGAGCAGCAGAAGGAGGAGCAGGACAGAATTTGGGCGGCCGGAGGCTGGAGGTAAGGAGTGAGAACCTACGGAAAGAGAGATGCAAGGATCTGAGAAAAGGAGCGTTTAAGGAAAGGAGTTGCGAACGTCGATGAAGTCGGAGAGCTAGACGGCGGAGAACTGTGCAAAACTCAGGTGTGAAAGGAACACAGGCAGTTGGGGAACTCTTCACGACGCCTGTCCTGCACATAAAAAGACTGGTTTTCTCCCTCTTTTAGAAACTATAACCTGTGCTTTATTGCAGTGATGTCACACGGAAAATATTCCAGCTAACAATGTCCTAAACAGGTGCGTGTGTGTGTGTGTGTGTGTGTGTGTGTGTGTGAGAGAGAGAGAGAGAGAGAGAGGGAGTGATTGTGTTATAGGTGTGTTAGTTTGCCCTGAGGTGTGTGTCTGTAGTGACTGTTGGTAGCGATGGCGGAGGGCAAAAGGGGGAGAGACTGCTGGGGGCAGCCGACCCGACCTTCTGTGCTGGAGCGGTTCGGAGGCCGGACGAGAGCTCTGCCGCTCCAGCCGTCAACACTATAATGCAAATGATTATAAGCGAAGTTACGGGACCCAAAAAGGAGACGACTGCACAAACACACGCGAGACTAAGTGGAACAGCAGGACTTTCTCAGCCCGGCGGCGACGTTTGCGAAGGGGACAAGTCGACGTTTTCCCAACACGAAAGGAGATCCTGAAACGCAAGGGGCACGAAGTGTCACTCGGGGGCAGAGTCTCGCACAGCGTCACACGCGGCGCCTGCGTGGAAGGCGGCGCTTCGCTCCGAAGGACTTTTTAACTATATTTCTCTAACAGAAGATGTTTGAAACATAAACATTCTATCTGTGACCAACACCACTGATTTTTTTTTTTTTTTTGTAAGAAATAGTGAAACATTCTGCTGCTTCGTGTGTACAGTTTTCTAACTGAGAGTTATAGATTGCTATGATAGTTTGCAACAGAGATTTGCAATTTCTGAAATCCAAGAGGAGTTGGGGGGGCATTTTAGAAAGCCATAAAGTGACGCATCATTACGTTGTCTAATAACCTAATATTGTTATTATTATTATTAATAATATTAATATTAATATTTTAATAAATATTGTTTTAAGTACTTTTTGTTATATTTCAGAATAGAGTTTTAGTATGAAAAAGTTGGTAAATATTGTTATATTTAGTGTATGAATTAACTGTAAACAGTGTTTAAATGTTAAAAAGTTTCCTGTTATTCCCGTAATAATTATTTTATTATCACCATTGCATTCATTTGATATGAATAAAAGAAAAGAAAAAAAAAACAAGCACTTGGGAAGTATGTCAATATTGAGTGTCTGGCAAACGTGTTTTTATGGTTTGATCTGAGTGTCAGTCTGTTTTGTACATAAATTCTTTTTACAAGTTCGCATTCAGAAATAGTTTAAATGCTGTATGGATGTTCTTTTCTCCTTCATCTGTTTGTTACCGTGATCTTAATTGTACTTGGCAATTTTATAAAGTCGTGTAATAAATGACAAAGAAAGAACATGTTGACAGTTATTTAGTACCTTGTTTGGGGAATTTTACTGTTTGTCAGAGCAGATAAACCCTGATTTACCAAGAAAATGCTAAAGCATCTGAACCTTTTAGTCACATATGGGCTGAGATGGGCAAAAATACATAAAGTTATATTTTCATATGCAGTATACATACGTTACATAAAATAAAACATAAACAGTCCCGCTAAGAAGTAGTAATTTGCATTAGTGTTAAATATAGAATATATTTGCCAAAAACATATCAAAATAAATAGAATATGCTTTACTTTTGAAGGACAAAAAGTACTTTTCCTGAGAAACATCTTACATGTTGGCACAGCATCCAAGCTGTGATGCGAAACCACAAGTGGAAAGTTCAGGTGCTCATTGCTTACAGGGAAGAGTAACCGAGAAGACAGACACTGACAGACCCCCACTCTGCGCGGTTTATTGTCATGTTACATGGCCGCCGGTGGGGTGCAAGAGGAAAACACACAACCCAGAATCCCATACTGTGTGTGTATTTAAACCTCCCTAACTGACTCGTGGCAAGATTTTTTTTTTTTTTACAACAGAACATGATAAACAAAAGCAAAGAAGTAAAATACCCCCCCCCCCTATTGATCAAGGTGGTCTTATTGTCTGTGTGACTGTATAAATAGGAAATACTGTATATACTGCAGATTTTGCTGTGGACAGAGGCAGACTTATCATTCGCCAATGGTAGAAAAGCACCTAGGACCCCCGTGAAAAAGATGTTTGCATATATATTTCTGTTTAAACTTACACCAAAATATAAAACACAACATTTTCAGTTGCTTCCTGTCAAATTAGTCCTCCCGCTGTCCCAGCTTACTGTTACTGTGGTCAATAACATGGAAATTACCATTATTGTCATTCGTACAAGCCTGATGTCACATGCAGGAGCGTGTAGAAAGTGCCACTTGTCTTCAGCACGATGCGCTTAAAAGCGACGCCTCGAACCAGCACCTTTCCGCTCGATGTGGCAGTGATGTCACCGCACACCTGTTGCAGGTCAGATCTCAGCCGATTGTTAACCGGGTCCAGGACAGGTAGTTATATCGGCTGGGGGTCGACGGCAGGTGCAAAGGCGCAGTCTCCCGTTTAACAATAGAAGAGAATTGTTGGCATTTTGATTTTTTTTTATTAAGACCTTACGGTAGGTTGTACTGTTACAGTCACGCTTCATAAATTACCGACGGATTAGAGCACAGCAGCATACAGCCTGGAGGTTTACAGCGGCACTTCTGCTAAGCCCTCGAGGGAACATTCAAAATGTATTTTTGCAGCTTGGCCTGTTTAGACTAATAAGGGCAGAAAAGGGTGAGAACTGAGATCGATGGGGGGGCTCATTCCTATCTTTGTCTCGGCCCCCCAAACCATTAAATCCACCTCTGGCTATGGAATAAGTATATTATACTTTGAAGGGCGAAAGATGTTGCGGTGAATAAGATACAGTACTATGCAAAAGTGTTAGGCGTGCAACTTCAGTGTCTGTTGAGAAGTACAGGTAGATTCTTATCTATCTATCATCAGGGAGGTTTCTGGTTGGTCCCAAATTCATTGTGCAGCCTGAGAATGACCTCAAACACCCAATCTCACTCATACACAACTATGTTGGGCAAAAAGAAGGAATCCTGCAACAGACGGTCTGGTCCCCACAGAGCCCTGATCTCAACATGATCGAGTCAGTCTGGGAGGACATGCAGAGACAGTCAAAGTCTGCAGAAGAACTGTGGCCAGTTTGGAAGAACCTACCAACTTCCACCTTAAACTGCATGCAAGTTTGCATAAGAGAATTGATGGTGTTTTAAAGGCAAAGGGTGGTCCCACCAAATATTGATCTGATTGAGGTTTTTTTTGTCTCCTGCACTTTTTAGAAGGTTTATTGATTAATAAGTTTTCATGGCATTATGTCTGGAACCATCCTCGCTTTATAGCATTTTTCCCACAGGTGCCTAACAGTTTTGCACAGTACTGTATATTTTGTCGAAAAATGCCACATAACTGGGCAAAAAAGGCCGCTACGCTCAACAAAAAGCTTAGAACTCATCTTTGACGATTGCAGACATTTGGTAGTTTAATAAGCGGCTCTCGACAATTAATCGTACCATTTTTGCTGCGATCATGTGTACGAAATAGGCTATACGGTTCCCCCATATAACACGGTCCCGTACAATAAACAAACCATCTAAATGAATGGTAACGCGAATCCGCTTTATGAGCAGATCAAGGCCAAATTATCCCCTTTATGCTCATTACATGAAGGAAATCTATATTTATTGTAGCATCCCGTGCTGCTCAGGGCAACTGCAAACAGATTGTATTTGCGTAAGAATTGTCAGCAGTGTGGAGAACCGCTGAGGAGACCGAGGGTGTCTGAAACGGGGTTGGCACCGTCTCCGAGGGTCACACGCCTCTGGCAGGATGGCGGTCCACAGCAGAAGCTGTCCGCTCACCCTTGATAGCTGGACCCTCCAGCCGCTGCCTTGTGCGCCTCGTGTTAATAAGTGCTGTGTTACGGAAACTGTCCTTGTGTCTTCATTCTCTCCACCGAAGCCCACAGTCACGCTCACTACAATATTTTTATAAGCTGTTACAGCGGCTTTTGCGGGACTCGGTCACACAAGGGCTGACTGTTCCGGACGCGAGCGTCGGAAATACTGGCCCTGGTGCCCTCGACTGCATTACAAAAACTTTTATGTTTGGTATTTTTATAGGAACATTTGCGAAGCCATTCACACACTTAAAATGGGACCGAATTCTCCAGGCTTTGCCATTATGCCATATTTTGTCCAGAAACCACAAAATTCATTTTTGATGAATTGCTTAAATGCAGTTATATAAATAAGAAAAACTTCACATGCAGTTAAAGTGTATCAATCAACCATCTAACATACACAAGTCGCCATGTGTTTGTGTTAAAAAAATCACGGTCATAACTGGTATGAAACATGTCCTTGCGTACATTTTGTACAAAAATAAACTAGTAAAATGTGCCTGCGAAAGTCTACTTGAGGTCAGAATAAGTAATAATAAAAAGCATTTCGGTACAAGAGAGAAAGTGTGTTTTTAGTGACTGTCAAATATGTGTTCGTTTTTCATGTCCGTTTCATGTGGGAGAACAACCGCAGCAAACAACCAAACAAACAAACAAACAAGTCTCGATGGAGACCAGATGTGTCCTCCTCCGCCGTGGCATCAAAGCTGAACACGAAATTGCAAACCAGAGTCAACAGAAATTTGAAAAGTACAGATCTGGCCAAATGTTTGCATCTTTACTATTCCGGAAAAAGAAGGAGAAAAAAGTACTCCTCCTGGGGCCGACTGATCTCATCGAAAAGCTGCCGTTCGTGGAAGATGCGATTAACCATCAAGTGCTGCTTATTAAACAGCGAAATGACCACAACCATCAAAGAAGAGTCTGTAAGAATGATTTCTCTCTGTTCCAAAATGAAATATGGAGCATGGCCTCCAAGCCCTGACCTCCATCAGACACTTTAGTCTAGTCTTAGTAAAACGCAGTTTTGCCAACAATCCCTCTTGGAATAAGCGCACATCACGAAGGAGGGACCTATGGGGATGAAGCGGTTCGGAAACATTAAGTGTAGTATATGGATCTGTAGCGTGTGCGGAATATTGGATGGGGTTTTAGATGAGGAGAGGAGACTGCTGACTGGACGGACCGAAGTGATCGTGGTTCGACGTCCAGCCCTTTGGATACGCAATGAAAGGTGGACACGAGGAGCCGATCAGGACCGGCCGTGTTGACCGGAGCTGGCGAGACCCCCGGGAGCGTCACCAGCGGATAACTCGACACACGTTACATGCATGGTGCTCATTTCGTTTTCCTTCCTTCTGTCGCTCCAGGATAGTTGGACGGCATTTGCTGAAATGTGGTTTTCTCCCTGCTGCCTAACACACTTTATGAAGCGTGGGTGTGGCTTTCATCACACAGTTGGATTTCATCGCAGTGTAACGTCTGACTCTCGGTACTCATAAATAAAGCCAGAAATAGAGCTTTTGTGGTACAGAAATAACTGAGGCTAAGTAGTGTTGCGAACCGTTGTTCTTGTTTCAGAAATGGGTCTATATGTTGTTGCTAAATGATGTCAGAGGGCTTCAGCGAGAACCTTAGGATGACTCTGCTGGAAACACCGGTCGGTATCTCCTGTGGTTCGACACGTCGTTCCACCGTGATGTCGGCTTCTCTGATTCTTAGGGCAGGGCAGGACTTTAGTCCCACAGAACTCGACGCACAACAGTTGAACACATAGGACACATAAGCAGAAATAAATAAAAGCAAAAAGCTTTTAGATACACATGTGCATATATATACACACACACACACACACACACACACAAGCAAACAAACCATCTGAGGTAGGTAGACAAAGAGAGAGAGGGAGAGGGAGGGAAAGACTGAGGGAGAGAGAGAGAGAGACAGAGAGAGGAAGGGAGAGATGGAGAGAGGGAGAAGGTGGGAGAGGGAGGGAGAAGGAGAGAGAGAAGAGAGAGAAGGAGAGAGAGAGGGAGAGGGAGAGAGAGAGAAGGAGAGAGAGGGAGGGAGACCGGGGGGGGCAGGTGTGTGAGATCATGAAAATCAGATACTCTGAACTTGTTAAGAACCACATAAAGTCCCCAAACCCAGCAGGTGCAGGAACTGCACCACAGTCCAGCATTGCACAAGAAGCACACATTGGCAGTTGGGCCTGTGACACACACACACACACACACACACACACACACACACACACACACACACACACACACGTATCAAATATGAAATGAGAAATGACTGAGTAAGAAGGAGATCTTCCTGTTCCCACATGTTCATCACTTATCTGACAAAGAGCTGCGCTGAGACACCTCCAGGTGCAAAGGTTCATGGGAAACTCATGACTGCAGTGCCTCATGAAACTTAAATCTTACACGGGGCTGTGATGTCAAAGAAGGGTCAACATTGCTGACATGCAGCCATATTACTGTAAAAAAAAAAACCTGCTGTATTTGCATATTTTGCATCTCAGCATTGGCAATAAACAGAATCTCTGTGCTGCATGTGCGACTGCGGGACCACCGATTCCTTCTCTTTTAAATCCTCTGCAGGTATCGTCCCACCGGACCGCCGAGCTCATTTATACAACTTCTGAATTTTAACCTATAGGCCTTTGGCAAAACTTTCCTGAAATCTGCTATTGTGAAACGCAGCTATTGTGAAAGTCCCCAAACGCCGGGAAGTTTGTCACCGCGTCGAGAGCGGTTGTCACTGCGGGCTCAGGACCTGGAGAACAATCCTCATAAATCAAGCGTGTTTTTACGGGTCGAACTTCTCGCAGCAGACCTCCGTCACGTTTTCTTAGGGGAGCCGAAACGCGAGATGAACCCGCGAAAGTTCACGCGAAAGGGAACGGTTTCTTCCAGCCGTTCGGGCACCATTTTGTTCTGCTGTAAGATCACGCTTCAGCAGAAATAAAATGTTTTGTTTAGAAATAAAAAAAAGAAGAACATGATATTATTGTAGCGCATCATTACATCCCCTGGGCAACTTTACTTGGTGGTAACTGAGTAGTAAATTCAATTTGCACACACAGTACTGTCTTGTCAGGCACTTCGTCTAAATGGAAACTATTTAAATTACTTTTGAAGGGGCAAAAGAAACATTTTGTCCAGATTTGTTTTCAAGTGTAACTATTACAGTGTGACAGTGATTTTTCACTGCATAAGGAAAGGCACCGGAAACCCTCGAGACTGTCTTATAAATTTAGGGTTGCAAACGGGATAAAAACTCAAGCCGCTTAAATTTAGCTAAAAGCAGTTTTTGTACGATTTCGCGATTTTATATTTCCGGCGTGTTTGGATCCTGCCGCCGACGGAGACGGTGATGGTTCCTCCGTTTGGCCACAGCCAGCTGTGGAAGGGAGGGATTGACCGGCTACGAATGGCTCCGAGGGGATAAAAGATCTAAGGCGAAGCGAGAGGTCTGCTGAGATTCGGCTTTTCGGAGATGAAGGAAACGTCCGCGAAGCTGTGGAAACGGCCGTGCAGGGGGGGCACTTTCACGCCTAAAGCGTACGGTGATCTCTTTCTTTACCGCAAACCCAGTCTTGGACACGGATTCATTCCAGGCTCGTAAAACTCCCTTGTTTCTCCGGTTTCATTACGGGACAGAGAGAGAAGATACCGCGAGGTCAAGTTCACGAACCCGAGTTTGTTTCCAGCTCGCACTCTACCTCTCCAGAACGTTTCTCTTTTTTTCCCCCTCCTTCCACCTTCATAAACATATGACAAATTTGAAAGCAAAAGCATCATTTCAGATGCTCTGATGTGGTTCACGGACGAGCTGTCGGTGGAACACCTGTGGGTCTTACATGTTTTGGGATGATGCTGGATCTCCAGGTTAAAAAAAACAGTCAAGCTGAGGGCCTGAATGTGTCTTCTGAGGAACTTTTGTGGCACTTTCACTTCATGAGAAACAGTCACACGCCTTTTCTCTCCTCTTTCCCTGAGCTTCACGAGAAACCGTCAGGACCCCTGGGAGCAGCACCTCTGCTAACCGTAGGGGTCCTAGTCGGACCTGTTCATAATCGCTGCAGAAGTAAAACGGGCAAAGGACTGAGGCTGGTTTGGTGACTCTTCAACTAGAATTAAATTTAATCTGAAACGAAAACCCTGGTAATCAAGTCCGGCTTCACGGAATCGTGCGACTATAACAGAAACAGACGCTCATCGCGGCGTCTCGTGTTACTGTGACTCCGCGGAAGATGCCGGCTGATGTGCCGACGATCCGCCGGCTTCGAACTTAGCGAGTGTTGGCTGTCAGAAGACGTGTGGTGTTTTCCATAAGCTCACTCTCGCAGGTCACCGGCGCTACCCGTGGAAACCTTTTTGTGTTTTTACTCTCATCTATGTGTCATCACAAGATTCCCGTTTCCAACAACAACGTCTGGGCATTTTTCTCGAGAGTTTCTCGAGAATCTCAGCACCCCGGTGCTAAACCAACCTGTAAGTTACGCCAAGGCTGCCGATTGTGCTTTAAGGCAGAACTACAGACCTGCAATATTTACATTTTATTGTTAGAACATGTATTATTTCATACCCATCCTTTGGTGTGCTGTTGTTCAGGTTATTTTTGTCAACCCGTTGGATTCATACCTTTAAAACTCATTTACAACCAGCATCTCTGCAGGTGCAAACATTTCTGTTCCCATAAGGGGCAACGAATTCGGTCAGAAGTTGACCCCCACCAGTCGGGTGTTCGCATCTATCTGGTGCTGAGCATTGTGGGAAATAAATAGTTAGTTAGCGGTAATGATGCATTTTTTATTCAATTTTTTGTTTTATTTACAAATAAAGAAGCAAAATTGTCTCCCGGCCATCTTTAAATCTCTTCTCCGGGTTTATTTTGTGGAAACGTTTTCCTACCCACAACCGATTGAATCACCTTCACTATGGATGAATACAGCAGCTCCTCACCGTCAGCCAACCTCGGTTGTTTTAAAAAAAAACAGACACTCTGCCTCGAAACATGCTTTGCTTTCTGTTTTGAAGGTCTTGCTGGAAAAACGAGACCCATGGAAAAGTGGCAAAGCTGCTCAAGGCAGGGTGAGAATCCTCGGCCTCAAATTCAATTTTCTGAGTCACGAGCTGTCATCTGTCTCTGCCAGAGGGAGTCGAACATCAACCTGACGTCCAAGCTCTGCTCTGCGCAGTTAAAAAAAAAAAACAAAGGTACGAAATCAAAGCTGAAAATAACCTCGCAATCCAGTCGTTTACAGTTTAAACTTGTTTTCTTGTTCGAACCCTTAGTTTTGGGCAAAGAGGCGTTCACAGTGGGGAATATTCCTATAAACACTGCAGACCGGGCTTTTGTTTTGTGGGGCTGAATAGATGATGAGCACAGACAAATGGTCTGGAAGAGCTGAGAAGCTCGGGACTTAAACGGTACCAAACATCAAATCAAAACATCATCAGTCCTTCCCGGAACACAGACCTCTCCTGTTTGGAAAAATAATGGCTTATCGTAAAACCAGGGGCTCGACAACTAGTGCCCGGGTGCGAGTTCGTGTCCCGCTCTGTTTTCCTCAGGTTTCCTCCCACAGTCCAAAGACGTGGTTTCTCTAAACTGCCCATAGAGCGTGTGTCTACGTGTGAATGTGTCCCATCCAGGGTTTGTGTCACAGCCTAGTACCCATAATTCCCGTTATACGCAGTTTCACCCTTCAGTGGTCTTTAATGTACGTCACAGTAGCAAACAAACATGCCATGAGGGGTACATGACAGAAACGGTGTGTCACACATGTGATATCGGTCAGAAAATGGTCAACGAAGACCATTCGGAAACAAAGAGCTTGAAGGACCGGAACAAGATGAAGCGGAGGTACTCGGTGTTAATGATTTTAGATGCAATATACTACGCGCGTAGCCGATAACTCCCTTTTGGAGCTTCGTGGAGTGAATTATTCTGCGGCTTCTCCCAGTGGAATGATCGTGCTGGCTTGAGTAAGAACGGCATATACAGTTTGTCGCTGAATTCGATTAAAACCTCAGCTTACAAATCTTGCCATACAAATTGTAGATTACAGATGCTTGCAGAGCAAAACAAAGGGCAAACAAACAAAAAACAAAAGTTCACGTCACCACGGTGTTTTTGTTGACACCCTGACCAATCACTTGACGTTCATCTTCTGATTTTCTTCATCAAGTTACACCGCGATGCTGTCAGATCGTCCTTCCTAGCAGTTCCCCGCACGTGTGCCCGGCCACCCCTCAGCTGCAACGCTTGCATCCCAACCACACGTGCCCTGCAGTTCTTCTCGTCCACAAGGGAGAGCGTCGGGTCCCTCGTTGCCATTCCCTCCACGCACGGAATGCACATTTCCGACCGCAGCGCTCGGGAGCCATTCTCCAAGCACATATTTGGAAAGAGAGATAATTTGGGGTTGGTTGGGTTTGATCATTGTTCTCCGAGCAGAGCGCTGTGTGTTGCAGCCGCAGTCGCTGCTATGCCACAACTCCTCGAGGCTAGAAGTTCTCCTTCGCTGCAGGATTCCTGAGGAAATTCTGACATGTTTTTTTTCTCCTTTGCATTTTTCCAGTTTTCCACAATAGAAATACAAAATCTCATGGAAGAAAAGCAAAATCCTTCACCCGGCGTTGGTGTGCCACATTTTTATCCTCCAAAAAATGCAGCTGTAATATCTACATTGGACAATCTGGTGCGCAGCTGAGATGGATTATGCTTGCAGAAAACCAACATCTTTAGAAGAAAAAATATAAGAGGAAAGTTAGAGAAAAGGGATCTTCTGGGCTTGTCAGACACATTAAGGAACATGCATGAATGTGAAATTTACAAACCCTGTATGGAGTGTGACTGGAGACATGACATCTGATTGGGTTTCAGTCTTTCCTTTAAAATATCTCATTTCTAAATTCTGCCACAGTATATCTGTGTTTTGGTACCTATATGTAAAACTATTGATTTAAGTTGCTGTCTCCAGTTTCTAGAAATTGTCCAAAAATCCAGCAACATGCAGATGTACAAAGTAGCGTCTCTGTATCCTTGTGCTCTGGAGAGTAGAAGACAAACCCATACTTTTACCAGGTGAACACAGATATCGCTTGTCTAGCCCAATGAATTTGTAGACTTTCCTTTGGTGGCACTCACACATAGAGTTTTGGCCAACATTATTGGCACCCTTGCATTTTAGGTACAGTCATGTATAATATGTCATGAAAAACAGTGGGCAGTGAAAAAAGGGTTGGTCTATATGCGCTCATTTGTTTCATACAGAGCGACGCAGGATAAAGCAATAAGAATTAAAAGGTACAAGTGTGGAAATAGAATAAAACTGAAAAGTTGCCATCACACAGTTACTGGCACATTTTTGAACAATTCACATGTTTGGTTAGAAGAACTAGATTCTCACTACTGTGAAGTTAGACTCACAAGAGATAAATTTCCAGAACTGACGCGATGGCATGAATTAACCAGTAAATGTTGGCTTTAATGGTTAAAAAGGGTAATTTTCCCTCCTTGTTCCTTCAAGACAACGGTGAAGATGAGAGCTCTCTGAAGCCATCAGAAAAACTATTATCACCAAACATGAACATTCAAAAGGGTACACGGCCACATGGAGACCTTGGCAGACCTTTTTCCACATTTCACAATGTTATTAAGAAGTTTGTTGATCATGGAGCTGTCAAGAACCTCCCAGTATGTGGTGTGAAGAGGAAAACTGATCTTCAACGGTAGGGGCAAACTGTTAAAGAAATACCACATAAAACATCCACTTTAAAACTGGCTTGGACTGATCTAGAATGATGGTTTCAACCTGTACCATAAACTGCATGCAAAACCAATAAGGGCTTTAGGGGCGAAGGGCAAGGAGGATCCAGCTTTTGAAAGACAAACATATAAAGAAATGACTGATCTTTGCCCAAACCAACATAGAGGAACCAGCATCCTTCTGGGAAAATGTTCTGTGGACTGATGAAACCAAAATCGAGGTCTTTGGCAAAACAGACCAGTGAGATGTTTATCGGTGAGGAAATGAAGCTTATAAGGAAACGAACACTGTCCTACAGTTAAATATGGTGGAGGTTCCATAATGCTGTGGGACTCCTTTGCCACCTCTGGTGCTGGAGGCCTTGAATATATTTAGGAAATCATGAAATCGGAGGATGACCAAGGCATTTTAGAGTGAAATATGCTCCCCTGTGTCAGAAAACTAGGTCCAGGTCAAAGGTCATGGTTTCTCCAGCAGAACAGTGACCCAAAACACACATCCAAAGGCACAACAGAACGGTTAAAAAGGAAAAAAATCAAAAAATCAGCAATGAGTTCTGATCTCAATCCAACTGAAAACCTTTGGAAAGAGCTGAAATCCTACAAACATTCAGGAGCCACAACAAATTGCAGCTGAAGAGTGGGAGAAACTACAGCAGAAAGGTGCAAGAAGCTTCCAGATGCTTGAAATGTTTGGAGGCCGTCATTACCGCTAAGGGTGGTGCAACCAAATATTAGGGAAGGTGCCTTTAATACTATTCAGGTCATAATTTCTTCTTCTTCTGTGAAAAAAAAAACTAGATGTATGTTATACAGACATCTTCTTTGATGTATCACATTGAACATCCTATTAAATTATTGTGATGATCAAAAGTTGGTAAATTTCCAATTATTTCAGAAGATATTATAAAAGATTTACCTAAAATGCAAGGGTGACAGTAACGTTGACCAGAACTACAGATAATGCGCTTTCACAATCGTGTGATTTTGGTGTAACCGTAACAATTTTGGTCACGCCTCATGTTTTGGTGCGAGGTTCTCACTTACAACTTTATTTCATAGTTCACCCATGCTGTGTATATACACACCATTAACCCCGTAGTACAGCTACACTGACTTCAGGTTAAATACCCTTCCGCTGCCAATAGTAAGGATTGAACGATTTTTACACCAAATGGGTGCCTCCAAACCAAAGCCCTCAAACCAGTGAAAAATGATCAACCTGAGACATTTGATGTTATGCATCAAAATATTCCTTCAATGTTCCATAGTAATGATTTACCTTTGTGTTGCCAACCACCATCACTGTAAAGATGACCAGGTCCAAACCAGCTGAAGACCCTACTCGCTAAAAATGGGTTTTCCATCTCAGCTCCAGCTGAGCACGTGCACCAAGGACACAGACATATACAAGGCCATCTTGCTCACGTTTCTGCTGAAAGCGGTCAGTGCTGCCCGATGAGTAACGCGCAAGCGTTACAGGTGACCACGCTGACTGCAGAAGGTTTCACGCGTTCACCTTGCAGAGTTGACAGTCTACGACCTACAGACAATAGTTAGGAGCATGTGGGGATATTTAATGTCACTTCAGAACTCCGGCCCTTGCTATCGTTTCACCTCTGACAGGTTTACAGCACTGGTTATTTGCTCGGTTTATTTTCATGTCCTGTGAACGTGGTTATTTGTGATCATGCGCTGTGGATGATCCGTATCAGGTTACACGTTTTTGGCTAATAGGAACAGGGAGCTGCAGCCTTTGTGACTGGTTGTGGACGCGGCCATCTTCAGCTGGTTTGTCACTGATTTGGACACGGTAGTTTGTCCAGGCGTTTTGTTGCATCTCTCAAAAAATCACCCGAACCTTGCTGACTGTGGAAGACTTTGTCAGTTTGGAGTGCACTGTTTTCAAGTCCTTTGTTGCTATTTGTTTCTCATGCTTATCCACAAAAAAAAGCAAAAAACAAAAAATGGGGACTACTTTGCTCATCTGTTATTTCATTCCCTTGTTTCTTCTCTCCACCCTCCAGGAGAAAGTCCGCTTTATGGTCATTCATCCGCCCAGCAACGTAATGTGAAAGCACTTAGTGTGGCAGAGATATATACAATCCTGGAGGCTAAGCGTGTGCTCACAAGCCATAGAAAGGCAAGTTTTTAACTTCTAATTGCTACAAGCTGACACTTTAGATTAAAATCTTGGTTCGGACCGGTAAGAGTTCTTACCGAGCTTTAAGATCTCAGTAAGTAGCCGTGGGGTGGCTGGTTTCCGGTACTCAGCCACTTTGCGGAATATTTACATTACACGAATGTCACTCCGGCTTCCAAAGTCACTTTGACGCTGTGAAATGTTGCTATTGTGTGTAAAACGTATCTACAGTTTCCAGTTTCTACAACTTGAGCCATCACTATCCTAAAACCAGACTAAGCAGAGGTTGACTCTTGTGTATGTGGGATAAACTTTGACCATGTAGGCCAATATCCTTGCTGACTAAAACTGTAGACATTCTGGTAATATTGGCAAGTATGTGTGGAAATAAAAAAAAAAAGAGATATTCATTTCCTAACTGGAAACCTGCTGAGAGAAAACTGAGCAGCAGTTGTCTTTTGGTGCCATAGCTGTATTCCTCAGAATGTCACGAGGTGCTCCTTGCAAGGTCCAGCAGGCCTGCAGTTGAGATCCAGGCTCAGAGAGCCAGAGGCAGCAACCTGATGGTTTCTGAACTCCTCCTTCAGTCAACTTTGAAGTTGTACCTTTGATTCTAGTCATGAGATAGTACAGATGTTAAGGGCATCTGCTCAAAGGCACATCTGAATCAAAGAAGCTCATCATACACCCACAGGTCAGCGAGATGAAGACCAGGAATGAAAGAGACCAGTCTCGTGATGTCCTTCACTTGCTCCTGAGCGGCTGGGATGTTACAAGGTAACAGCTGGAGCAACTCCGAACACACGCATCAACTACACTTAACAAACCCTGAAGTTAAAAACCCTGCTCTGGGCAACGTCTGTCTCTCCATTGTTGCATCTTGCCTTCATAAAGCTTTGTGTGAAAATCCCTTGAAGACACCTTCTCACACTGCGGTGCCTTGTGTTTGTTGCATGGCTAAATCGTCTCGTATTTCGTATTTAGTTTAGCGTGATATTCAGCATAAGGGAAAAGATGCCGGGATTTACTTTTTTCAAACTCCATTAGAAGTGAGCGAGAGACACTCCGTTGCCATGTGGCGGAGACCATGGTGTTTACCGAGAGTTACTCAACAAACAAACCGAGGACAAAACACAGAGCAGAACACGATACATACAATTAGACGCGTCTTTTACAGGGCAAACCGCGTGGGGGGAAGGTCTTCTAATCTAGCTGGCTCCATAAAAACACACAGACGGTCAATGTTGAGCGTATACGTTTGGACAGCAAAACGGAAACCGCCGCTTCCTCATTTCCTTTTCCTTTTCGCTCCCAAACTCGTAAACATCGCTCGTGCCGTAAGTCACGTGGTCTCCATCGCATCTCCGATGGGGTGCCTGCGCATGCCACTTGGACTGTGTTGTCCTGCCATTTCCTGCCTGTGTTCCACCACGCTGTTCTGATTTTGTGCTGCTGCTGGCAGTGGCTCCATGCTTGTAAACTCTGCCTGAACCCTTCAGTATGGAGTTTCATACTGGGAGCGTCATTTCCAATTACATCTCTCCCCCTTGTTCACTCCCCTTCATTACCCGGTGCGCCGATTCTACTCTTCCTCCGTTCCGTCCCCTCTTGTACGTCTTGCTTTTTTGGACCGCGGTCCCACTGTGCAGGATTAAAAGCCCGAGCGCTCGGGACAGCGCGCCGGCACTGCTTTCGGCTTCTGTCACCTTGCCATACAGTTGTGGGGCCCCTGACGGCTTCAGGGTGCCCAGACCTTCCCTTCTGCCCCAGCAGTGACTCCAGCGTGGCTAAAGATCACCCCCTGAGGAGCATCAGCTAACCACGTGCCACCTGGCAACTGCCACAAGGTGCTATTCCAGATCTCCCTGGTCGGGGTCCGTGGGCTCAGCTGTGTTCTCCTTCCCACAGAGCAGCTGCTGAAATGGAGCCACTGTCTGGTTTCTCGCAGTTGGCAACTGGGAAACACGCTGCTGCTTTCAGAGGGTTTGATGTGTTTAGTCCTCAGGAACAGCAAGGGGTATTTTGCACAAAGCTACTGTCGGCACAGTATAGAAAACTGTATCATTACTGTCTCATATTTGGAGCCTGTGCCTCCCGGTCAGCTCGGGAAATACTTGCACCGCCTTGGTCTTCTGCTGATAAATTTCCCTGCGCTGCTAGTTCTTTTGTCCTTATCATGTAACCTTTGACTCTGGAGAGGGATATATTGTTCAACCGATATCCCCCCGGCAAAGAGGTGGGCCAAAGGGAAACTGCCTCAGGCATCTGTCAAAAAATGTGATATTTGTTGCGTGCAGCCAAACTTGCCGAGTAGATGCCCTTTGCTGTCACGCCATACGTTATATATTTACATATAAATATGGTTATATTTACATATAACCGACATGGTCAAGCTGATTTAACCATTTGTACAACTGAATTCACTCAGGGTACCTTGTTCCAGAAGTATCTTGATGGAGGTCACTACAGCAGGGGGTGGGATGTGAACCTGGGTACTTCACACGTAAAAGCTGTAACCACTACACCACCCGCTGCCCCAGGCTTGTACTCACCTGTGCATTATGTCCGTGGGGGTCCGCAGAGAGAACGCCTGTGTATCCAGGGACCTTGCCTTCCACCTTAAATCCAGTCAGATTTTTTTTTTTCCCCCAGAAAAAGCACAGAAGGACAAATATCAAATGACACCCCCCCACCCCCCTCTGTGTTTTGTTGGACTAACATTTTTGAGATTAAAAAGCAAAGACCGGTTATTGAAAAACTTAAAAAAAAAAAATAAAAATGTTTGGACATTTCTTTGGATGAACCCAATATATGTTGAAGTTGAGATCCCTGAAGATGAAGCCAAGTTGTTTGACTGTGTTTTAATAGCTTCTATAACAGGATTTGGCCCAAGAGTTTCAATGTTAAGCTAATTATGGTCCCTGCTTCTCCTTTTTAGGCCTTTTCTGTATTTAAACATGGAGATTAGAACCGTCTACGACGAGGCTTTCGTTTTTACGAGAGACGCCATTGAACCCACTGCCATCTGGATACGTTGCTTCTAAATGATACCTGGGTGTCTTCTCCTTGCTAAACCCAGCCCTGCTGACTCAGGATTTATCAACATATTGGATGTTAATAGGCACTGCGCATGTTAAGACACCCAAAATGCTCCTCAGTATATTCTTCTATAATTTATCACATTGTTTCAACACCACTTTTGGGACTGAAACTGCTTTTTCCATAAATTCCCCAGAAACAAGTCTTTGTTCTGTCCTCATGTTTCTTCAGGCTCTTATCAACCAGCCAGTCAGTCTTCTGTGTCACATATCTCCCACGCGCTTGCATATGTGGCCACACATCTGACTGATGCTACCTAAACATTACGCGATGGGGCACCTTTTTTCTGCGGCGGGCCAAATGTTTTCAGAGGACGTTTGGCACGGCCCTCAGGGCTGCAGGGTCACCTGGGCACTCCCACGCCACACTGCAGTCGGGTTCTGCTCTTCATTCCAGTTCAATCTGTTTGCCAAAAGCAGGTGATTTTCGGGGTTGTTTTCTGTGATGTTTGAAGGCTCCTGGGTGCCATTTTGCACTCGATTCAGGGTAGAATCACTAGGCGGTAGAAGGGTTACTGTATCCACAGGTGGATCAGGTCAAGAAGAAAATTAAATTCAGAAAATGCAGAAGAAACAAGTACACAAAAGTGCAGGGCAGTTGTCCAGCACTTTCTGTTGAGCAACAGGTGGTGTAGTGGATACAGCTGTTTCCTTTGGGCTCAGTGCACCCAGGCTCAAATCCCACCTCCTGCTGTAGTACCGCTGACTGAGCTACTTGTTCTAAATTGACCCAGCTGTGTGTTTGGATAACGTTGTTTGAGATGTTTTGGAGAAACGTGTTGTCTAAATAAGTACAAATGTCATAGACAAGTGTCAGTAATTTGGCCCAATGTCACTGTGGAGGATGATGGATGTGTTTGACTTCTACATGTGGAAAGATCTGAAACCATAAATTTACAGCACATTCAGAAAGCAGCGTTGAATTGTTTGTTTTAACTCTAAACTTGCCTTCAACGTATGGCATCTAAAGCTATAATTTTATTATCCAGCCATGTCTTCTATTCTCCACTGAAGCGATTCTGAAATATTAAAATTCTTGCATTAATGTATTTTGGAGCTGGGGAATAACTTGGAAGTGCGATGCAATTAAAAATGTGAATTTTTGTCGTGTTTTAAGAAATTTTATGCTGTCGGTTTTGATTTCAATGCCCCGAAGTTAACCAGGGCCCAATCTTAGGATGCAAAGATCATAATGCTTTGAGTTTGAAGCTCTGTTACACGTTGAAAATGAACCCCACGGCTCAGATGAATTGGAACCAAAGTGCGCAGTTCATTCTGTAGAGCCGGCATGGTCTGGGGTATCCCACTGCCTTTTTACCGCAGTAAGAATCCAGCCTGGGAAACTTCACCGACTAGTGCGATATTCTACCCTCTCTCCTAAAGCCAAGTTTCAGAAGGAGAACATCCCACAAGATAGACATCAAACCATCAAGTGAAACGGCCAGCAGAAATCCCATTTATTTTTTCCCCCCTCTCCACTTGGCAGGTGTCTTTTGTAGTGTGTCTCACCAAAAACACATGTTGGTTTCCATATATTCAAATACAGTTATGAAAAATTTCATGCTCCTGTTATATGGTTCAGGAATCTTGTGATGGAAGAGAGAAATGTGTTCTGACTTCAGATCCGAGGCTATGGAGAGGGAGGGAGGGGGACTCCCAGCGATTCATCCAGTCATCTCAATAAAGTTCTGGTGGTTGGTAATTGGATTCACATTGCTCCCTCACAGACAGATACCGACCTTCAGGGACCAGGGCAGCTGACTGCATCAATCAATGTGAACTTCATTCTGAAGGCATTTAGAAAGAAGGTAAAGAGGAAGGAAAGTGGTGCGATGGTCAGAGGCCCCCAAGTGCCACTTTGGGGCACCGCCTTGCACGGAGGAGATTCGTGGAGAAGAATGCATTGTTCGGTACACTTAGGAGGAATGCAGGCACCATTCCCAATTCTGTCCCCATCCACCTCCATCTCCCCCCTCATCGCAATGAGAAGCAGGCGAGCCAATTGAATCCAGATGGCTGTGGGGAAACGATGCAGAATTTGAGGTCGAATCACAGTCAATTGGATTCACGTGGGCTACGCTGAACAGCAACATTCACCCCCCCCATCATCATTTTTCCTTCACTTGGTCCTCCCGGTTCATTTCGCCTGCTTATCTGTTTTTGGTTGGTTCAGGTGGTGCTTTCCAAAACACCCATACCTGCATCAGCTGTCCTCCGCATGTCTCAGGAGATCAGGGTCAGGATCTATTCACCGGGTACATTGTTTGTCCCACTTTGCACTGAACTCCACTTCACTTCAGGAGAAAACCTGGTGTCACTACAGGATCCAGTGTTTCTCATAAATTCTTCGTCACTCTTTTTTTACAGATATTAGTACAAAAGTTGCTACTGATATGTATTTTCACAGATACCATTCAGGCAGCAGGTGGTACAGTGGAATATACTGAGAAAAACTGTAGTGATGCTACCACTTTTGGACTTGAAGAACCAAGTGAATCTCACAGGTGACCCCAGTCATGTTGGCCACTGGAGCAGGATCAGGACAGCAGATCGAAAGGTCCATTACTTCTGTTCCACGTCGTTCTGTCAGCCTTCTGAGCACCTGCGGCACGTTGGTGCCAAAAGTGGCAAGGAGGTGGCACAGGAAAGGGGGCGGATGAAGCTGCGGTTGCTGGGTTCAAACGGCGGAGAGCTGCAGAACAAGCAGGCCTGAATCTGGACCTTGTGCTGCTGTTCTACGGGGCAGAGAAGCGATGAGCTGGTAGATGGTTGATGGTCTGATGTAATAACAACAATGAGCACGAAAAATCCTCGGCCCTTGACTTTATTTGCCTGTCAGATTCTCGGAGTAACTGTGGACAAACTGGCTGCTCTGCAGGGTAGGAAACACGTACATAAACAGGCGTCAAACACAGATACTGACTGCAAATCGGAGCTGGCTGTGAAATTCGGACTTTGTGAGAACAACACAAATGGGGAGAAAAAAACGTGACGTAAAGCACGTCAGTCTGGATGCTTTTACCCACAATGCACTTGCACCTACAGTACTGTGCAAAAGTGTCAGGCACCTGTAGGAAAAATGCTATAAAGTGAGGATGGTTCCAGAAATAATGCCATGAATACTTATTGATCAATAAACCTTCTAAAAAGTGCAGTAGACAAAAAAACCTCAGTCAGATCAATATTTGGTGGGACCACCCTTTACCTTTAAAACACCATCAATTCTCTTATGCAAACTTGCATGCAGTTTAAGGTAGAGGTTGGTAGGTTCTTCCAAACATTTTGAGGAACTGGCCACAGTTCTTCTGCACGCTTTGACTGTCTCTGCATGTCCTCCCAGACTGACTTGATCATGTTGAGATCAGGACTCTGTGGGGACCAGACCATCTGTTGCAGGATTCCTTCTTTTTGCTCAACATAGTTGTGTATGACTGAGATTGGGTGTTTGAGGTCATTCTCAGGCTGCACAGTGAATTTGGGACCAACCAGAAACCTCCCTGATGGTAGATAAGAATCTACCTGTACTTCTCGACACACATTCAAGTTGCACACCTAACACTTTTGCACAGTACTGTGTATGTAGTGCATCTTTTCTGTGTCAATCACTGCTTTTCATTTCTGCTTTATCCAAGAGCTGAATTTTTTTTTCAATAATCTCTTTATTTCAATACTTGAAGCGATTTAGGGTCAGGATCTGCTGACTGTCATCAGTTCTACTAAAAATTTTTGACAAATCACTTTATTTCAACACTTGAAGCGATTCACTCACATAACTTTTAATAACAGGACTATTTGGCAGTTAATGCCGACTGGGGCCGATCTGGTAAGCAGGTGTCTGAAACAGCATTTGATTTAGCTGAAGGAACACTATCTGCTTGAACGTTTGGTTTAGCGGTTTATTTTCTCACTATGGAGTTATAGTTATATTCATGTATCTCTGGTGTCTGAGGACTTTGGATCTCATGAAGCCACTTGGGGCGGAGGGCTGAGAAGCAGTCGTGTCGGAAGGGGAGGCAAGTGAGGAACACTTCTGAGGATCAGAAGGTGGCTCACTGACACTGCGACCGCAGCCGGTCAATTACCTGCTCCTCCGAAATTCTTCATTTAACCGGACGCATTATTTGGAGGTTTGTTTAGGTCGGCAAGCGCCTCTCCCCAGCTCACCCTTGTTCACGCTGAACTTGTAACCCCAACCCCCCTGGTGGCTGAGTCCAATGGGGGCAGTCGGCTGGAGATCAGTCGCTGACGGAGGTGAGAAGGAGATTTATCTGTCCCTGGCGGGGGTGGCTGCAGGTTTAGTTGATCCCTAGGTGCTTGTAAGGTTAAACTCTGAGATTTCCTGCTACAGATGTAATGCTGTTAGATGCTGGGAGAAAAGGTCCCCAGAGGGGCAATTCATACTGGGGTAACCCCTCATGTGGACCCAGGTCACAGATTCTGAGGTCACAGGACATGCTGAAGACATTGCAGATTTCAGGCCTGGATCGGTGACAAGTGCAGGGCTCAGGAGGGCGGAACTGTGGGCAGCAGATTTGGTTCAGCACTTTCTGGGGTCAATCTGGCTCGGTGACCCGCGCTTCCGTTTCTTCTCAGGGCTCACAACTCCGCACTATATTTCACAGCTACTATTAAGCCCTGCGAGAGCGTGGAGGCAGGGCTTACAATAACACGAGGAGTGACCGATCTTACCCTCTTTCTTTACCCAACCCCCACGCCGACCGGTGCTTAAACAACTCGTCTACAGACTTGTAGGGATTTTTCTGGAACTGTTCTGCTTTAAGTGTCCCTGGATGGCTCAGTGTGTCTGATAGAGAGACTGACGTTGGCTGGTGGTTTCAGGATAGTTTGACCACACAGAAGCCGCTAGAGGTACAGGTAACATTAATATGCGCATACGGCACCTGTTGCCCCCGTACGCAGTCCTCTTTTGGTGGAATCGTTTATCAAACCTGCATCAGTTTCTTCTAAGCGTCATCAGTCTGCGGTTCTTTAAGACGCAACCGAGACTGACATTACGGGTCTGAAATCTAGAAAGGACAAATGATGGGAAAGCTTGAGAAAGGATACAGAAAACTGAGTCACTCCGAAGAACGGCTCGGGGTTTTGCTCGGTTGGGGTCGTCGACCACCAGTGGACATGGCGCCTGTTGCCGGCTGCTGTGAGGACCCCAAGGAGCATTTTTTAAAATTATTTCTTACAACGTCACCTTGAGGAGCAGAAGCGCTGCCGCTTGTTGCACGTGTCCAGTGACTCTGTGACTGGGGAACAAACCCCTTCCTATAGCAGAACTCCATTAATCCCTGCAGGGACGTTCGCAATGAGCTCTGGTGCAGTTTCAGCTAAACAGCTGTGAAATGGTAATTTATAGTTGTTTTGTGAGCAAATTTGTTGCCACGGCACGTTATAAATAAAAACCGCAATTGCAAAATGAATCGAAAATATCTAAACAAAACTTACTGAGCTTCATCGTTTCTAGACAGGAAAGTTCACGAATGGGCCCCCCGAAGTGAGCATTGCTGATGTTAAAGTGGGCAGGTACTAGTGAGAGGCTTGAACCCTCGCTGCCAGGTCTCACGTTTATTGCTTCCTTCCACGTTCAGAATATCAGCAAATCCGATCGCGTTGCACCCTGGGCAGCAAGTGGAAAAAAACCAAACCGGCGGCGTATATATTCTCACGGGGCGGACGTGCCGGGTCTGGGTGGCCGAGTCGCTTCGGCTGCTCCTTCGTGACACCTGAGAGCGTCAGGATGAATCAAACTGAGTATTTATAAGAAACGTCACACAGAAGCAAGTCGAACGCAGCACTTGGAAAAAGGTGTGGTCAAAATGGGCAGCGTGACGTCGGCTAAATATTAGTTAATATTCACTGGACATCGGTTTGGAGAAAAGAACCCGCCAAAAGAATAAACATGAGATTATTCTAAACCAATTTACTGTTATATCAAAGAAAGAAAGAAAATTCCCACGTAGCATGAAAGGAGCAGCTGTGAACTGTAAGAGAAGCTCCGGCAAAAGTTATGATCAGTGCCGCCAAAGTGGCTAAAATGACGGAAAAGGCCGGTGGTCTGCAGTTGGGATCGACTTCAGCACAATGACCACCTTCCCTGGCCCCTCTTGGTGACCTTTGACCCATCACTCACACCTCTGCTGGTTCCATCCCTGCATTTCCCTCATTTCCACTGTGGAGGCTGTATGTTGTCAAAGACAGAAACTAGACATACAAGGCCGAGCGGACAAAGAAGTTGCTTCTGCTTAGAGCTGCTGAGAGCGGAAAAGCGAGAGAACCAACTAGAACAAAATAGATGACTCAGTAGAACAGGAAAACACTCTTGAGGAAAGATAATGGAAAAGTATAAAACTGTGTGTTTGAAGCTGCTTGGAGAGACTCCCTTATCTCACCCAGCAGCGCTGTGGTAAAAGCTCATAGAAAACAAAAGGTTTTGCTCCTGCCTTATGGTTTGGCGCTGAAATTTCTACCACACCACCACCGTCTTAAAAAAAAGGGAGACAGACACCGGGCCTGCGACAGCGCCCCCCGGGGCCCTACCAGCAGGAAAGTGAAGATACGGATCAGCGCGCAGGAGAAAGTAAAGCCCAGTGTGGGTTGTGTGGATCCTTCTTAACACACGCAAACTTGATGTGACGCAAGGTCATCATAAAATTATAGCGCACAGTTTTTAAAGTGCTTTTGAAAAATTGTTGCAGAAATGTTAAATGTTCCCAGAATTGCAAAAAAGCTTCTAGTTTAAGGTGACCGCGGACTGCTTTATATCACATCTGTTCAAATGACCTGAGCTGTCAGGCTTCACGTTCGGTCAAGGCGAGCAAGAGCTTTCAGCTGCCTGCCGTGGCGCGTCGTGTGTACGGTGAACTCGGACAGCGCGTTTGCGTGTCGCAAAACACTTCCTTGGAAAATGCGGAACTGTCGCTGTCCTTTCAGCACCATTTTGAATTTTTGTAAAAAGAAAAAAAAGTCGCAGGGGGCAATGTCAGGTGAGTACGGAGAGCTCTGAACTTGGCTGATTCGGTGTTTCACAAGGAACTGTTACAAAAACTGTTAGGAAGTTGCCATCTGTTCATCCATCCATCCATCTATCCATGCATCCTTTATCATTGACTGCTTTGTCCTGCTTATGGGTGGGAAGGTCCAGAGCCTATCCCAGAAACACTGGGTTCTGGACTATGAAACTAGGATGCCAGCCTTTTAGGGTCAGGGTGAGGGTTAGCTGGGTCAATGTCAGGGCTAGTTAGGTTGGGGTCATGGTTAGGTTTTTTTGGGTTAGGGATAGGGTTAAAGTTGGGGTTAGGGTTAGGATTAGAGCCATTGTTAGGGTTAGGGTCCGTTGGGTTGTTGGGTTAGCAATAGTTGGGTTAGGGTTTGTTGGGTTAGGGTTACATGCACATTGCTCCAGTTTACCAATGACAAAATGAGCTTTTTGGCTCCTCCCAAGTCAGAAAGTGAAAAGATAAATAGCATTTACATATAACTAAACAGCTTTTTGACTAAAGCAGTGCATTTCATGCACAATTATTGTTAGTGCTATTGAACAGCTCTATGCTGCGGAGTGGAAAAGTGGGAAATGCAAAATATGTCTCACCAAACTTTATTCCCCTTGCTTTAGTAATGTTTCCACTACCACATGTGCCTTGTATAATTTCCCTGTCGCCAGTCTGGATCTTTCCTACAGCACACTCCCTCTCACCCGTCCCTGGTATATGTGTGTCTGGTGGGCCGTTTGTCCTTATTCAGACAAATTACAAGGGAACTTCCTGGAGGTGCTTATCACTAATTTGTGTGTTTGACTACAAAAATAAAAAAAGAAACAGACTTAGGATGAAAAGTACCCGTGTGTCAAATTTCAGGTGTGTAGTTTGAATATGTAAACAGACATTGAGCTTTACAGACAGAGATCACAAGTGCGACACACAATGGCACGTGACTGCAGACTGTTGCGACAAGCTTGTGACACACAGTCACACAGTCGGCAGAGGTTCGTTGGCCATCCACCCCTACCACAATCCTGAAGCACAGCATCATCTTTTGCCAAAGTTATCAGTCCAGGTGCTTTCTTGACAGACAATGTTTATATTATAAATCAGAGCTCTACTGGCACTTATTCAGTGGCACAATAATGTTAATGCCACCTTAGAAATTTGTTCATGTATGTGGTACTTTTCTCCAAAGCAACTTACAAGATCAAGCTAAAGGGAGGGTGAACACCCATCAATATATTAATATCAAGGACTTACTAAGATGTGCAACCACAGAACAGCCCTCAGAACAGCTTCCTCAACTGGTTGGCATGGGATACTGCAACATTCTTCAAGACGAAAAGCCTACAGTTCTTTGAGGGATGACAGAGGTGGAAATCTACTTTATACTCCGTGCTCAAAAACTTTCCGTAAAGGTACCGTGATGTTTAGATCTGGTGGTTGGGGAGAACATGGAAGGTATCTGACTTCACCCAGTGTATGTGGCTGCATTATCGTTCTAGAACGTGGGGATATGATGGAGAAACAGTGTTTGAACCTTAGGGGGCACCTGGCCACCCCCCACAAGTTGCCCACACCCCATCGCGCTCAGCTCAAAATGGCAATGTGGAGCCATCTTGTGGGCTCACCACCAAAACTGGAGCAGTGGAGGTCAGGTGCAATGCCAGCCAAGGGGCAGGCATGAGTGGAAAAATCCTAGATGGCTAAGTGTGATGAGGTTATATGGGCTGACCAGCCACCAGCACACCTAGGCCTGGCTCCAGGGGTGGGTCCTAGTAACCCTATTTGAGACAGGGTGGACTTTGTTCTTCCTAGTGTAATCATGCTGAACAATGTGGACCATTCTTTGTCTAGACTTGTTTGCCAACGGAGACCCTGGGCTCTGGATGACACAGCTCTGAGGTTTGCAGAGACACACAAGCCCTGCCAGCATGGCAAGGTGATGGTCCATCAGAGGGGAGCCATACAAGTTCGTAGATTATTTTCTTTTCTCAGATTCAAGTTTATACTCCATCCGTCATATCCCCTGTTAGAAATAGCTTTAATGTGTTGATTCAGTGTAATGGGCACATGCCAGGACTTATAGGCTCAAATACACAGAAAATCTGCAGCCAAATGAGTGGATTTAGCCATGATTTATTTTTAAAGTCATTTAAGGTTTATTACGGTCTTAGCTGCACAAGAGGACGGCTGTCTTCAGGTTTGTCTTTGGCACCGTGAAGCCAACACAGCGGCCATTCTGGCGTTTGCCTTCTAGTATCAACTCCAAGACACGGAGATGCTCCCCACGAATAAACAAGCCCACATATGAACCCAGGCACGCGTGTAACCAAAAGCAGAAGAAGAAGCGCTCTGAAAATGAATGTGTGCCTGTGTGTTACAGGAAAGTAAATAAACATGTGTCCCAGAGACAGCAACAAGCACACTCACAGATGGATGGGTTCAATGCCCCAGGGACGATGTCACAAAGGAGCTTCGGGAGAGGATGTGGCTTCAGTGGTTACTGCTGTAAGTACAATCCCAGCAGCCTCCGGCCTGAGCACAGACCTTTCTCATCACCACAAGCATCCCCTCTTTCATCAGCCTTTTCTCTGTTTGTCACATCTTTTCTTTTCCCATCGCGCTTGTTTTTTGCGTCCCGCTTCTTCCTTTGTCGAACAGCAGCTGTTTGGAGAGGCGGAGCCCTCAGCGACGGGGGCCCCCGCTCGACTCTCTTATTCATTCCCCGAAGTCGGCCTAGTCTTTCACACGGTCCGTTCCCACTTTAAGAGGGTGACATGTGCCTGGAAACCTGCTTATAAATTTATTTCTCTTAAATCAAATAATTACCTTTAGTTTCAAAGCCAACAAATATTTCTTCATCCCCACCCCAGTGTACGTTAAAATATCACCGTATCCCATTCAGACACAGTGACTTCAGTGAACATGAATTATTGTAACTAAGTAAAACGTGGCGGTTTTTTTAACTGCTGGGCGACATTGTGCTCAGCTTTAAAAACTAAACAGAAGAGTAGAGATAAAGTGACTCGGCTAAAATAACGCAAATAAATTCAACAAGCTGCCACCTTTTGGACCGTCAGACAGGGGTCATGCTTAACAGTGTTGTAACAGGTGTAGTTTGCAACAAGTGGTCATGGGGGTTGAGTACTTCATGGGACATAAGCCAAAGTAGACCGGTGAGGGGGAAGGCTCGGGGGTCCCGCTGTCCTGCCGCTCAGTTGTCGGCCGTTTTAAAAGCAAAGAAAAGCCTCGTAATCCAAAGCAAAGTCAAAGTCATTCTAGCAACCAAAATGGCCGCATCTTATAGTCACTTTGGTTCATTTAGCAGATGTAAAAATCAAAGCAAAGTACAAGTCGGAGTGGACAAAAGTGTATTTTACACTAGTTGTCGATCTTGTGCAAAACAAATCCCTCACAGCTAATAAGAAACCCTGTTGTTTTGAGATGAATGATGTCTGTGTGTTTTTTTGCGTTTTGTCGATCTCACGGTATTTTCAGGATTGGGATCCTTGTCGCTCATGGTACCGACCAAGAGGGTTGGAGGACACTGGGGGAGCTCCGGTGTGGTTTAAGTGAGAGGGGCCTGGCTCACATAAGGAGGACATTTCGAGAGAGACTTCAAGATTTTGGATTCCCTTTCCTCTGGTTCTGCACATGTAAAACACCCCTTTGTATTTAAGTTTTGAATTTATGTAAAGTTTTACATATGTCTGGTTCTTCCCACGTGCTGTCTCTACCCTACGAATACTCGGCGCGTGTATAAGGAAATGTAGCAGGTAAGAAGGTGTGTGCACGTACGTTTTCCACAAGCAGGTGAACTACTGTTAGACACATTAGGTAGAGGGCAGGTGCCAACCTTGTACTTTTGATTTTGGTAGGTTAGCTTAGTGAGGTCGAGGTCAGGTTTTCTTTTTGCGTGGTTCATTTGCCTAACTAGGAGAACACCACTAGCCTAGTGAGGGTGTGTTCTGTTTGTTTCCTTAGTAGCCCTTCCTTTTGTGTTGTTCCATTGTCCACTCCCGCTTTCCATACTGTTTGCTGTGGCAGCAACAAAACTTGCTATTATTTAGCAGTATATCCATGCTGGCTGGTTTTTGTTGGCGGTTTGCCGTGCATCAACGTCATACAGCCAAATGTTTGCAGCACCCTCTGTTACTGACCCAAACCTTATCCCCTAGACTTGGGCCAGGGTTGTAACAGCAGTAACTTGTAGATAAGGAAGTTGACTCAGGCGGAGGCTGTAGATGTAAGAAATGATGCACGATGGGGATCTGAGCTGCATTTCTTTGTGATACTGTAGGCAAAAACCTACAAAACACACAGTCTAACAACACATTTGCTTCATTGCAGGTTTATTTTTGTCACGTCACACGTCTTCCTGTCATCCAGCATGTCACAACACCTAATAATTCGACACCTTTTCGGGAACGAATTCGGTTCGGATTAACGGACGTCCGTTTATACAGCCACACAGTTTTTAGGGTATCAGCTCAGAACCTAAGTCAAGGGTTTGACACCCAGAGATGGAACTCAATCCTTTGACTTTTGAGTCCAGAGAGAACATTCTACCCACTAAACCCACGGCGTTCGTCTTCATGCTTCATTAGTTACTGATTCTAAGTTAAAAGACGCTAAACAAAAAGTGGTTCAGCGAGGGCTGGATCCCCCGTGGAGCCCATCTTGTAGCAGCTGCACTTTGCCAGGGGAGTCACTACTGAGGTTACGCTTAGACACAACACATTGCGGGAGCTCTCCAAGGTGCTAACCGTACAGCCGTACGCACTCCAAACAACGCCGATTTCCCACGTTTACCGGCGACATCGAGAGGCGTGCAGGCTGCCAAATGGAAAAGCTCATCTGAGCGCGGAAAAAAGCAGCTGTCAGCGGCGTCACGACTGCAACCTCTTTCAAAAACATCCCTAAACGCACTTAGATGTTCCGTCGTCGTCTTCGAAAGTGTCTGAGACGAAACCTTATCCTCTCGCTGTAACCCGTGTCCCCCACAAAAACGGGAACAGGGCGGAAATCCGCCGAATGACTGAAATATATAAAGCCCATGCTTTTCTGAGCGCAAGTGTGAATCAGAATACAGTTCTACCCCAAACCCGCCCTTTCGAGGCTGTTTACACAGCTGTGCAAAATGTGTGTACAGGACTGCTGTTCCTCAAATAATGAAAGCAAGAAATGGAGGGGAAAAAACTTGTTTAACAATTATCCCTTTGTTTCTCTGGAGCCTTTCTTGTTTCACAATAACTGGCCTATGATTGAAACCCTGTCTCCTTCACCCTTTGTTTGTAATCGAGGTAAAAGCGATTCCAAAGGACTTGGAGCAGAGCAGCGCAGCGCGTCTACGTGGAAAAGAATCATCCATCATCTTTCCGGTTTGATTTCAGAAAATAAATCACCTCCATGTATGTGTGTGTGTGTGTGTGTGCGCACGTGTGTGTGTGTGTGTGTGTGTGCCTTGGTGGGTGTGCGATAATAATCACATTCTAGAAGAACTGCAGACCTCCATTATTTATTTATTTTTTTTTTAAAATTTCCACCTATTCTACCGAATTATCTCCCGCTTCTTTTCCACTGTGAAAATCAGCAATATCAATTCTAGCGACTGTCAAACCGACTCGACGTCGGTGCCGGCATCCAGAAGCTGTTACTTGGCATCCGTGGGCTCGTGAATTGGACCAGAAGTTCCCCCTAAAGCAACCTTTTCCAGCCTGGATCTGCAGTCCAGGAGCTGGCATGTCTTCCACGCTCGTGACTCACGCAGCGATGAAGTGAGCCAAAGTGCTCACCTGTACCTGCCCTCAGGGTCGCACCCCCGCTTCCAGATGCTTTCTCTCTTTGCCTGTTCCTTTGACCTGCCGTGAGTCAGAGTGGACACCTCTGGCTGACCCCCCTCTGTGTGCCCTGGAGCAAAGCCGGCCTGCTCTCTGTCCATCCCCCCGGTGCTGTCAGAGTTCCCACAGCGGCTTCCAGATGCACGCATACTCAGTCTGCGCTGCTGCCATGTTTACCCAAGCCGTCCCAGTAAAATAAGCACAGCCATTTCAGTTGGGTCCATAGGGGAGAGAGGAGTAAAAAAACTGTGAAAAGACTGTTTCGAACTGCTGGCAGAAACCACACACAGAGGGCCATGTCGGGGCCACCTTCGCGTATGGGCCGGGAGCACCTTCTGCCCCCGGTTTGTCTCTCATTATCTTTGCATTTCCGACGTAGGCGACGGACCGCTGGGTCGCTAGGCAGCTGTGCGGTGAGGCTCCGCGGGGGTGTAGCAAATGCCCAGGGTTCAAACAGCCACCGACTCAGCCTACTTCTGAATCATCGGCGACATCCATGTGAGTACGAGCACAGCAATGCGATACAGAGCCAGGACAAACCCTAGGAACACGTGAACAAACATGAGTCACGTCGCCCGGTTGCCGGACATGCTGGCACCTTCGCGCAGGAAACTTATAACTGCGGTGAGCTGCTATAAGAACTGCCGAGCAGCGAAGATGCTCCTTACACAAGTCAGTACTGCTGTGCGTGAAGCGGCAGCGTTCATGTGAAAGATTTCTAACTGTTCACACTGTGCTAGTTCACGGAAAGTAAAACCCATTTTCATTCCTCGGGAAGCAACAGCCACGGTTTGTTGCGGTAAATTCCGGTACGGTATGAATAATTCTTATACAGAACTCCAACGGACTCAGTGACTCTTTCGCAAAGTTAGGCTGAAAACAGTGACAAACCACATCGCACGCGACACACACGAGCAAGTGAGAGCGTGTATTGCTCCGTGGCGGTAAGATATCAACAAACCCGGTCCGAGGAATGAACCAGTACTTCAGTAAATGTATCAAGTAGAATAATCAAAAAAGCTCGTGATGAAGATGTTCTACATCTATGTGTCCGTGTGAAATGCTGCATTTGAACAAAATCAATACCTTGCTTGTTGTTTGCAGGTTGTCTGACACATAGGTTTGGTACCCGGGCAGTACAATGAGTTCCCTGCTCAGGGGTCTCAAAGAACAGGACTTGAGTCTGACACCTGCCAACACCGACCAGAAGTAGGTCATAACTGTGTGGTAGAAGCAAGTGAGAGGGTGACCAGCCCCATAGGACCCAGTTTTCTGTTCAATAGGCTGTTGTGAACTGATACCCAGCAGTCATAGGGTGTTCTCTGGTACAGTTATTGTACCAGAAGATGGAGATGAGGAGAATGACGAGACCAGAGTGTTTTGTATAAAGGAGACTTTGGTGCCTCAGATAGCAGCAAGAAGGTACAGTCAGAGGAAAAGCAAATAGCACCCCTTCAGCAGAAGGAAACATGTTCTTCCGGTAGCCTTGTGAGTTAGCAAAGTCTATATTATCTCAAACCCCCGGTGTCTTCGTTCTCTGCCCCAGTGTCCATTGTTCCACTGGAGTCAGAGTGCGACTGGGGAAGACCAAGAGGGAACGTGTCCAGCAACAAATGAAGATGGTTAAGCAGAGGAGCAACTGAAGATCAGCAGCAACAATACAGTATAATAGTAATAAAACTGTGGGGGATTTTGGATTTGCCTAGGCTGAGCAGAGCCAAGACACAGAGTGCATCACCAAAAACCAGGCACTGGAGGATGGGAGCCTCTCTGTCCGTGGAGAAGAATGCTCTCCTGAAGATGGCAAATTATTGCTGCTTGCTGTTTTCAGCTTCAGCTGGTTGCCACTATCCCCCATGTCTTCTTCAACAACGGGTACGGATGTTTTGTATCCTTGAGTATTTCTGATAAAATATTAAAAATTATTTAAAGCTAATGGTTTCATTATGCGCACATTTCCACGTGTATCACGACTGCAGTGGAAAAACCCACAACAGTCAGCTTTCTGCGAAGTCCTCTCTCCAACATCCGGGAACACAGGTCCACGTTTTTTTGCCAAATAACAACATCCAGAACGTATGAATACTGAGAATCACAGAAGAAAAAATGAATAATATAGTGGAAGTCTGTGGTGATGAATGGAAAATCCTGGAAGAGGGTTGTTTGGGAACAAACATCTGCCTGTTATTTGTGACTAATACCTGCTGACATGCAGAGCACTGCATAGTTCATATTAGTTACCGGTTATACATCTTTGGCTCATTCAAAATCAAAATTTTGCACCCAAATTACAGATTACAAGGCTGGTACATGATGACAGTGTTTACTCTGACATAGACAAATTACTTCAAGCACAGACAGAACCCACTGTGATGTTAAAACCAGCTATTAGTGGCTGGGCCCGAGTTATGATCTGGGTCTGGTTTAAAAGTTTTTGAGTTTACAGTTATGAGTTATGAGTGCGTATGTGCCTGCATGCTAACCAAGTGACTGTGCATGTTTTGTGCAATGTTTCCCGAGTTTACTTTGAAGCACAGAGGTTATTCGCCCAATAGGGTTATTGGCACTGGCTTTACTACACATTTCGGATGTTGACATCCGCAGGACAACATCTCAAGCACATGCTGTAGACATTATGTTTCCCCGCTTTGCTTCACACTGTTGGTCATGTTGGATGGTTGCAATTCCAGAAACTGTTAATGTATTTCCCCCCAAGACCACCAACGTGTTTTTTATAACCGTTTTCAGGAATGGAATCACGTGCAGAGCCAAGGGAATGAAGCTACGGTTGGAAGCCATTCGGTAGTGGATGCAGTTGCCTTTCTTTTGGGGCCTGTGGCCGAGTGGTGTTCTAAACCGTTCCCCTGGGCCATGGCAGTACTAAGGTACATCAGCCACAAAGGTTATGCTTTGGTTTGTTCTTATTCCCCTTCATCGGTTCGTGATACGGAAAACACTATAATGGAGACAGCATTCAGACGCAAGAACATTGAGGGACGGGGGGAGGTCAGTGCCAGTTTGAGCCAAGCACCCACGAATCGGTTGACGTTTCAGGGATGACTATCACTGGCTCAAAAAAATCTTGAGTGCATCAACTTTTTCTTGCCTCCACTAAAATGTATCTCTTTTGCCTGAGACGTTTCTCCAAAGCCATTTGTAAAGTTCAGCTACATACTGCGCTTCAGCCATTTGCACAGCTGGGTGGTTTTGCTGTATTTCTTCTGAGTAAGTAGGTTGATCAAGGGTTCTACAGCAGGAGGTGGGATTCCAAAGACAGTCAAGATGGCCACTGTAACTGCTCTGCCACCTGCTGCCCCCCAGCAGTGTTTATCGAATTTCCTTTTCAGTTTCAGGCGTACAAAGTGTGCCGTAACTTCCACGTATGTCTGAAAAACAAAGGTTTACAAGGATGGGAAAGTGTGAATTTTCTTGCTCTAATTGTTTGGTATCTTAACATTGAAATGAAAATTTTTGACGACAGGGAACAGTTATATCACTTGTACGCCGCTGTGACGTGTGATCAAATGATGCCCCCGCTGAACGTACAGTATACAGGTGCTCGGTTTTTGAGGATTCACTAGGTGAGTGCTGTCAGGAACATGGACCCCATAGCTCTGTAGGAAATGCCAGTCAGAACTTTTACGGCAAAAGTCCCATGAAGCACCTCTTTCATTTGTGAACTTTAGGATTTTATAGCCAAAAAAAAAAAAAAAAAAAACTGGGGAAGAAAAAGTGGTTTAGCATGCAGCTATAAACAAAATAGACACATCTGGTTGTGGAAACAAGCACATTACCCACGTTCTCGGCAACTTTACCTGTGGTCATAATGGCGCGACTGCTGGGTAGTGACCAGAGTTACAGAGACGTTTCTCAACATGGGATGTTTAGATTTGTGGTTACTTGGTCACTTTTGTCCAGATCACACTGCATTATTACTGTGTTTGGCTGAATCCTGGACAGCATGTTCAAGGGCAGGTTTGGAATGGGACCAAAAGTGCGTTTGCATTCCTGCTCTGACCTCATTCTACTTTCCTGGCAACTGGGAGCATAACCCATAAGAAGCAAAATGGATCGTGTTCTCAAAATCAAGTCCACCCTTCTGCTTTGTGGCCTCGAAACCAGGCTTGGCTGAGATATTGGTGGTTGTGCTGACTGCTGAAATATGGGCAGATGCTGGTGAATTTGAACAGGACAGATTTGAATGCAAATATCTGATGTTAACTGTAATATTCCTTACTGACGGACAGCTAAGGGGGTCGCTCCAAGGACACCAGGTCTTTGCCTACATACTCGTATCCTGAGAGTGGATTTGAACTTTTGACTGTTAGGGACTTCCATATATTGATTTACAGAAAATCAGATGCCAGTTACATCTATATGACATCTGGCAAGGAGGTAGAAACACAGCAAGTGGTAAGTCTAGGAAAAGATCCTACGAGACCAGCAATTCCGTCTCTCTTCCTGGTTAATGTTTGCTCACTGAACAATAAAATGGACCAGCTAAAGCTAACATATCCTCCACACAGCGAGAAATGAAGGACTGTTGTGCTCTCATTCTCATGGAAACATGGCTCCAGAGAAGCAGCCCAGACTTGGCGATCAAATTGGACGGAATTTTTATGCTCTGCACAGACAGAAATGTTGCAACGGGGAAAATGAGAGGAGACAGCATGTGCGTCTACATTTACAAAGATTGGTGCACAAATGCTTTGCGTTTCCTATTACTGTTTGGCCAAATTTCTAATAATTTAATCTCGACCTCACTCTCTGCTGAGGGAGTTTGACTTTGCACTTGTGTATATTTCGCCGAGCGCTAACATCAAAGGTGCCCGGCGAACTTTATAATGCGATTAGCCTGTGGAAAAACACACACTATGACAGTCTTCCTATTGTCCGTAGCGAACCAGGTCAGTTCTGCCTAGGTTCTATCTGCACGTCGATTGTCCTTGAAGACAATTGACCTCAACTTAACCTTAACCCTAACACAAACGTCCGCTATCCTGGAACCGTCTGACCGTCTGCTGTTAGAACCTATTTACAAACCATTTCTGATAAAAGCTGCACCAGTCACCAAACAAATAAGCATATGGACAGAAGGTGCAATTTCAGTACTGCAGGACTGTTTTGACTGCATGGACTGAAACATATTCAAAGCCACATACGAGGACAACCTGGACTTCTACGCCCAATTTGAAAGCCTCAACTCAACTTCACCCTGGCCATGAAAGCAGCACCTCCCTCAGGTATTGTCTGTGTTCCTAGCTGACGTGAGGAGAAGTTTGGTGAGCGTTAACACGTGGAAAGTTGTAGAGTCTGATGGTATTCCCAGGTGTGTGCTAACACAGTAAACTAACAAACGCGGAGGTCTTCACTGGCATCTTTAACACCTCTCTGCCTCAGACTGCTGTCCGCAAGTTGTTCAGATCACCATCATATCCCTGGTCCCCAAGAAGTCACCGGTATACACTCTCAAAGATGAGGGTGTTGCTTGCACCCTGGTCATCATGAAGTGCTTTGAGAGACTTGTCATGTCACAAATCAAAGCCTGCATCCGACTCTCCAAAGTAGACCCACACCTAGTATGTCTTCCGCCACAATAGGGCCATCAAAGATGCTATTGTTACTGCAGCACGTCTGGCCCTGACCCACCGGGAGGGTAAAGGCTATTCATTGACTTCAGCTCAGCATTCAACACCAGCATCACCCAGTAGCTGGTTAGCAAACTGTCTCACTGGGTCTGAATCCTCCTCCTCTTCTCCTCTGTGCAACTGAATCCTGGATTTCCTGACCAACAGGCCACAGGCCATGTGGATCCATAGGAGTACCTCCCACACCACCATCTTCTGGTGCTCTGCAAGGCTGTGTGCTCAGCTCACTGTGGTTTACCCTCCTAACCCATGACTATGTTGCCAAATACAACAGCAACCACATCTCCAACAACGATGAGTCGGCCTACAGAAGGGAAGTGGAGCAGCATGTAGGCTGGTGTAAGGACAACAATCTGTCTTTCAGTGCTGACAACACCAAGGAGATGACTGTTGACTAGAGTAGAATTAAAGCTGTTCACACTCTTGTTCACTGATGGCTCAGTAGTGGAACTAGTGCACACAACCAATGACCTCTATTGGAATCACAACACATCCCACTTGGTGAAGAAGGCAAAGCAGCATTTCCACTTCCTGAGGAGACTGGAAAGAGCTTGACTTCCAACTCCCACCCTCACCAGGTTCTACAGAAGTGCCACAGAGAGGATCCTGATCACCTACATCTAAGTCTGGTGTGGGAACTGCACTGCCTCTGACCAGGGAGCTCTGCAGCAGGTAGTGAAGACTGCCCGCTTCATCACCAGGACCTCACTACTTACCATCCAGACCCACTAAAACAAGCAGTGTGTCAGGAGATCTCATATATCATCGCAGACTCTTCTCCGTTTCCCTGCTGCCATCTGGAAGACACTATCACAGCTTGCAGGTTAGCAGCCTCAGGAACAGCCAACTCCCCAACTGTCAGGTTGCAGCACTGTACCTATCCATCTGCTCATCTGTTCCATTTGTCCATGTTGTCTCGTGTCGTCATGCTGTCTGTTTACTGTGCTGTTCACCGTGGTCCAGGAGAAACCACATTTTGCAGTCTCTTGTACATCTATACGCGACAGAATGAGAATAAAGTGAACCCGGAACCTTGAAAATGACCATAGTAGCTCTTTTAAATGTGTGTTTGACTTTTGGAAAAGCGATGGGTTTTTCAGAAGCAGCTGGACAACATTTACAAGTAATCATTTCAATGTAAAGGTTATGGAGTCTAATAAATTATGGAACTTGGAGGAAAGCAAATAAAGCTGAAAAACAATAACCTTTAAAAAAGTACAATAAACGCAGAACCGTAACCATAAAGTAGGACTCTGTACTCTGTACCGGGTAAGGTGTCCTGAGCTGAAGGTGTAGTCCTTTGGTTGGCTGTGCTGCCAGTTGCCTAGCAGAGTCCAGCTCTCTCATCAAGAAAGATGATCACGGTGTCCAAGATTTTCCACCTATATGGAAAGGCAGCCAGAGGTTAGCATGTTCCTTCTTACCAGCCAGGACTAATAAGTGTGTCAAATAGGAAGTTTGAAACCAAAACAAAGATACACAAAAAGTCCCTGTGAAGACGTACGTAGAGAAGGAGACGGATGTGCACATTGAGAAGCTCAGCTACATAAACCAAACAAACATCACAGCGCTAATTCCTGGTCTTCATATCCTCATGGCCTCGACCCAGTCAAAGCAAGGACAATACAAAACACAAAGTTCAGATAAATGTTTATGCCAAACGAATATTAATTTCTCTTGGTGTGCATCTCCAGAGAAGCTCCTGTGACGTTCTTCTACCCCTGTGGTGCGGCAAAGCCCGGGAATTGACTGTGAAGAAATGTGAAACTTGTGCAGTGTTTGCACTTTGGTTTATCAAAAAAGAAAAGTGTTTGTCTCTGACGTCGGGGCCTTGGATGCGGAGGCTTTTGGTTTTGCTGGACGTCAACCTGCTATTCATAGAAACCCACAATTTATCACTGTCTGCCTCAGGGATGCTCTGCTTCTCTTGCTCCTCCTGCCTGCGGACAACTCCCAGTTGTGGTGTGGCCATTATCCTGAAGTAACTTATAGATTTCCTTTGATTTCTAAATTTGTCCACATTGCAGAGCTTAATTTAAAATACATACGTGTGAACACATGTTGTACACATAAACAGGGAACCTAACATTTTTAGATTCTAAGCGCTGAGGTTTGAAGATCAGACCTGTCTTCGACATCGTGAACTCCTCTTGATCCTGGATACATTTTCTCATTTTCTTGCCAAATGTCTTGTGAGCGTGGAGGTGTGTTATGAATAGCTTCAAGCCCTGGAAGAGCATAACCGTCTCATCAAGCTCCAGGTTCAGGAGGGCAGACATGGAGCCTTTTCCACAGTGTGCCAGGCAGTAATCTTGAGGACAGGGAAGGGAGCTGGGCTCCCTCAGGGCCAACACGTGCTGTCGGCCTCCCTCTGGCGTGATCCTGAGCTTCGGAGCTGCTGTTTTGATTGTCGGTGGAAGCCTGTGATGTTCCAGGATCAGAGAGCTGGACAAGTGCTCTGGAATCACTATCAGACATGAAGGTCACACTCAGACACACAATGTGCTGAATTTTGACTTGCTCAACCATCTACTACAGACACAAACCCAGTTGGACGGATGGTTTCAATTTGTCCTAAAATGACAATGAAAACACTACCAGGAAGGCGGTCTTGCTTGGCACAGTACGATGGGATCAAATAAGGTCAAAATGCTACCTTTTGCCTCCAAGCTGGGGCTTGCAAATTCTAGTCAGGTGGCAAACAAGATGCAAAGCCAGCGTGACTTTTGGAGCAAAGTAACATAAACACCTTTGTCAAAGGGTGGTATTCAAACCTGATGTCTTTGAGCCCCAAGGCAGTGGCTGTAACTGCTGTACTAGAAGCACTCGTGTTCCGCTGTTTTTCCGAAGATCCCCATCCCAGAAATCTCTCAACCTTTTCACAGGGGCTCTGCCAGAAGGAGTGCTGCATGCCAGCACTGAAGAAAAAGAGTGAAAATGATGTGCCTCCTGGGAAGAAAAAATAAGAGGGCCGAATTCTCAGAAATTATTGTTAAAACCTATAATTAATATTCCAAATTCTGTCTTCCCTGCCACTTGGGGCCTGTGGATTTTTGAGAAGCCCTGGAATCGTCTGAGTGCCAGAGTTCCTCAATATCACTCAGCACGGCTGTGGGACAACGTGGTCAGCGTTCGAACGTGAAATGTGCAAAAATGAAGTGAATGAAGGGCGTATACATTTCGCAGCGTCCAACACAAAACGTGCGTAGACTGCAGACATGCTTCGCATCGCCACTCAAGATCATTTTCTGGTTCTCTGTCTGTTTGTTCTTTATGCTCGGCTTTGTTTTTCAAGCCTCAGACTTAAAATTTGACCCAGTGGTACGTCTCACCCTAAGCTGTCCTTAGTAGTACAACCTTTGTTAGCTGTTACTACTGGCATTATTTTCCATGTGTAGAATCCCAGGAGGGGGGCAGCCGCCAGCACTCGGACCCTTCTCCCTCGCCTCCTGGATGGGAGTTTTTTGTTTTCCTCTCCTCCTCAGTTGCCGGCAGGTTTACTGTTTTGCACTGACACCCCATATAGTTGTTCTCGTTGACATTCAAAGGTTATCTTTAGCTTCACTATGTCCTTGTTTCCTGTTCCATTCTCCTGATCTACTGTTCAACTCTGAGTTGCTGTGTGAGAAGAAGCCTTTGGAAAGAATGAATTGAATTGAACTGAATTGTGGGGTTTTTGCGTAATCAAGTTCATTAAACTCTAGAAAGCTCCATGTTAGTCGTGGCATCACATGGAGAGCGCCTGCAAAGACGCTGTCAGATGTTCTCACCCCACACACACACACACACACATGTGAACATGGCAGCCCTGTTATCTGAACGGAAACTTTTGCTGTAATGAATTTTTATCCAAAGCTTATCCATAATAAAAAAAAAATCAAAACGAGAATAAAAATCAAACTAAGTGTAAAAATCTACAGATGAATTCCATGCATTCAGGGAAGACCTGGATTTGGACACAGATGAAGCACCGTGTATAATCTGATGTTACGGAGTTCACCTGTCTGACAGCACCGACAATTCTAATGTGTGAACCCGGCTGTAACGGCAAAACAGTTTATTATTTGTATAATGTTATTACTTTTCCACTCTTAGACCGGTTTGTCCTGGGTGGCATCGGGTAGCTCAACTGGTGACACTGTAAAAAAAGGAAGACTCCTTCGTCCAAGTCCCGTGGGGTGAAAAAGCCTTACTTATAGTCATAGCTGGACAGCCAGACATGAAGCTTTGCCTCCAAATTGGATGAAAGACGTAGGATTTCGACAAACCGGGACAGAAAACCAGAGAGGGGAGAAACATGCGACACCTTCGCCACTAAGACAGATGAACGAGTGACACCAGACGATGACTCTCATCTCATTTTGACCTTTAACTGTGGGAGATCTTTTTTTACACGCCACAAACAATTTCCCGTTGTTATTTTAACGCCAGGCTATTAAGAACTGAGTCGAGTAAACACGCGAAAAGGTGTTTGTATGTGTGGATGAACATTCATGAACCCAGGTCAGTGACTCTAAGTAAATATATTTGTGTCAATGTAGTGATGCTCTCTAGTTTTGGGCCCCTCTCCTCTCCCCTCTCCTGCTCTGTTTGATGTCCGTCTGGGTCACTTTTTGTTCATCCAGACGAACCACAGTGGAGCAACCGGCCGGATAAAAGAGCCTTTCACATGTCCCCGTGTGCCCAAAGCTACGCGGCCTCTCGGCGCCGCTGAATTCCGCAGGTTTTCTAGAAACGACGGGTCGATTTAGATTTGCCGCAAACCGGAGCTTTATTGCCCCGTCCAAGGCACAGGTTCCATTTCTCACACGGTGAAGACTGGATGTCAGGAATGTATCTCCTGTCGCTTTTATACAGTAAACATGATGCAAAGATATAAGAAACAACTAAACCCCCCTCTACCAAAAATAAATGTATCATAAGAGCAGAATGGCAGGTAATATAGCGGCTATTAAACATGTGCCCTGAACTGGCTCAGCTTATTCAGGTATCAAAATCTGCGTTGTTAAACCAGTAACTTCATAGGTAGAGGCTTTTCTTAAAAACACGAAAGGTTCAAATGTTCAGGACGTCTCAGTCTTGGACTCAGAACTAAATCTAATCGTAAACATATGCTATCGCCTCGATGAACTCTTCCATCCTTTTAAATGCCGCAGAAAGTAAGGCTGATGATGATCAATATGATATTTAAAGTTAAACGAAAAAAAAAGACATTGTAGGATCTAACTGGTGGAGAAGTGGGCGTGCAAGTTACGGGAAGAAGGTACTTGAAATGAAAAACACGTTTAACACTTTTTTAATTCAATTTACCGGTTGAGAGCATCAGCAGTGCATTGTTTGGCAGCTAGTTATCGGTAAATAGTAGTTTAGTAAATTGTTTGGGGATCAGAATTCCCTTCCAATTTGTTTTTTTTTTTTTTTTTTTACATTCATTCACTTTTAATGTGCATCTGGTTAATCTGAGAACCAGAGAACCTCTCCTTGACCGTTGTTGGCCAGAAATTTGACGAAATGGAATACAAGGTTTCTCGAAGCCTTTCCTGATTCTCTGCGGCAGGGCCAGTCGTACTGCTCCCTAAAATCGTTTCCCCGGAATAGCTTCAGGGTTGTAGAACGAAATCGGAATCATGTGGAAAAGCTAAAAGGAGGTCTTGCCGCCCCCGCAGACGGGCTGTGACTGGACAGATCATCGAAAGGCAGAGTGTTTGCAGACCTTCTGCTGGAAGCAGCCGGGACCCTGATGTCCAGGAGGAGGAATCAATAAACGCAGTGTAGGCTGAGAAAGATCCCATCTCGTGTAAATGCAGTTGTTGTTGAGAACACCTACGTGTGATACTACAGCATTTGGACATCCAGTAAAAGAGGGTTGCCCATGCGAGAAGTGGTTAAAGTTCTTTTCTTATAGTCCATCCCCGAGAGGGCACGGAGGGGGCCGAGGGGTTCATAGTTGTGGTATTATTGTCATTCCTGTCACAGTTATCACATTTACACCAGACTATTAAAAAATCTGAGCAACAGTCTGTTTTCTGGCTGCTCTCATTGACAAGCAGACAGACATCTTTCTATAGTTTTAGTTATGCTGGTTGCTAGTTATGTGTTGGTGGATGAGGGTCACTGCTTGCATCATGGCCTTAAAACATCCCTGTGGTGCACGGAAGATCTGGGAGGAATGAGAAGCAGGAGAGATGTATATCCCGTAGGGTGGATGGTTTCCCTCAGGTGTGCCGTACAAGCAAGGTCGACCGCTGGGATCCTTCGACTCTGCACGCAACATGAAAGAAGCGAGGGGGTCCAGGAAGGCCTCCAGTACACAATCCTGTCTGCACCTCACCACAACAATCTGAAGTCTATGTCTCCGTCCAAAGGCAAACAATGAACATAATTCTTGCAAGCAGCAAACTCCAAGGTGCCCCACCTTCTTAACACGCTCCACGCTATATTTTCGAACGAGGATCTGCAAGTTAGAAAAACAGATGAGTGCAGTTTAAAAAACAAAGGTGCTCAGGTAGTTTTTGGTCAACAATACAATAATTTGGTTAACAGCTTCATTCTTGAATTCCTCTGGTTCAGAGGAGAAAAGAGGAGAAAAGAAGTGTTTCCCTCAGTTCACCTTCACCCAGGACATTAAGCCTCGGTACAGGTTTGCATCTAAACTTCTTATTGCTTCTAATAGTTCATCTGCCATGAAGAAATTCAAAAATATACAAGATTTAATGGGATGAAGTTTTGTTTTGTGGTAAAATGTTACTTTTTGGAAATATCAATAGTTTTGACAACTTGGGGTAAGTTATACTGAATTTCCACACCTTTGAATGAGAATGTTGATTTGCTGTTCCACAGGGCCAGGGACAGAGTACTGCAAGATGTTTTCCATGTCACTGACCAGTCGCAGTGTTTTTCCCTCTCTATTTGGCAACCATCATTTTATGACATCAAACACAGTTTTGATCCACTGTGAAAGATGCCTGACAGAAAGTGCTGGATGTCTGGAGGCTTCATTTGTATGGATAAGGCCTATTAGAGGGTAACTGGAACTGAAAGTTAGAGACTAGAGAGCCATTTCTGGAGAAGGAAGAATGTTTTGTAGAGGTCAGCCTGTTCCCGAAGGTAGGAAAGTGACCCTTTTAAAGGCCAGGGCAAGACAACTATCTGGCCATGGTTTTCTTTCTTTCTTCTCCTCTCCATGGAGGTGCCTGCCCACTCATCAGAGCTGCCTTGTCCTCAAAGCCTGTATCTCTCCCTAAGATTAAAGATCAACAATCACCCAAACCTGACCACAGACCTACTGAGCAATGAGTAAGGAATAAATGACAGCAACCTGGAGACCGTTCCATTTAGGCTTCGTCTCGATCTCAAAACCTGCAAAGGTGATCAGAGCTTCTCGCATGGTTCTCCCTATGTCCCCTAGAGAAGAGAAGGATGGCAGGATGTTGCTAGTACCCTCTGAGCAAATGAAACCAAGCAGACCGGCTCCAGTGTGACTGGGCCACTGAAAAGGGGCAATTGAGCTTCAGCCCATTTGCAGAGCCAGCACTGATTTTGGAAACCTGATGCACCAGCCCTCGATATCTTGAGCTGGGAGAAGCCAATTGGTGTTCTCTAGAGTGGGATCAAGCCTGTCTGGGGGTTCACTAGTGGGTCAGGCAGACATCTGATCCTCATCCCGCAGAGCCCGGAGTGTTGATCATACTGAAACTTGACACCATCATTTAAATACCATATAAGGATTAACATGTTCTTCTCGCACGTTGCTTTTGCTTTGGCTATGTGCTGCACGGATACACTTCCTCATGTAACTGAATCCCGTAGAGCAAAATATCATAATGTAGCTACTTATATAAAAATATACCCAATTTTTCCTACAAAGGACCTATTTTTGAGTATAACTCACATTTCAGTGTGTACAAAAGCATGAACGAGACACTCGGCTTTTTCCTTCCGTCTGTTACAACGGTTGCACTTCTCCTGTAACGGAACCAAGTATATGCAGTCATCCCTCGATCTGCGCGTCTGATCGCTTCCTGAAAAGGCCACGTAAATCAAAAACAGGCAAACTGAGATGCTATTTTCCTTATTTCTTACAGGAAAAATAACAGTGCTTCCCAGACCATCGAAAACCCCCCAGACCAACTTTCCCAGATGTCACTAAAACTCTGTAAAATACCTTGTGGAAACACAGCACAGCACACAGGGGATCAGAGTTCAACACACACACCAGTTGCACACACACATGCAGGGACCTGACTGCACAGCACACACAGGTGGAAGGATTGCACTGGGTTAGCCGGTGACCTCTCACACACACACACACACACACACACACACACCTTGAGATCACATGGGGTGCAGTGTGTGTAAACACAGGGTTACTGTTCCTAGTATTTTTCAGACCGTAGTAGGAAATGCAGGGGAGTTGCACACCAAAACTCCAGGGCAGGAGTTATCACTCTGGGCTAATTCCCACATTAAAACTCACCACTTCCGAGGGATGAGAAATAACTGGCCACGGGAATCTGCTGAGTATTAGTTTACTGTAAGGGCTCCAGTGGTGCACCGTTTGTCCAAGTTACATATGACTTGGAAATACATCTATTTTACTCCTCCACACACTCCTTCTCTAACTCTGCATACAACTGCTGCAAGGTGGACATCCCTCCCAAATCAAGGGATACCTGTACTTCTTACTTTCCATCACACTTCCAACCTTAAACACCCCGACCACTGATGACGGATGATAAATATATTGCAAATAATGTGGCACATCCAGCGCTCTTATTAACCAATTTAACTAATTCTTTTCCCCAAAGCAGCTTACAGCGTTAACCTACTTGCACTGATACATCGATTTATGTAGATGGGAAATTTTTCCCAGTCCAATTCAAGGGAAGTAAGTTCTTGAAGGAAACTACAGCAGGAGATGGGATTAAAACCTGCAACATCCAAGTCTTGAGGCACGATGCTAATAACTACACTATCTGCTGTTTGTACTTTATTTCACTCACTTGGGGATGATCCAGGGCCCATTTGAATTCTAACCACAAAGTGCGCCACTCAGACCGTGTGTAAATAGGGAGAACTCTCATAAAACTGACGTTCCACTTGGAGGAAAACGAAACTCAAGTCGTAAAGAGTTGGCTCGAGTGTTCCATCAACTGGACTTCCAGAAAAAATATACATAAATATATGCCTGCTTGGTTGTATGATGCATATTTTCTTGCATCACCCTACGGTGATGCAATCCAGGTTTCAGATGCTATCTTTGGGCCCAAAGGACCTGGGTTGAGATCCCACATGGTGTAATAATGCTGTTACCCTGAACTGATACGGTAAAAATTACTCTGCTTTGTAAACGGTTAAATCACTGACAATAGCTGAAGTCACTAAGGAGAAACGTGCCAGATAAATAAATGAAGATTAGTGCAAATGTAAATATGTCCATGAGGCCAAGAGCTGTGCTGGTCACTGCGGGTGGAGCAAAGGGACCCAGATGGAGAACATGAAGTTATCACCAGTGACACAGCAGTCACCAGGAGACCTCGGATAGTGCAGGTACTCAGTGGACCTGCTGACTTTAACGTACCGTTTTCAAATGAGCTTTTACTGAAGACTCATCTGATGCAATTTCAAGACAAGGCCACAGTCTACAGATTCGCAGATTCCAGCCAAGAACGTACAACAAAGACCTGGACCAAAATCCAAAAAGGAGCCATATAAGACCAGAAGAATAAAGTGCTGCTTTTATTTTAAAAATGGACCGTTTTTGGTTCCCAGAACAAATTCCTGGGGCTTCACTTGCAAATGGGTCATTTGGCCAACCCTGAAGATCATGGAGAAAAATGAAATGATGAATTATTTGCTCCCCAGTGCTTCCAGAGAAATCCACAGTCCCCGATTCTGCACTCACTGCAGTGCGGAGACCTTAGACAGCAGTGGGCACCCATACAGATATATACATACAAACGAAATACACAAATACTGTCAAAAAGTTAAAAAAAAAAGTCAGAGGAAGACAGAACTCATTTCGCCTTCTGTCCTGAAGTCATCGTCATTTTTTTCTCCAGACCCTTAGCGATTAAAGCGATTACTTTAAATCCTTGTTTTAAACTTCTTCTTGTCTTTCATATGAATCCAGGGAACTCGTGACCATTGAGCGAAATGATCAAAATGGAGAAAAAGAATCACTGGATCCAAAGAGTTTCCACTGAGGAGAGTGTGAAGGGGGAGGGCTGGGGGGGGTAGTTGAGTACACAGGGGGCTCAGAGAGGCTCGCCGGACATTCGTAGACAGTAATACTGCTTAACGTTCTCAGGTGTTTCTGTATACGGCTCACGGCATAAGGTTGTAACGCGCAAGCGGCCCACGTCCCCTTTCTTCATCAGTGGCGTCACGATCCTCACTCCCCTCGCATCTCTGCTGCTCGTACCGTGTGCCATGTACCGTGGCCCCTCCTCCAGGGGGTGGGATGTTCTCTGTGCTTTTTCTGTCCGCCGCCCACGCTTCCACTGCGTTCTGGGGAATGTTCCGGCAACCTTTGTTTCACCCATTTTACACGTTTCACGCGTCTTCTTTCAATCTCCACGTTGAACATCATCGTGTTGCATCTTTCCATTCTGTTGTTCACGTTCATTGTTAAGATGAACTTGTTTGTTCTCCAGCTGTGTGTGAGCTGATCTGTCTTTATATTTATTTATACGCTGAGGGTGTGTGTGTCTGCGTGTGTGTGTATTTTGTTTGAGGATGAGGATGGTGACCAGCTAAAGAGGAGGAATATTTTCACCTATCTCATAAGCTATGATGTTATAATGTCCAGTTCAGTACCGTTCCTCACATCCTGAGCCCTAACCAGGTTGTTATTATATAGACAAAAATTGTGAAACTTGTCCTTGTGGAGAAAAATGATGAAAAAGAAACAATAAAATAGTAGGAGATCTTAATCTATCTATCTATCTATCTATCTATCTATCTATCTATCTATCTATCCATCCATCCATCCATCCATCCATCTATCTGTCTGTCTGTCTGTCTTCTATCTGTCTATGTGAACAAGGACATATTGATGACCTCCTTTGGTTGCCGGATTATTATTTCTACATGCATGCTTCTGGAAATTTCTGCACATTAACAGTAAAACAATCAGCTGTAAAAATATAGGCTACTTCTTAATGCTCCTTGTCCGAATTTAGAGCCCTTCTAAGCTTGGCCTGAGATGAAGAAGAATTCACGGGTGGCCAAGACCCAAAGAGCACTGTAAACTTCTCACCATCCATGAGCTGATCATTACTGCTAGCTGGACGACCCAAACACTGGACCAAATTTATAGGACAGGTTGAGCAGTCATAATAAATGTTCAGTGTCCCACCTTCTAATGTTTCCCATGTTCATTTCTTCCACGTCGTCTCAAGTGTGAAATCTTTGGATCTGTGGGGCCCGGATGAGTAATGTTTTCTCGACGTGAAGCATGGGCCTACCTCAAATCCGCTGATCTATACAGTATTTCACACCGCCCCCGGCCAGCAACTGCTGCAGTTCAATGGGGACCACACAAGGTGCAGCACTCTGCTCACGTGAAGGAATCGCCCTCATCTTAGTTTCATAGCGACCTTGGGAACAAGGGGCTTGGTGTTTGTGGAAGTTCACAGAAGAAAAAAGAAACGCAAGGCAGTAGAGATAACAAATTGAGCTTCTGAACCAAAGGCAGACAGACAGGAATAAGGTATGAGGGACCGGCAAGTAATAAATATGATCTTTGAAACTCGCACGAGCCCCACTCTTGGGGCCAACATCCCAGGCACTTGCCCCCAAAATATATCCTGTAATGTGCAAATTTGCAGAGGCTTCCGCAAAAGGAAGCCTTTTATTAGGCATTCTGTTTTCCTTTGCTGCAGGAGGCAGACTAAATAAACGCGACCTGAGATTTACTCCACGTTCCCTCCTGCACGGCAGCATCCAAGAATCACACACAATGCTGGGTTCAGCGAAAGAAAAGAATCTCTATCATAACAAGGTAGCTGCGTGCCGGAGGTTTAGCGTCGCTCAAAAGTGGTGTTGCGTGAAAAAAAAAATGTAACTCATTACTCTGTCAGAAAAAGATGTTGATTTAGTTTTTCAACGTCGATGACTGATTTTAAGTAGGACCAGGGTAAACATCCCCATGGTGAAGTTTGCCCTCTCTCAATATCTATAAGTTGAACGTGAGGAAGAGCAGGGTTTATCTCGGGGGGCTGACTGGACCAATTTGCTGTGTCACTTGCATGCAGTTTAAGGTAGAGGTCGGTAGGTTCTTCCAAACTGGCCACAGTTGTTTTGCAGACTTTGACTGTCTCTGCATGTCCTCCCAGACTGACTTGATCATGTTGAGATCAGGACTCTGTGGGGACCAGACCATCTGTTGCAGGATTCCTTCTTTCTGCTCAAGATAGTTGTGTATGAGTGAGATTGGGTGTTTGAGGTCATTCTCAGGCTGCACAATGAATTTGGGACCAATGAGAAACCTCCCTGATGGTAGATAAGAATCTACCTGTACTTCTCAACAGACACTGAAGTTGCACAGTACTGTATATATATACATTGTGTGTGTGTGTGTGTGTGTGTTTGTGTGTGTGTGTATATATATATATATATATATATATAGATATAGATATAGATATAGATATACAACCTCTACCTTAAACTGCATGCAAGTTTGCATAAGAGAATTGATGGTGTTTTAAAGGCAAAGGGTGGTCCCACCAAATATTGATCTGACTGAGGTTTTTTTGTCTACTGCACTTTTTAGAAGGTTTATTGGTTAATAAGTATTCATGGCATTATTTTTGGAGCCATCTTCGCTTTATAGCGTTGTTCCCACAGGTGCCTAAGACTTTTGCACCGGACTGTGTATATATATATATATATATATATATATATATATACATATATATGTATTAGAAGAAAATTAAGCAAAAACTATTTCGCCGATTCGTTTGGTTGAAAACGGAACGCTTTAGATCGGGTTTCTTTTTCCTTAATGTTGGCCTAAAACATGGGTGCCGTATTGAAACCTGGGAATCCACAGCTGAACGAAAGTTTTAAAAAAGGGCCGTTGAGTGAAGTTCTTCAGCCCCCCCCCCCCCCCCCCCCCGGCCCCCCCCCCCGCGGCAG
>UFQX01000186.1:251727-263280 GCA_900497675.1 Arapaima gigas | reverse complement strand
CCCCCCCCCCCCCCCCGTTGGGACTCCATGAACGAGGTAGAGGCGGAGGTCGGGTGGCGGTGGTTTTACGAAAGCAGCGGGCGCTCATCTGCGTGTGTGCGTGATTGACAGTTGGGTGTGGCCAAGGGTTTGGTCTAATACTTCCTGTCTTGACATTACAATTTGCACAAATTTGAATTTGACAAAAAGCTGGAGGCGAGTATCATATTCTGAGTTATGCTGTGTCGTGTGATATCGTTCACCGTTTTCATTCACACATTCAAGGTTGTATAAAAAGCTGCCCATCACACACGTACATATAAGACCCCTCTTACTTCAGGCCCCAGGCTCTGTTTTTGTAAACCCGTGACCACCTCACCTCCGCTGCTAACTTGTTCAAAGAGTCCCAGCACCAGGACTCAACAACCTCGCTATACGGCAGGTAGGACCAAAGGGCAGCACACCAAGTGTCCATCAAAATAAACAACCAGTCTAACACCTCCAGCTCCGGAAACATTAACAGCCAAACAGCAGTTCTACAATCGTAACCGTCGATTTTACCCTGGACTTCGAAAGGTCTTTGCACGATAGACACAACCGATCATTTCGGTGGCATGGCAGCGCGATCTTTCAGTTCCTCTCAACCCAGACATCTTCTCCTGTCAAGCGATAAATCAGACACTGGAGCTGGAACAGGAGCTCAGGCGCCAGTTAACTTGTCATTGCAACCTTGGGATTTATTTTTCTCAACGGAGTCGCAAGCTATGCGTGGACTCGGGGCGGGAAAACAGGGAGTCCCACATGCGGCTTCAAAGAGATCAAGGCATGCAGTTCGTTGTGTTTAAAGGCAGTTGGTCTGTACATCCACCGAGTCTTCTCCACCCTCTCCCTCCTTAGTTTTGACAGTCAGGTTCCCTCAGTGCAGTTTGGTTGTTTCACTAGCTGCCCAACAAAATATCAAACTCCCTGGGTTTGGGGTCCACAGAATTACTCACAGAAAGGACTCTTTCGGCTGACTGTGATGCAAAAAGCGAGGAGCACACGAGAGTAAAACCACTGCAAGCAAATAACGTGTAAGTATCTTAAAGTAACTTCCTGGTGCATCTTGATATGAAGGGAAACATGTTTTGATTTAAGGTCAAGCTAGACACAACACTGTGTTTAAGCTGATCCCTACATGGCAAATTTACACATCTATGTTTACATTTGTTTTATTGGAACAACTTCAGCTTGTTTAGCAGTTCTAGATCCTCAAACAGTCATTTCTCAGCGCTGTGTCTTGAAGGTCCCTCCTGGAGATGTTATAGTAGAACACATCTCATGGGGTTTTGGACATGGATGGCAGAACGTTCCTCGTGTCACATTCAGGCCAGAGCACTAGGTGAACGGAGGACATTATAAACCGGAGGAGCTGCTGTTGACCTTTGAGGACCTAGAACGACTCAACAAAACAGGTGACAAAAATGGGGCTTTTGGAGATGTCATCATCATCGAAGGAGAATTAATTATATGAAACGGAAATCTTTTTGTGGTGTTTTTTCAACAAATTCACATTTGAGAGTAATGAAACGCATATAGTGCATTACCAGCAGAAAGAACAGCAGAAGAAAATGGATAAATGCGTAAGTTACATTTATTCAAGATCTATTCTGTTTCATTTTTTTCCCTTTATGTCATTTATGTTGTAGTATTAAAAAAAAAACAAACTTTTCCTCAACTTTGGTGCAGTAAGGTTTAAAGGAAAGAGAGTCATGTGCCAGGCTTTCATTCATCCGAAATCCTTGGTTACCAAGGACAGGGTGCAGAATGGATTTGTGTTTTTCTAGCAGCAATATATTCTTTGCAAATGAAGGGAAAGTACTGCGGATCTAGGAGGGTCTCGTAAAATGGAGACATGAAAAGTGTCATTAACCTTGATCAAACGTGCTGGAACACCACAATATAGAATGTCTTCTCAGGGCCAGAAAGGAACCACATCAAGCTGTGTCTCACTAATTTATGGGCAGAAATATAACCTTGTGCTCAAGGGTAAAATAAAATTCTGTCACTGGGTCAAATGGTGTTCTCTTGGTACACAAGGCAGCCTTGGACTGTAATGTGCTAAGTGAAATGGGTCATGTCCTGGTCCACGGAGCTATGGATTTGTCAAGAGTCACCACATGGTATTTGCCACAGTGCTCACACAGTGACCTCTAAACAGTGAAAACAAAGTTTCTTTCATTTGAAACGTCTTTCAGGAAAGATTTTAGAGGAACAACCAGACTGCTGTGTGGAGGGGGGGTGTGACAGAGCAGCTGGGTGAGAGCAGGAGATGTTTGCCCTTTACTGTGGCTACTCTTGGCTCTTTGAGGCTTGAACTGCGGTGCCTCCATCGTGGGCAGATGTTCGGCTTGTCATCTGACATGTTGTACGTCTACTGAGAACTGACTCGCCGCATCGCCGAAAGGCTCGGCACTGGGAACCAGACCTTTTCAAAACGGGTTCCACATTTTCGAATCTTTCCGTGGAATTTAAGCTCAGTTTTGTCACTGCAAACAGACAATCTTTTGGAAGGTGAGGCTGATATTTATTTGCAGGGACCAGAAGATTAATAGCAAATTGTATTTCCAGATTGCAAGGAAAACACGCTGGATGGAATTACACAATATGAGTCCACTGAAGATCAAAAGGACAAAGATCTCTGTGGATCCAAATGCTGCTTTCACACTTCGTGCTCAGTCCCAGCAGTTTTATTGTCACTAAGTGTTCTGAACAAAACACACATTTTTGGTATCTAGAGTAAGCTTTTCCAATGGGCGGACGCTAGTTGTTCTCTCACAACGTCGTCTTTGTACTGCTGCTCCAAATCCAGCCTCATGCAGCCTTTTCAGCCAGGTGACACCTCCCACACCGTTCTACATATGACAGATTCCTGAAGAATCGGAGGGAAAATTACTTTTTCATACTGCAAACAATTACAAGTTTGGTACGCTTTCCCAATGTTAAAATTGCTAACTGTCACGACAGCATGGTGTGTGTGAGGTTATCGATCCCTCATAGTTACATCCTCCGTCTGTGACAGACGCACAACTATTCACAAGTCCGATAAAGGAGAAATTCAAGCACGCTTATATTTTGTTTAGATCTGCCTGTCTTTTCCATTCAGTGTTGTGAGTGTGGACTCCAGGGATGTGACATCTTTCATGAAAAACAAAAGCATGTTCTTAATTTACTTTTCAGTATTTATTTCCCATCACTGAGGTCAGGAACCAACTTGTAAACAGCTTGTTGGCTTCAGAGGGAAATGGCAGAAACGTTGCAGTGTGTGAAGGGTGATGGGAGCTGAGGGATTGGTCGGGTTACCCCCCTCTGCACAGCCTCAGGCCGTATTGTCCTTGGCTCATCTGAAATGTTGCCTTCATACTAGGAGATATCCAGGCACACGGGGGCCGAGACATTGCTATTCCCGTGGCAGGGGCAGGCTGGGGGGTCGATGATGCTCAACATCGTAAGGGGGGGGGGGAGTGTCTATTAAGCACAAGGTTTTGACTTGAAGAGAAAAATGCGGGCTAAACAGGGGAGGGGAAGGTCAATGGAGGGGTTGGAGGAGGTCTGGTGTTGCGAGGAACGATGCTGTTCCCTTCTCTTCCCTCACACTAGGAGCTACAAAGAGATCTGATCAATAGGAAATGTAAGGGTGACAGATGATGTGGTGCAAGTTTGTGGTGCAGTTAGAACACCAGCAGAGAAGTGAGTCCAAAGGAGATGCATTTTGCATCCCCTCTTTAATGTCCACATTCGACAGGTCTGAAGAGCAGAGGGTCTTCATTCCACCACTTCAGGATGAAAAAGTGAGACTTTCGGTTTTTGACGTCTTGTGAGTGGGACCAACACGTGGCCAGATGGAGGAGGAGCGCACTCTTGCTGAGCTGTAGAGAGCGATGCAGGTGTCGAGGAGTAGATCCTTTGTGTGTCTTGTTCCCCCTAAGCAGAGCGTTGAACTACAGGAAGCTGAAGGAGAGAAACGAGGAGCACAGATACATGGTGACATGGTGTTCTGGATCAGCTGGAGAGGCTTAAAGTAGGCAGCAGAAGGCCAGACAGGAGGGAATTGCAGTAGTCTGGGATGGATATCACCACAGCCTGAACCAGGAGCTGTGTCATGTGAAGTAATGTCAGATGGGGTAGATGTTCTTCATAATATATTAGCAGGATTGTTTATCAGTGCTTTTGTAGAAATGGAGACTCGAATCATTCATTGTAGATGGTTGTCAGTCATCCCAGCTGAGATGTTTGCGAGGCAAACTGCAGTATGAGTGTAAATGTCTGTAGCTGGAGGGTAAAACGTGAAGATATCATCCTAGGGGAACATGTGAGAGTTACGAGAAGTAGTATGAATGCTAGTGAGCTAATGGCTCAGCGTCAAGCCCTGCAAACACAAGCCAAGAGTGTCTGAGTGGATGGTAAGGAGCCATACCAGACCACCTGGTAAGACCTCTTTCAAAGGTAAAGCTCAAGCCATTTCATCCCAAGCCATCCAAGGGAGGAAAGCAATAACCAGTGTTTGACAATGTGAAAAGCTGCAGACGTGTCCAGCAAAAAGAGGGCTGAGGAAAGGGCAGTGGATCTAGCTAACTGGAGAACTTCTGACTCAACCCCAGTGGAATGGCTGCCAGGGAAATAATTCTTTCATAACTTTTTGAAAACATTTCTTGCGCGACCAGGATGCTTGACTTCCTGCTTTACTGTTGAAGCTTCTGTCTTTCTGACGTCATTTGAAGAACTTTATTCCACCGTGTGACAGCAAACTACGAACCCTCACACCTCCTTTCCGGTCTCCACCATTAATGTGAAACGCGTTCCGGAAGCAACGCGCGCAGCGAGCCGAGGCCCCTGCCAGCAGTAACGAAAACGCGAAGCGTTTTGTCTTCAAGATGCTGCGAAAAACAGCTTCGTAACCGTTGCGAACATGACGACGGTACAACGGAGCAGCTCCGTTACTTTGGGAGTATTTGTGCGATAAGCTGTGTGGAGTTTACGGGAAAGGCGTGTTTCCTGGAATGTTTAGCATGGCAGCGGGGACCAGTTCCACGCGGTCCAGGCCTCGCGAAGAATGCCGGACCACCGATAATTACTGTTTTCAGTGTATTCAATTAGGAGGAACAGGCGGAAAAGGAGCCGAAAAAGCTGGAAGGGAAAAACGGGTATTGGATAATAAGAAAGAAATAGTCTCCTAACTTTCTATTTCCTTTTTTCACCGACCTTTTCTGCCCTTAATAATCAGAGCTGATTATTCTCAAAATGAAGCATATAAATAAATAAAATCAAAATAATAAAATACTTCCATTGTTCCCAGGGAATTTTCTTTTCAGCACAGCGAGTTTTATTTAACTTTTCGCACCAGCTGGTGTGTAGCGGCCAAGACTTCTTTCTCTCTCTCTCTCTCTCGCTCGCTCTCTCTCAAGTTTCCTCCAAGCGGTGGAGATCTGTGCCACTGTACACAGGCCAGACACGTTGTCTCGATGTTCTTGGACTGGTTGCAGCGCTGATAGACTGGTCTGTCATTTCTCTTCTCTGCTGGCAAGGAGCTGCGCTGCTGTACTACTGCACCACCAAAACATATCAGCTGGACACCCTCCGGTTTTTTTTTTTTTTTTTTTGGCTTCCGGTATCTCAAAACGCTTCTGACCGAAAAGCAGAAGAGGGGCCAAAATGTATAAGTGTGCGGCGCACCGCCGGTGGGGGGCCGGGCTGAGTGTGGACACGGGGCAGGCTGCCGAGTGGGAGGGCGGGACTGATGGGAAGTGAAATTGAGGTCTACACTTCAGACATGCCCACAGAGCACAAAGCCAGACCCACAGGGACAAGTTTAGTCTAAATTATCTTTTTCATTCAAAAAGCGCAATCTTCCCGTGTTTGGGAGGTTTGAATACGCCGAGGAAAACAAAGATAAAAGAATTTTTTGGCCTGGAGGAAACGTGAAGAACACAGTTAACTCGGTGCACCCATCTGTAACCCATGTGTAAGTTAACAGTATGGCTACATCTGCGAAGCTCGATTTGTTTGCCCGTCTGTTTGTTTGTTCTCTATGCACTTTTCAAAATTATTTTTACCTTTCCACTATTACACCTTTCTGACCCAGGCAGCACTACTATTACTCAGCCAGGTGGCGCGGCGGTGTCTCAGGTTTGAGTAGAACCTCCGACTGCAGTGCCCTTCATGAAGGTACTTACCTCCGAATCAACACAGTAACAATACCATCGTTCATAGCTTAACACTGTAAATTCCTGTAAAAGCAAGTCGGCGTGCTCTCAGCGCAAATAGAAACAGCTTATTTCACGAATATAGCTCATACATTCAGGAATGTTCCTCATCCCCCTGCCCGTTGTCACATATCACTGAGCAGATAGTGCCAAGGCAGCATTTGGATCCCCGAGACCTTCACATTTCCCCGTGCCCATTATCACATTGTGCTTTTCTGGAATCCCGTGTCATCTCGAGCAGTAGACGATGTCTCTTTTCACGTCTTTCAACAAGGTTCGGATATGCTAAGCAGTCGTGGTTTTGGGAAATGAGCTAAATAGCTCCTAAAAATCCAGCCACATTAAGGGTAATAGATGGAATTTTGCGTAACCCCACAAAACAGTGCCTATCAAGCGAAATAAATAGCTGTGTCTGCGGTACTTCACAGGCTTTTTGCAAATAAAGCCATAATTCTGTTAACAGTCCGATACATCATCTGATAACGTGCTTATTTTTGGAGAAACGTCTTGCGATTTGTCTTTGAGTACGCGAGCAGCAGTTATGCAGACGTGCTACGATTTGGGATGCTGGCACCGGCAGCGGGAGAAAATCCTACGACAGATTAATACGACGCTCCTCTTCAACCCGGCCTGTTTCTATCAGAGTGCATCGGCAATTTTTCCACCTGTACTCAGTTCTCGGGTTCTTGCGGTTAACCAAGAACGAAGCTCTGCTTTCCAGAACATGACTAGTCACACTTCAGGTCTTCCAAACCAATTCCCAAGGTCTCCCCCACGAATAATGGTTTAATTGCCTGCAAATGTTTTTAGCAGCTGGTTGTACAATGGAGAAGCGCTGGTATGTGCTGGAAAGAGCTACATATAATTGCCTGCATTTTCTCCTCTTCGGAGACACGCTGACGTCGGGCAATGAGCCTCCAGTAAACAAGGTCTGAGCTATGACCTTCTGCTAGTGTGCGTCTTCTTTCTGTCCTCTTGCTAGCTGCACGAGACCACGTGACAATAAAAATTTCTCCCGGAACAAACGACCCTTTATCGGTAATTCTAAGTCGCTTGTAAGCAATCTCTTGTAGCTTTAGCTTCACGGAACGTGTACGTGTGCTTATTTATCCGGACATCTTTCTCCAGACCACCTTACGGATTCATGCTGCTTACAGCGATTTATTCATTAATAGAGTCGGGTCATTTTTACCACATCAGTTCAGGGTAAGTACCTTGATCAAGGTGGGATTCAAGTATTTAACTGTCACTGTTTAGATGGGTCTGCTGGTCTGCAAAAGTAAGCTTTAACTCATCCACCCGACATCGAGCTGCGGTCTACAGCTGCAGGGCCACGGACGGCCCTGGTTTTTAGGGTGTCTGCCGAAGAGCTGGACTTTTTCACCTGCGACACTGACTTCGGAACCGACGGCTTGCCAGCAGTAGAACTTGACGTCTAGACAAGATTTTTTGGCCCCGAGCAAGATGTTCCAGTTGGAGAAGGAAACACGCGATACGAGGAGAACACACTCTTACTGCGAGCACCCGGGGCCGGCGCACATTAGCTAGCAAATTAGCAAGTCCGAAAATTTGCCCATGAAAATAATACCTTGGCGAGCAAAAGACAAAATAAGAAGCAGGCTATAAATATCGTAAGATAGTCTTCTTGCTCAGATTTTTAGGGAGAGACGGCGAGAGTCTGGGGGCAAAAGGGCAGACGGAAAGCGGAGACGTGGTGGGAGAGATATTTAGACAAACAGTCTGTGTTTTCCCTGGCGGGGCGCTCGCTCTGCTAGGTGTGCGTGTAGAATCACCTCTGCGGGATTATGGTTATGGAATTAGGAGCTGACAGGGCTGGCAGGCGGACAACCGAAATGTCTCATGTCATATCAAGTTCTGGCAAATCGCTGCAGGAAGGGTCTCGCTTCCGCTCAGTTGCAATTGTCCTTCGCGCTTCTCCGGCGGGTCGGTAAAGCCAGGAGTTGCTAACGTAAACTAACAGCGTGTCATCAGATTTTGACTGGAATAAATTACGCGGGAGAAACCCTCCAGACGCACCTTAGGAGGTCCCCTCCGTGTAAGCCCTTTCCCTTCATGTGACAAGGAAGAATTATGAGTTGCTTCACGTCGAGCCCAGAATATCCAGAAATATTCCTTGAATGGGACCAGTCATTAAATCTGACTTTCAGACTGCAACGATATCTGTTTCTTTTAAACACGCCAAGAAAACCTTGTTGTGTTTTTTAGAACGTGTCCATTTGTCTCCAGTGGTATAATTTATCCTGGAAATTGTGCAAACGGTTCATTGTTTCGCAGAGTTCTCTGAAGGTCCCGTGTTCAAATGGTCTTCGCCTCCCTGCTGCCCTCCAATACCAAACCCTACATGGCCCTCGGTGACACCCCCCCAACCCCTCCAGCTCCACATCCTCTCCTTACGCTCCGATCGCTTTGTCACCCCCCTCCCCGAAGACCCGTCTGCCACCCTCATCTTTACTCCTCCAACTTGCCGCATACCTTACCTTACCCCGGCTACCCTGCAACGCTGCGACACCCCCACGGGCCTGCTCTCCTGGCAGCCTCAACCCAGGAGCTTATTTTTCTTCTACCATCGGGGCTGATGTTCTTGGAGAGCTCTGCAAACGCTGCCAGTAAAGCGCAGTAGGATTGCTGGTATGCGACAGCACATTCATGTGGTTTGTTTGAATAACCCCGCTCTACGAAGCAGAACACAATATATTACATTTTACGAGTCGTACAAATGCGCCGCTGCTACCGCCGCCAATTATCTATGATAGAATTGTTTTATTTTACTTCAAAAATAGCCGTACGTACATATACACGCATCGCACGAGCCTCTTTCCGACACCCTGGTCTTCAGTCCTCGGGTCGATAGTGAAACCCAGAAAAAAGGCGTATTCCGCCCATTTGTGAGCGAATCCATACCGAACACCTTGGTTCGCTTTCAAAATGTCCCTGTTCTGCTTTTCCTGGCGTGAGGTTTCATGACCAACGTGGGACACCTGACAGTTTAAGAAGGTTTAGTGGTGTAAAAAACACATTTTTAAGATCCGCCGCCTTCTCACCTTCTTTTCTTTACTTTAGCAGAGGTGCGATCCCATGTTTTCTAATATTTGTTTTAACTGCGTAGCGACGCCCTCGCAGGGTCGACAGAAATAACACGAATCATATAAGATATGATTATTATATCGGTATCCAAATCTAATTCGTCCCCGAAAACGTGTCGGATGCGGAATTTTTCAGGTGCCAAATGCCTGTTTCCCATTATTCTAAATGGGAGAAGAAGTAAGAGTTTGCTGGCGGGAAACACCTGTATAACTGTGAGCCCGTGATTTTACCATGATAAACACCGTAAACACCAGCTACGTCGCGCGGACCCCGTGATGTGAATTTTATACCGCCGTGCGGTGTGTGCCGTACACCAGCCACCAGCTTTTGGATAAATTTGTTTATATAATTTCTATTAATTTAATAGGTTTATTAAGAAAGCTAAATTTAGTGGGGAAAAAACTGCGGATAACAATTTAAACAAAAGAAACGGCCGACGCAGCAGGCGTGAGGGTCTCCAGGAAGGTTTGTTACGCAGACCGAAGATTATTTTTATTATAAAACACACTACTTGGTACTTTAATTTATTTGTTGGTTTTTTTTTTAAAAAAAAAACTTTTTTTTTAGTTTCAAGTTTTTTTACTTTGGGAAGGTATATCGATACGGATGCCGGAATTTAACATATTAGTTTTCGAGAGCCGGTATGGCAAACATCGGGACGCAGAGAGTTCGGATACAGAGGAATCGCTGTAATGGGATACGAACTAGTAAGAGTTTCTGGGGAACAGGGATCAGCTGAGAGGCCAGCGAAGCGGTGGGTGTCTCTGTTGCTCTGTTTTCCACGTTCGTGCAGGTCACCGTTTTACAACACAACAGTTTATCTTAGGAATAATACGTGATTTTTTTCACCACTTTGCACACAATCCCATCAAGTGCTCAGTGCCCGAAACACACGTTCCACACACGCATCCGTGTAATACTGTATATGTGCCGACCTGGAATTCCCTCCCACGGAGGGAACGCAGGTGAGCACTTTCCCCTGATCTTGATCGTGATCCTCGAAAAGGCCGAAGACGGACTTTGTCAGCCAGGCACTATTGTGCGGATCGGGGATTTGAGGCGGACGCGCTTCTCCGGTGAGCGCCAGACGTTTCACAGCATTCGGTTTTGCCGACTCAGCATAAAGCGAGCACGTCGGACGGTTGACGGAATTAACACGGTTCGGAGGCTACAAGAACTTACCAAATATGCCTGAGCGCATCTCAGATTTATGAGACCAGAATTGGAAATGACAGCAGGGCTAAACATGGGCGGGTGAAATACACGACATGTCGATCAACTCTTTTTCTTTAGGATATTCTGTATATATTATAAAACCAGTGCAAGATCTTCACTGCATTCTGTCGGTTTAGGAGCTGGATGGTTAAACCTAATGTCCACGCGAGAGAGGGCATGGACTATAACGCCCACTTTAGAGGTTGGTAAGGGACATGGCTTGGACGGATGTTTTGTACCAGGCTGTCCCTTGAGCCCTCATTGCCTTGCATTGCTTTCCAAAAGGGAGACTGGAATGCGTAACAGTCCAGGTGGGAAGGGTCTCCTTTGATCCTACCTGCAGGCCCTAGGGGACCAGGTCAGGTGCTGTCATCTTGCTTTGTCCCCTGTGGTGTCTCCCCAAACCAGGCAATAACCGGACGGGGGGGTCAGCAGAGGGGACCACCGGCTGTAAGTGAGTCCTCCCTTCAAGTAAAACAGAAATCAAAACAGCTCTTAGCAAGTGGTCGACTGGGGGTCCAGTCATATCAAGCCTGTCGAACGGCTCATTGTATTTTATGCACAATGAAAGGAACTTGTGTTTCTGGATCTATACGTAGGATGAACACATATAGGCGTATGAGTTTGATCCTCTTCTGCGTTGGGCTTTTCTCATTCGGCATATTCCGAACACACGGATGTTCATCGGTTTCACTCCATTTAGTCAACTGACAGGGAAACAAACCAAATCTATAAACCAGCCAAGGAGGCCTGAACTCCAGGAAATCTTAAAGCATCATATTATGCCGTCGCTTGGTCTGTTCCTGAAGGACATGCTGAAGCCGGGGCTCTTTCACAGCAGTTGCTGTCATACAAATGCCCTCAGTGAAGAAACAAATTAGAAAAAGCAAAACATCTAAATGCAGGAACTGCAACAGTTTTCCACAAATGTGTCATTAATAATGTTTAAAATATAGATGCATCGCTGAAAGTTTGTCAGCTTTACATGGGGGGGGGGGGGGGGGTTTTTTAG
>UFQX01000186.1:232897-251672 GCA_900497675.1 Arapaima gigas | reverse complement strand
GGGGGGGGGGGGGGGGGGGCGGTATTTAGAGCCATAAATCTGGGGTAAAAATTCGGATTTATTTTTTGCAAAATATAGACTCGCCCAATTTCAGGGTGGCGGCGGCATCGATGACATTTTTTATCGGTTGTACGGTTTGAATTAGTAGCTTCAGACACCGAGTCCAAAACAAGCAAAGGCCAAAGGAGGCATTTAGCGAGAAAAGGTACTTCGGCTCATGGCTAATGTGTGTGAACGTCCTGCATGTGAAAAGAATTCATTGCAAATTTCAAACTGATCAAGTCGGCAGAAATTGGGCTTTGGATGTGTTAAAGAAACGGGCCGGGACCGTCGTCTGTAGACCCGTGCAATGCGACCGCGTCGCCACGATCACGTTATTCCGAAAAGCCGACACAGATACAGGAGAGGTGCTGGCAGCTGGACAAGGGACTTTTGCCCCTGCCCCACCCCACCCCCCCAGTACCCCCGTCATGTACCGATTACTCATTCGGTGTCCACTGAGTCAGACAACTTGAACAAATCACTGCCTCGCATTTTCCTCATCTTGCACGATAAAGGCGACTGCAGCCTCGTGTTTTAGTGGTTACATAAAACTGCCTCTGAGAAACCGAGGTAAGGAGGGTAAATTTAGCAGACAAACACCTCCGAGAAGTAAGTCCGGGTAATCCTCCTCTTCGAAGCTTGTTTTTTGTCTGCGTTCAACAAGAAACATCTGATTTGAAGTTCGGCGCACGACGATGCCGAGCGGTGGGCAAAGTCACCGCGATCCTAAATTCCTCAGAGCAGGTTTGCAGGAATCCAATATGAAGAGTATAATAAAAAACAGAGGATAGAATAACATAGAAATTTTAAAATTCCAATAAATTGTTCCATGAATAAAAAGGCAATTCATATGAACCCCGCCGGTGGAGCAGTAGCATTCTTAAGCTGGGGTCACTTAAAGACTGAGCTTCCTGCCCTGAGGATGACCTTCAACTTGACCTCACCTCCTTTTACCCTTTAAGGGGGTGCTTGTGCCCATACATACTTATGCTGAAGATGGAGGGATGGGTCTCAACAGGACAGTTTTACAAAACTTTTAATCTTCTTAACAATCCAGAGAGAACAGGTCACCCCGATCCCGGCGGAGCTGCTAATGTTGACAATGTAATAGGAAGGTGGAGATGTGCTGCCGAGATGCTGTGAGATGTCTTTCCATACAGTGTCCTTGTTGGACAATCTGTGGTCCCGTCATTCTTCTGGTTAGCTTGTGACCCCCAGTTGCTCTCATGTATGGTTCTGGATGTTGCCCAAAAAGGCTCTCCTCACGTCTGCTCCACGTGATCCATTTGGATCTTGTTTTGGAAGGTAGAAATGTAGCCCGTGACCGTTCAGAAATTCTGGGGCAACATCTCCATAATACAATACAAGGCGATCAGACTAGAATTCAGCACGTTCATAAATTTATTCCTCAGCAACTAAGCGTCACGTAGTATATTGAGCATCTGAAGGATTGGTCGCCCTCGTCCGGTCTTTGTTAGGCTGCCAGGTTTAGACTACATGTTCACGTGAAACTCAGCGGGTTTTTTGTAAAAGTGATCAGTTGTTTTCACGTCACCCTGCACATAAGACGTAACACATGACGGAAGTTCTGAAGACAACAAAACACACTACTTGTGGGTTCAGTGTTGTTATGACAACTTTCACACATTTGCCCAGTTTAGCCCAGTTTTCAGAAACCGGCTGCAATAAACTTTTTTTTTTTTTGCAATTTATCCATTTACCAACAACACAGTTTAATTTGTGCCATAGCGGTTAGAAGGGGCGCCAGGAGGTGCGAAGGCGGAACTTTAAATGTGGCTCAAACCTGCGTGGAGTTTGCATGTTCTCCCCTCAAGCTCATGTTTCCTCACATAGTCCGAAGATATGTGTTTCAGGCGAGCCAGTGACTCTAAAAACACGTGTGAGGTGTCCCTGTGCGAGTGACAATCTTGCAGTGGAACGGCGTCCTGTCTGGGGTATAACCCGCCTAAGCTGGTGCCCAGCCGTGCTGGAAGATGCTCGGGACCCCCACCAGGGTGCGGCGGTCGCTCGTAACGAACGGAAGGATGAATTTAGCGATCGCAAGGATGCTTTGCCACGTTCCGATGTGTCATGTGGGAAAGGAAATGAAAAGAAACAAAAATGCATGGTGTCGTGTGAAAAAAACAAGCTACACCCTTTTTCAGTTCTTTGGGTTTACTAGAACATAACAAAAAAAAAAATCACACGGCCCTCACCAGATCCAAAAATTAGATGAATTGACTCTCAGTTGACAAACAACACATAACAGACTCCACTGTCTCATTATTTACGTATCGAAGAAACAAGCCAACGTGCAAGAAGAAATGTGGGGAAAATGAAGCACACCCCCACTGCTCCCAGAGGAATAAAGAAATGACTTTGTACGATATTAAAAGTTGGGTGAAATAAGAGTTAATGATGAAAATCTGAAAAAAGTGCTCCATCGCTAAGATCTTATGAGCTGGAATAGTTAGGGTCGGCCGCTCGGTCGCCGGTGAGGTCGGCGACGCCGCTTGGCCTTCAGCTGGGATCCTGATGGCACGTAGGAGCTAATATCCCCGGCGAGACCGCAGACCTCACGAGCACCTCCAGCTTCGCGGCAGAAGACGAGAAGGAGGCCCTTCCTCTCGGGGGCCGACTCACTGAGCGGCGCCCGGCGGCTGAACTCTTCACCGGTGAAGTGAGTCAGGTGTCAGGGTCACCCCCGGGTCAGACTGGCCCGGCCGGCATCTGGAGAGGAGTCCCCGAGGAAAGCGCCACGGGACTCCCACTAAGAGTCTGCAGTGCTCCTCCTTCTTTCCCTACTTTTCTTTCTGTCTTCCTTCCTTCCTTTCCTTCTGTCTTTCTTTCATGTTTGCTGAATTTGCGTGTGTGTTTTCTCCATCTATGCGTCTTTTTCTCGCAAACTTCTCTCAACCCCTTGTAACCCAGGCATGACTCACAGCCCATCTGGATGCCAGATGCAGGGCTGAGAGCCTCTCGGTCTTTCGCTTTCTCTCTTTCCAGATAAGGAGATGTGTCCTGGTCACTAAAAGGGGGCCAAAGCGGGGAAGGATGCAACCAAAGGTTATTTTCGAAATGTGTGTGTGTGTGTGTGTGTGTCTAGGTATCTCTCCTTTCTCAGGTCCTGTGAGTTTGTCCAGCTCGAAGGTCGATGGTGACAAAGGGGTCAAGTTCATTAACTGGAGCACCAACTCCCGCTTGCGGGGAGCCGTAAAAAACGTTTAAAGAGAATAAATGCTGCAAAAATTTGCAGCGTTAAAGTTTTCCCTCCTTTTCTAACGTTGTCTCAGTTTCGGCCGAATTAGCGGAGCACATTTGCTCTCCGCCAACCCCCCCCCCCCCCCCCCCCCCCCCCCCCCCCCCCCCCCCCCCCCCCCCCCCCCCCCGGCTGCCCTTTCAATTAAATATATTTTCCCAGGAATTTGCTTCGGCCCGATTGTTCCTCGCACACGTATTTCGGTCTTCCGCAGTCTGTTTTCCCGCTCAGCTCGTACGTCTCTCGCATTTTCGCTACTAGGGAATCCCAGGTCGGGAAAAACGTACCTTAAAATGGAACGCAGTTCTTGTGAAGCGCGGCAAATTGTGAAAATGCAGTTATGCTGTGATTTCAGAACTGCTGCACCGACAATTTGAAACGAAAACAGTTCTATTTTATGCTCCCCAGATTGCTGCTTTTTAAGGTTATAATTTTTTTTTTTTAAATATAGCAACAGAACAAATTATTTGGTTAATTTTAAAATTTGCGTCGCTATAAATAGCAGGCATCAATATATTTAGAAGGGAAACAGATGTGGCTGTGACTGCGGCGCACGTGGCTCCTTTCACCGGTTCACACAAAGTCGCGCTTCCCAAATTTTTTTTTTCCTCAAAGGGGCAATAGGTGGCGTGATGGTTAACACCCCCCCTTCAGACTCTGAGGTCCCGGGTTCAAATCGCGCCGCTTGCTTTAGTGCCCTTGGCGAACGAGTGGAACCTTGTTCGTCCCTGTTTCGATGGCAACAGCAAAAAAATGTCCATCGTCATGGTGACGACGGGGGGTAGCTAACTTAGCCAAGGTAACACGTGAGTAAGGTGAATTCTGGGATTGGGGGTGAAACCCCTGTCCTTGAGGTTGGGCTTTACGGCGTTTCGTCGGCCGTTTTAAAGTTACGTATCGCAAGCGTTCAATGTCGGGAAACGACACGCTTCTGTCAAGAGGCGTTAATAAACTGTGGCAAAACGCAGCTGATGGCTTCGATGTTAAAACGCTACGACAAATTAAAATTTGCATTCGTATTAATGTGCGGAAAACACGGAATCCGAAGTGGCTTTTCATCCCTTTTTTTTAATTTTTGTTTTGGCACGCGTTTTGGCAGAAGAACCCTTTTTCCAGCATTATTGTGTTTTGTAGAACTTCCCAGCATCACAGCCAGTTCGCCGCTACACAATTGCGCTTCCTCCTTCGAGGTCGCACCCTGCGACGGCTCCGTTTTCCCTTCTCGTGGGCTTCCTGCCTGGACGGAACGGCCTCTGGGAAGATGTCTTGGCTATATGTGGTCATGGTGCCCAGGCACGTACAACACAGACAGGGGCACTGGGGACCAGGTCAACCTCGGAGCCACTACCTGGCAACGGCGGCATAACAAAGGCCAGACGATGGCTGTGATAATGCTTTGCAACTGGAAGGCGACCCGCGGGTCACCTGTTTGACCCCGGAGGAAACTTGCTCTCCGTGGAGCGGCCGCACGCGACATGTTCGGGCACCACGAAACGGAGCTCGGGGCTCCTTTGTCACGCTCGGCTTTTTTTTTAAAAAAAAAAAGCACAAAGAATTTGCATGTTGCTGCCAAAATACCTGCTGTAAACACTGGCAGCCGACACCCTGCAGGTCGCGGCTCGGGGTCCCGGTGCTCCTAGTAACTGCTGCAATAGCCTGGAGCCTCGCGCTACAAATTGGCAAAAAAGCCAATTAGCATAGAAATTTAGCAAAGAAACAGCATTAAACAGATTTAAAAGCCATATCTAATGAAGAAAAATGTGTGCTTTCTGGAAAAAGTACCTTTTCAGTGCTTCGAGCCACATGGAAATGATAATCGTGCTGTGTAGGACATTGCTGTGGTTTCAGTCAGCCTTCAGCCGGTTCGGGAAGAATGTGCTGCGCGTATCGAGCCCTCGGTGCACGTGTGCGCTGTAATGTGGGAACCCGCGGGTCCGTACCAGTTCGGGGGGGGGTGGGGGTGTTGCGTCACCCCGGACCACGTGGACGGCGCCAGGCTTCCACCCGGCTCGGCCAGCGCCGCACCTTGTAGCGGGGCTTTTCTGGTACCACGGTGCGGTTTTCAAGCCGTACTTTGGGGGTTTGTCAAACTGCTAAATGCCTCCGATCGCTCGGCTTTCTGGGAAGCAGGAAGCTCGCGTCGGCTCCGTCCTTGCGCAAACGCGACGCTTCCCGCCGCAGTCGGACGCGGGAAGCGCGTCGTTCGGGGATGCGCCGTCCAGGTGTCGACGGGCCGCACGGCCGCCGTCGGAGGGTCCCGCCTCGCTCGGCATTGTCTTGTCACACGACAATTTTCTCAAAACAATTCCAGATGGTCCGAGAGGTAGTACCCTTGATTATTCTCGAAACAGACGGAGCCGCAGGAATGCAACAGCACCATCATTGAGGGCAGGCAACCTTTTCCCATACCGCAGACCGGACCCTGATTCGGGTCTTGAGTAATCGCCCTCCGATTGAGAGATACTGAGAGGAGGATCCGTGAAAAGGAACATCTGGAATCTGTTGAACTTTAAACTTTGTCACACTCTGCGAAAAAAAGACGCCAACAATCTGCCGCTTATCGAAAGAATTGCTCTTTCTTTTCGAAGCGTTTATCAGGTGTGGCGGCCGCAGCCCCCGGGTGCCGCGACCAGGCTGCCGATTTAAAAATATATACACCTCGGGCTCTGACGGTGGAAACAATTAAAAAAGAAGAGCTGAGCGAATGTGGAAAAAAGTGTGTTTTCACGCTGAGACCTTTGAGGACCAGGCCTGGCGTAGACCTGGTCCCTCAACCAACTTCAGTCGAAATATTATGATTCTGGCCATAAATCTTGGAGGGGGATTAAGCTCGTGTCTCAAAACTTGTCTTCATCCTTCATAATTTCTTTGAGGTTTTGTAAACTACTAACCCGCCGAGCGATTTCGCTCAACTTCAGAATGAGCACCAAGAGCCGCACTGACACGACACCGTGGAGCTGACACACTCAAGACCCTGATGTAAAACCATAAATGCCTCCTCAGAAGAAGAGCTGAAAATACTTGTGGACGTTTCCACAGAACGAGAGAGGTAAACCCAACTCTCTTTCGTTGGAGTAGTGGTGGTGGTGGTGGTGGTGGTGGTGGGGGGGGGGGGGGGTATGAGATGTGAGCGTTGGCTGCAAACAAATTGAGGCAATTTGTATCTTCGCCGTCTGTCTGGTCTCCTTTCCTGCAGATAATTCGAGAAACAGAAAATTTCACCGAGGTTTGCCCTCTGCATCAAGACAAGCGGGAAAGAAATGAGGCTCTCAAGAAGCCACTTAAATCTTCAGCCAGGAAATGAGAGCGGGCGAGTCCCTCCGCCGGCCGCCATGTGACACGGCTCTCTGCGCAAACGGAAAAATGGAAATACTTAACGTAATTGCACCGGCCCCCCGGCAGCACCTTTACAGCATTCGGACGGAAACAGGGCCCGTGTGAAATGTGTTGAGATGCACAAACTAAGGCCTCCTTAACCCCACAAGAAAGCAAGACATCAAACACATAACTTGTGGCTCTTTGAATTTTTATATTTTAGACAAACTCCTTCTGGCAGATCCGCTCCTGTCCTTTTCTCCCTGTCTTGACTTACGCTTTATAAACCGGATGAAACGTGAAAGTCCCCCGGCACCGTTTTGGTCCAATAGCGGGAGCACGTCATGCCGTATCAATCTAGACACGTCACCTGAATATTCAGATCATTTTAGCAAAAAAAAAAAAAGCGAAACAAAACAACTTAACCTCTACGTCGCTTTGGCTGCAGTGTTAAGCTACACGGCTCTGTTTGCAAAACCTGCTTTTGCTTTTTCGTTTCGCAAAAACAGTCAACAGCCCGAGATCCAGCAGGTTATGAGAATTGAACTTCGCAAGGGCTGGACCAAATTTCGGTCTCGCGTGCTTCCCGGCAGCCGAGCGGCACGACACAAGCGCCGCCATACGGCCCTCACAGTTACTGTTTGGCTCATGTCTCAACCTCCATCACCACCTGTTTGCCAGTTTCGCTGGTTATAACCCTGGAAATAAGGGCCTGTTTGGAATGTTCAAGTCACGTGAGCTCCTTCAGTGAGCGTGAATTCATTTGCATCCCCTTCAATGATTTTTGTCCTGTTTTGAATACATAAGCAGCGGGTTTCTTGTTAGCATCATTTTGAGAGCTTTTAAGGGCGTCGTACACAACAGCTGCAACTCAAAACAGCGCAGTAACAGTGTACATTTTAATGGGATTTAGAGATATTTTGGCGTGAACTGAAGTCAGTTTTTCCAAGAAGCCAAAAATATTTTTACCTTTTAACTTATGGTTAAAAAAAAACTCTACTTATTAACAAATGAATTAACTTCATGAAGCGGCCATTCTGATTTTTCCACTTGTGGGACACATTCGATTGTCGATAGATTTGTATTCTGTCACGGCGTTTTCTTTCAGGAGTAAATTTTGTCATTTGCTAGTGGGGCTCTTCCAGTTTTCCCATTGCAAAGAACAAAAATAAAAATAAAAACCTGAGCTTGCAGTGGCTTCAAAAAGTATTCAACCCCTTGATTTGTTGCACATTTTGTCACACCTCCTCCCCCCAAGTCAATACTTCGTACATAGTCCTTGTGCAGCAGTTACAGCCGTGAGTCCTCTTTGCTGTGTCTGCATGAGCTTTGCACGTTTACATTTTGGAACTTCTGCCAGTTCTGCTAAATTAGATGGAACGCGTCGAGGGACTACAATTTTCAGGTCATGCTACAGATCTTCAGTCGCGTTCAGATCTGGGCTCAGAATACTAATTTTTTTTTTCAAGCCATTTCTTAGTAGTTCTTGCCATGTACTTTGGATCCTCGCCCTTCTGGAAAATGAATCTTCACACTAAATGCAGATCTCTGGCTGACTGAGACAGGTTCTCCTCGAGGAATTGCCCAGATTTGGCTCCATCTATTTTGCCCTTGATGGCAACAAGCTTTCCATGATGCTGCCGCCACCATGCTTTGCAGCAGGGATGGTGTTACTTGGGCTGTGTGTGATTTGCACCAGATGTACGGCTTTGCTTTCAGGTTGAAGAGCTCAACCTTTGGTTGTTCAGACCACAAAATGTTCAGCCAAAGACCTCTGCAATGCTCTCAGTGGCAGCTGGCCTCTCAGTCACCTTTGTGACATTCTCACTTCTTGCCTGGTCAGACAGGTAATGTGCGGGTCGGGTCGTGTTTTTTCCACGGTGGACTTCACGGTGCTCCTAGGAAGATTCAAACTCCTGTCAACTTTTTCAGCTCTGTTTCACTTTAACTGTAACTGTAACATTATTGGGGATTTCATGCTACAGCAGTGGGTGGAAAAATCAAATTTAAATATTTCTCATTGTGACTTTGCAACACAAGAGAAAGAGAGACAGTCAGTGGGGGGGTGAAGGTGCTATATAATGTCAGCACACAAAAAAGAATCTAGGAAATTGAGACAGAACTTACTGAAGCTTGCTGGTCTTTGTAAAACAGTGACTTTTCACAACTAGTTAATTCTAAAAACATGTAAATTGGAAATTGCTGGCTTTTTATTTTACACAGCAGCAAAAAGGCTTTTTTTTGTACAAAGTTAGACAAGGAAACATATTAAGGGTCATATTAAAAGTATGGAGACCAGAAGTAACTACACCGCATTCCTCAGTAATAGCGATTTCAAAAAACAGAGGAAAAACGACACAATAAAAACAGAAAGACGTGACGGACGAAGACGAGGAGGTCCGTGAGTTTCCTCCGGAGAGGAGGAATTTGGACGCTCTGTATCTGTAAAGCTCGGTCTTTGTTTGTTTGTCTGTTTGTTCTTCATGTACAGCTTTGCTTTTCAAGCCCCGGCCTTGAAGTTTGTCTCACAGGTACTTCTCAGCCTCAGTGAGGGTTGTGTGTAGTCGAGTTCATTAAGCTCCAGAAAAGCTACTTGCTATTTTGACAGTTTAAAATCTGATCGCTGACAAGGCTGGAAGCAGCAGGAGAAATGTCACACACAGAGCATATGTACACGACATGTATTTCAGTCCACACACACACACACACACACACACACAGACAAATGTGCTGTGTGGACATCATTACGGTCGATGTATATTTAGACTTTTTCCCTTCCACTTTAAAATGGGGGCTGACCTTGCGTTTCATGGACGCCTATACATCTCTGCACAATGAAAATAAAGGATTCCTGTGCACCAGCATACTTCGGAGTCCAGCTACATTCAGTTTCTTAAACAAGGATCCCACAACGCCCACTTTGCCCCCTCGAGGGGCAGTTAAACGCTCCTTCCCCGGACACCTGGTTCCGAGGCATTACAATGCAGCCATCCCTGCCAATGACTTGGGAAATGAGGCTCCGGGCCAGTTTCACGACCAGAATGCCATGACAGTATTGACATCACCCCTGCCACATTTTCCCCTTACAGGATGTTCCCATTTTTACAATATTTTCTCAGCAAACCCGGCGGCACCAGACGGGGATGTGTGCCCGCCTCTGTCCCTTCCCCGGCACGCGAGACAGGAAAAGGGCCAAGAGGTCGAGTGCCACTCGGCAGAGGAAGGGCGGGAGGGAGAGAAAGCCATCAGATCCATCTGTGGACTCTTAATAGCATGGGAACCATGCATAAAGAGGAGCCTATATAACATCTGAAGGCAGTCACTCTGCTTTCTGGGCCCTGCCGAAAGCACATAAAGGCTTATACAAGGTGCCTATAACTTCTCCCCTCTTTAACGTTTTTGACCTGCTTGGAATGGCACGTACGCGATGGCACCAGAGCCCCACGACCCAGCCCTCAGAGCCGTGCACGTGAAAGGAATCGTGCAGGAACCTGACAGGGACGTTGCCTTCCGTGGAAATCCCCATACTGTATGTCACAGGTTATTTTTATTTGCCTCGAAATCCTCTGACACCAAATCCAGATGTCTGACCCCAACCCACTAATGCCACTCCTACACTGTAGTTCACGCTCAGGGGCTTCTCACTTCTTACACGATGAGTTACCCTCACTTCACCAATAATTGACTCCACCGCTCACATTTCACTTGACCCGCTATGTGTGTAATCCTGCCCAGACCCGTAAAATGTTCACCCAGATCCTCTGACTGTAGTGTAATCCAATCGTCCACAAAGGACTTCACTGCTTCACTGTTATTCTTCGGACACTGGAGCATTAAAGACAATGAAGACCGTGCTACTTGTGGAGAACAGCGAATGCAGCAGTTACAGACTTCACTCATTTCCCTTCATGAAGATTTGACTGGACATGGAGAACAGGTGGATTTTGCACACGAATAAGCTGATGGTTCTTTGTTTAGGTATCGACGGGAACGGGAAGCCCAGTTCAAGCAGGAAGTCCATGCAGAGGTAAACTTGTGGTCTCCAACTCCGTCTGCGCTCAGCAACTCGGCAGCTGTTTGGGAACAAGAAGATCAGCCGGTACCTGAAACGTCCTGAAAAGGTGATCCACAGTAGACTGTTTTGCTACACCTGAACCTGAGCTTAGCACAAACAACTCAGCTCACTTATGCTGTCATTGCACACGTGTAATGAAATCGATTTCTGCAACGTGCAAACTTCACTCATATACGCAAAAACTCAGAAGACACATCATTAAAGCAGCAAAGTCAGGACTAAGTGTGGACAAGACGTAATAAAAGGCGTGTTATAAATTCATGCATTGCACACACGGGTTCAGCTTTTTAATATTCTAATGTTTGGAATTCGTCACAGGCCTCCAAGTGTCCAAGGTGTGCGGAATAGAGGACAACAATGGAAGCTACGCTTGGAAAAATATAAGTAAAGGTCTTGTGTGTAAAATATGGACATGCTTGAATTGACTGTCAATGCCACCCCTTGCTTATTGCAGGGTCATGGGCAGCATCTGCCCAGATCCTTACTTTCCAAAAGGGGATCAGTGGTTCTGGTCACTTTTCTCTAGGAGAACCAGTGGCTTCTAACCCCACAAGTGCAGTTCTCATAGCTAGTTCATTTCTTACTATGTTTGTTGATTCGGTGTGTTGCTCCATATGAACCAGATTTGCTGGCGATGCCTTGTTTTGTCCCTGGTGCATGTCCTGAAGCAAAATGCAGTTTTTCATCACTTCATGTCCATTTAACTGCATTGACCAGAGTTATTCTAGAAACATCTTTGGTGATCTTTTCGTTATGCTGTGGTGCATCTCAAATGACACAAATTCCACTCAACAATATTCATGAGCTATTTGCTGCGCCATGATGCCAACGTTCTTTACAGTAAACTCTCCAGTAAATACCCTTCTTTGCACATGGGTCCAGTGGTCCGTGGCTTTGGCCACGTTTAAGGTACGCAAAGAAAAGCGAGTCCAGATACGGACATTTTGCAGTAGTCTGACGCTAAAATAGAGCTCTTCTGTGGTGAGACTGATATGATCATAAGTTCATAAATAAACAGTAGCGGTTCATCAATTTGTTCACTATTTTGCTAAACCATGTACGAATGTTCACAATGAAAAATATTGACTGGAGAACCTGAAAAATCCCAACCTGAGGTCAAAAGTGATACTGACCCGCACAATTTATTTGTAGCCATAGAGAACTGAAGACAGGAGATGAGACAGAAGTCTGAGAAGGTCCTAAAGTCACTCCAATAAATACATCAGTAGTCAATCCCATGTTTTCCATCAGTTTCACTGTGATCATGATCCACTGTCACTTTCACTCTTTCTTTAAGGTACATGTCAGGATTTTAAGCTGTACCAAACTTGGGTTCGCTGTCACCACAGACCTGAGGAGCACCACGTTCTCAACACATTTGACTTTGATTGAGCCGCAGATTCATGTTCAGTTTGCATTCTTTTATCACAGCCCGAGTTTTCATTTCAAAGGGCGGCTTTATTTCCTTCAGATGGAGAATTTATTGAAAGGTGTGACCGCTTGGCAAGCCCTCATCTCACACCCCACGAATGAGGGGGAACAGCAGATGCTTGTGGAGAAGGTGTTGGCTGTGGCTGACTCTCACTCACCCTGTTTGAAGAAGCAATCAGTTGGGGGTCTTCAGCTCAGCTTATGCCAGTATTCTTATGTCCTAGTAACAGGGCTACAGCCTGACTTTGCCACCTTCGAATTACACCAACACGCTCCTGTTTTCTGCAAAAGCCACTTGGGAAAGAAGCTTAAGTGAAATTCTACAAAACTGCTCTGTTCTGCTGTGTTGGTCACTTTGCAGCACAGCTGAAATGGCTGGAAAATGAAATGAAGGCTGAAGTCTACGCAGCTGAAGGAAACATCGAGACACTGATGGGAAGGAAAGAACGCTCTCACCCAAAGATGCTGCATTTAGGTGACACTATCAGTTTGGTTGACCACTTGTGAGAAATTTTAGCAATATGAGGAACATGAGTCACTTTCTGAAGGTTTAGCTCACATCAGCAGCTGCACTCACGGGGTTACAGTAGATGAGGAAGTTCTGCATGTAGCTCAAACTCAGATGCAAGAAATCTTTCTAGTGTTAGAACTGTTTATCTGGAAGTAGCTACAAAATTTTGGAGGATGAAATTATTTAAGAAGTCGGTGGAGTTAAAGTGGGTCTCTAATATTTTGATAATATCCAAAAAAGATACAGAGAGTATAAGAGTGTGTTTTGATCTGAGGAAAGTAAATAACCAGAGAAAGAGACACATAGTGCTTCAGTAATTCTTCAGTGAACCGGATTTAATTTCTCCCAGAAAATGTGTCGGACACAGAATTTTTCAGACACTGAGGGCCTGTTTCCCGTTAACAGCTATATAACTAACAGTTTGGGACTTGAGCCTGGTAAACACTGTAAACACCAGGTACCTACTGAGAAAACTCTTAACGTGGTCATGAATGTGGATGTTTATTCCGCGGCGCAGTGTGTGCAGCACAGCACACTTCACGTTAGTCGCTGTATCACACGAGAAACAAGAGGCAGCATGGTGGGGTTCGCAGCCCCGCTTTAGTCTTATAACATGTTGAATAAAGGGTATAAAGACGTGTTTCAAAGCTACCTGCTGCATCGTCTCTTTGTTTCACACAACAACCAGCATTTAAATAAGTAGATTTTTAAAAAAAAATGAAGCATGCAGTAAACGTGGCAGTGCTGCATGTTCAGACAAAGCATAACAGGCAGAAACAGTGGATAACACCAGTGCAGCACGTCTGGCTGATACAGATACATTTGTAACAATAGAGTTTATTACAATAGATACAGGATTATTTTATTGTGGTACACTGTACGGTATTTATTTGTAGATTTTTAAATTCTATTTAGATTTTTATTTGTTCTTTGATTTTTTTTTTTACTATGGATAATTTGGATACAGAAAGTTCAGATACTGAGGAATTGCTGTACCTTCATACACGGGGGCTGTTAAATTTTCCTTTGGCTTGCCTAGTGCCCCCGAGGCATATTAGAAGGTGATGTACTGGTGTTGTATAGTACATAGATGATAAATGTGAAAAATGACAAAGGACTAGAACAGAGGGTTAGACAAGCATTTCCAGACAGAGCACCTTAGAAGAAGAATTATAGAGATGCATGAAGCTAGAAATGGCTACAAAAGCAATTTTAAAGACCAGAGTATTCATCATTCAGCAGTAAGATAAATTTTCTACACCTGGAGGAAATTCAGTACTGTTGCTACTTTCCCTAGGAGTGGGCGTCCTGCAAAGATCACACCAGGAGCACAACATGCAGTGCTGAAGGAGGTGAAAAAGAACCCGGTGGTAACAGCAGAAATCTCTAGAACTTGCTAAAGTCTGTTCATGTGTCCACTATAAGAAAAAACACTGAACAAGAATGGGGTTCATGGAACGACACCAGGGAGGAAACCAGTGCTCTCCAAAACAAACATTGCTGCACATTTCAAGCTTGCAGAAGACCACCTGGATGGTCCACAACGTTTCTGGGACAACCTTCTGTGTACAGATGAGACAAATTTAAACTTCTTCACGGAAAGGCACAGCACTATGTTTGTCAGGAAAAGGTCACTGCACACAAACACATAAACTTCATCCCAGCTGTGAGGCTTGGTGGAGGGAGCGCCATGGTTGGGCTGCTTTGCTGCCTTGGGGCCTGGACAGCTTGCAATCATGGAGGGAACAATGAAATCAAAATTGCATCAGGAAGAATGTCAGGGTAGCGGTCCATCACCTGAAGGTTAATAGGAGTTGGATGATGCAACAAGACAGGAATCCAAAACACAAAAATAACTCACGGGCAGAATGGTTTAAGAAGAACACAATTCGTGTTTTGGAATGGCTAAGTCAGAGTCCAGACCTTAACTCAATTGAGATGCTGTGGTGGGACCTGAGGACGGCTGTTCATGCAAGGTATCCCAGAAATATCGATTTGTAGGGAGGATCTAAAATTCCTCCTCACCATGATGCAAATCTGATCAGCAGCTACAGGAAACGTTTGGCACCGATTATTGCTCCTCAAGGATCTTCTTGTTGTTGTAGTTGTTAAATACAGGGAATCACATAGTCTTTCAAGCCTGGACTGTGAACGATTAAACAATGTGTTCAATAAAGAGAAAGTAGAATAATGAAAAGTACAATTGTTTGTGTGTTTATGCAGCTTGAGTTTGTCTATCTGACTTAGATGAAGATCAGACCACATTTTGCGTAATTAATGCAAAAAGCCTACTAAATTTATGAAAGTTTTTAATTTTTTTTAAATCACTCTATACATGTAAAGCAGCCAGGGGAGAAATCATCTTCATTTTACACCATTTGTGTGGTGTTGTATAAGCTGTCTGAATATACTGGCAGGTTCGTTCACAGTCTCCTTCCAAAGACCATCTAAACCCCAACCCAATAAGTTCTCCTGTTCAGTCACCTGAGCCCAACACGGAGGAAGGTCAGCTGTCTGAACCACGGGTGGTGCCTGGTCCCAAGTGATGGCCAGATGAGGCTGCTGGAGATCGCAGAACGTACCGCAGCCCCACTATATCCAAAACTCTGGCAAACCTTTCTTTTTTGCTCCAACTTTCATGACCTTGTTTGACCTCACCCCCAGTCCTGGTGTTTCACCCCCTTCCAGACCTGACCTGTGCCTCTATCGCTTCCCTGGCTTAGCATCCTGACAGGTGTAAAGTTCAGCCCTGGGTCTTGGCTCACTTAGGGGGTCCGTACACGGCCAAACTCTGCTTTGTTCCCGTTTCTTAACCCCAGGTCCTACTGTGCCAGCATGAGAGGATTTAATAGAGCAGGTCATTAGTTCCCTCTAATCCCTTCTTTGTTTTTCTCCCCCCTCTAACCCCTAAGCCTCACCTTCTCCTTCCAGTTTGGTTTAGGCTTAAACAGGATCAAATTCTTGTGAGATTAGCTGACATAACTGATATGATGGTTGATTTCTTGACCTGGAAGGGAACTTGGATGGATTGCAGCCTCTTTTTGCGCAGACAGCATCTCATTACCGTGTTGCTCTTTGGCTTGTATATAATGGAAAAGCGCGGGTATTTTTTTACTCTGCTAAAACATATACGTGTATGTACTGTGTGTTCATTTACATGTTAAACATTTGAGGATTGAGTAGAAGTGAAAAGACGGATGAAAACCCATTGGGTTTGCAGAGCAGAGGAAGGACATTGTGACACTTTTCTGTTGTTTGGATGCTGTCTGATCATCTATACACACTTCAGGCAGTATCTTTACAACCGCTGACCTTCACTCAGTTGCGAGCCTTGTTAAGGAATCGCTTGATTCTTCCACCATTCTGAATTCTGCTGGGAAGCGATTTTACCTCCCGCGGCTTATTTCATTTACTAAAACCGCTGGAATAGAAAATATGTCGATTCAAGGAGCTTCTGCCCACTTACTCTCCCTGGATGTGTTTCTATTTTGACAATGTGAGCTGTATTCTAGCTGGTAAATCCACAAAGAACCTCTTTTGGATTCATTGATCATAAAACTAAACACATTATGTCTGTTTAAGTAGCCAAAACTGTTATTATTCATGTGGACGGAGATCATAAGAACAACTTTACTGATTTTCCCATCATGATCGATATTCCTCACGCTAATAATTCAGCGTAACACAAACTTGTCTGATATCCTACTTAATATGCTGGCTTAAACCTTTGAATTGCGCAAAACGTTTGGCAAATTGCTCAGTGACGCGCGACTTTCGGCAAAACTAGAGATAGTTGAAAAGCGGGACTGGGAAGCGCAGTTGTACTTGGTTCGCTTCTGACATCGGAACGCTCATTCAAACTGGTTCAGTTTGGAAAAACGATTCGCTGGGAACAGTGGGCCGTCGATCAGGCGAGGACTAGCGGAAGGAGACCACAGAGGCAGCCTGGGACGTCCTGTGACACACAGACAGCTAAATACACAGCCGTGACAACGAAAAAGATGCCACATGCGGGTGTTTTTTTTTTTAATGTCAACAAGAACAGAGCAGAAATCGTTTGATCTGGAAATTCGCGACGCTGATATTTCTGTTAGACGCTACGCAGGAGGAGGAGGAGGAGGAGGAGGAGGAGGAGCAGGAGGAAGAGAATGAAAACACATTAAAAGACCATCTCTGAGCCGGCCAGTGCAGGGCTCCAAAGGCTCATTAACTTCTGTTGTGAAATAATCATAACCAATCTGGACTCCATTAACTAAACAAGGAAAAATGAGGCTCCCTTGACCGCGGTTACTTTATTTTGTCTCCCCATTCCTCTCATGTCGCCAGGCGAAAGCCGGAAGGAATGTTGGGATTAAGGGGGGATCGCTTTAATCCCTCGCTGCCTGTTGTCCGGCCAGACGGACACTGCAGAGGTGCCTCGTGCTGGACTACCGGGACCTGGAAACTGCCTCGGTATCGGCCGAGGTGGTGAAAGGACACGGAGATTTTTTTTTTTTCCAATATTTCTTCTGCGCCCCAGTGGCGTTTTTTTTCCACCCCGCCGAAAGGGCCGGTTCTGGGTCTGTCCGGCACGCAGACATCCTTGGAGGGGGGAATGCAGGCCACCGCGCACACAGCTTGCAGCAGGAAAGCCCCAGGTGAGGCTGCCTCTCCGCCCCCGGGAGGCATTGGGAGCGTCAAAGGACCCCTTGAAGGCCTTTATCAGATAGGGGCGCCGTTAAAACAAGCCTCCCATTGTGTCACCTCCAGAGGGACGGGGAGAGCGATAAGCACAGGCCGCGTCATTCTTCGCCTCCTTTCGCTGCTGAAAGAGCCGCCGTATCCTTCTCGTCTTCTGTCTGTGGATTGGCGGGGGGAGGAGTGAATAGGCAGCGATGCGGCACAGGAGATGCTCGAGGACAATGGGAGTCCACCGTGTCCACAGAGGACAGGCACAGTCAGCTATGTCTCATGCTCATGTACACACACACACACACACACACACACACACACACACGGGATGTTCATCGCTTTGGTCTTCATGTGTGTGACTGGTGTTTACAACACGTAAACACAAACACTTGTGTGCCCCCCCCCCACAGCTGAGCTCCCCTCATTTACAGTAAAATAACAATCATAAAAACTCTGTTTAATGTACCTGCTCAGTAACAGCTCCTGTCAAACCCATTCAGTTTCATGACTCTGCCAGACTTGGCTGCCTCACTTTTCTGTGGCAAGATTTTTGCTAGACCCGCTATTTGTTTGTTTGTTAAAATTTCCTCTCACCGCACTTCAGTTGTCTTTGTGGATCGTCGACTAAAAACGGCAACAAGAAGAGCAAACAACAGTCCTCACGCTTCCTCGCCGCTCTCTAACTGTCCCTGGGGCGCGAACGCCGTCGAGCGTCGGAGCTCCTCGCTGCGTCTCGCCTTTATTCGTTCATCACGCGCACGGCTGCTAAAACAGGAGCTGGGATTTGAACTTTGTTCTTAAAGTCTAAAAGCGGCACCTCTGACCGCAACACCCAGCCCCCGCGGCCCCCGTTTACAGCGGCGTGCCAGCACCACGCCCCGCGGAGCGCTTTCCATCCGAGCCCTTCTTCGGACACATTGGACACACGCAAATAGGAATCCGCAGACAGAGCCGGGCTGTGTGTGGCAAGGAATCGGTTTACAGTAGGTCTCTCGCCACATCATCCTCTCCGCGCTGACCTCCCCGCAACCCCGAGAGCCGTGCCCCGAATTTCCCTTGGAGCGCCAGAGCTGCCAAAGGCGGCGTCCCCGTGGGATCCGTTCCCCCTGAGCGCGCTAGCCTACCCGCCCACGGGACGTCCAGGGTGCGTGGCCCACGTCTTGCCAAGGGCAGGAGCCCGTGAATAAACAGAGGCCCTGAGAAGCAGCCCGGTCCCTTGGCCTCATTACTGCCGTGCAGATAAACCTGTTTGAGAGGCACCAGAAAAAAGACGGATCCCTTTACAGACTGGAGGTGGTTTTTATCTGCAAAGGACCCCTCTTTTTTTAGACTTACCATCCCCACCCGCCCGTACCCTTTCTCTTCTCTGCCTTTCTTCCCCACTGTGTGCCTTCCTCTCCACTGTCTGTCTGCTGCAGGTCTGGTTACGTTTAAAGGGCAATCTGGGGGGGGGGGGGGGGATTTGAAAAAG
>UFQX01000186.1:123966-232873 GCA_900497675.1 Arapaima gigas | reverse complement strand
GGGGGGGGGGGGGGGGGGCATTGAACAAGCAATCCCTTACCGCACTTACCGCAAAGGGCATGGTCGGTGTGAGAGCCGGCCGAAGGACCAGTCCCGCAGGATGAGCACTTACCTCCACGTCCCCGTCACCCCCGCCCGCTGGGGATCGCCGCAATATCCCCGCGTTCCTCGCCGTTTTCCACTTTCCAAGGCAATGAACGGTCCTCCTGCCGTCATTGTTTTTTTTCCCCTTAAACGTTCACTTGAACCCACGTGCAACCGGCGCAAGGCTGAAACCAACGGAAGTGCGAACCAGGGTTCGTCACCTTCTTGGCTGGACGCCATCGCAAAGGGGATTTCCTGAACGTTACCTTTTTGCCGAGATTCAACCCAGCATCTCCTGGCGTTCACCTGCAAACTAGCAGGGACTTTAACACCTGCGCCGATGTCGAACTTTAGAATCGTTTTTAACGCTTTTGTCGTGTGAAAGAAAATGTCTTTTTTTCAGTTCTTGCGATCATAACAACACGTGCGATATTAAAAAAATGAGTCGCGCGTCTTTCTGTATCCGCCTTGCATTTGTTAAAACTTAATGTACGCCTGTGCTGAGGGGAAAATAATAAACACATGTGGGTCTCGAGCATGCGAGGCAGCATCGTCGCCATCTAGTGGCTGCAGGCCAGAACAAAGGTGTATCCTGGGCCCGGTGAGACAGGTGCAGAAGGCGATGCGCCCCTCTTACAAACCAACCACCGTTCCTTCACTTACAGCGACAGTCGCGTAACAACACGCTGCCGAAACTGTCACATCGCATCGTTCACATCCACTCCGATTCAAGTAGGCGGCAGCTCAGAGCAGAAATCATCAAAACCTGCTGACACAGCAGTTTGGGCGATCATTTCTAAAAACAGTAAATTAATAACTACAAGTAAGATTCTAGTAATGTATGGAAACATATTACAGCACTTTTCATTTTACATTTTGTTCTGTTCCTGCACAAGCTATTAAGTCACAAAAAAGTAATAATGCAGCCAAGAATAACCAGGTACAGCACTGTGCAAAAGTGTTAGGCGTGCAACTTGAATGTGTGTTGAGAAGTACAGGTAGATTCTTATCTACCATCTGGGAGGTTTCTCATTGGTCCCAAATTCATTCTGCAGCCTGAGAATGACCTCAAACACCCAATCTCAGTCATACACAACTATGTTGAGCAAAAAGAAGGAATCCTGCAACAGATGCTATGGTCCCCACAGACCCCTGATCTCAACATGATCGAGTCAGTCTGGGAGGACATGCAGAGACAGTCAAAGTCTGCAGAAGAACTGTGGCCAGTTTGGAAGAACCTACCGACCTCCACCTTAAACTGCATGCAAGTTTGCATAAGAGAACTGATGGTGTTTTAAAGGCAAAGGGTGGTCCCACCAAATATTGATCTGACTGAGGTTTTTTTTGTCTACTGCACTTTTTAGAAGGTTTATTGGTTAATAAGTATTCATGGCATTATTTCTGGAACCGTCCTCGCTTTATAGCATTTTTGCCACAGGTGCCTAACACTTTTGCACAGGACTGTACATTAAACATGAATGTTACGCACACATTCCTGCAGGACAGCCGCGGGTCTCGGAAATGCAGCAGAATTTGACGACCGCGGTTGTTGTTCAACTGACACCGTCCTACGCAAGTGGAACAAGGCAGTAAAACGTACAGGAGGACCTGGTGGGCCGGATATGTACGGTTATAGAGTAGAGCGATTAAACAGCAGAACCAAAACCAACACAGGGGGCAAAACTGAAACCCCCCCATTGGCCAGCCTGCGCCGACTGCCCCCCAGCAGCCCTCTTTACAAGACCCTTTTCGTCAAATTGAAATGGTTAGCGTGTAAGAGGCTGGTTTGAGGCTTTACAGTTGCCTGGCTTTAAAAGGACCAGCGTCGGGTTCTTAGTGCGCAGCCGTTTTAATGTTTACCTGTTAAAGGTAGATCCTGTAAAACCCCGGCGAATAATGGGGACACAGACATCGATGCACACAAAGCAACGCAGCGCTTCCGGGTAAGTCAGGGAAGACGAGGAGCATCTGAAGGAACACACACAGATGGCGGGCATCTACCTGTAGACTTCTTACAGAATTCCACCCACTTCCATTATCCACCTGTCCTTCAGCTTGTCCAGCCTTCCATTATATTATGTTATCTTATGTTACATGTACTACAGCTGTGTTACCCAGCATTCCCTGGGTGCAAAAGGCACGGTGGTGGAAAAGTGAAAAGTAATAACACATGATGTAATGAGCACCCTGTGTGTGTCATATGTATATATATATATATATAATATGTATTTTTAAACTTTCTCCTTTTTCATTTGTGCTCATGTAACAAAAAAAATCTGTCCACATGTAGTAAGTGGTGTGTAGTGTGTCTGTCCTGCCCTGATCTTCAAAAATAATCTGAAAACCACAGTGTGTGTGTGTGTGTGTGTGTGTGTGTGTGAAGTGGCTCCTTTGACTTCATGTTGAAAAATGAGCGGGAAACTGCCTGGAGGAAGACGTCAGTAACGTGTGACGCCAAATTTCACGCCGTTGGCTTGAACACCAAAGCCGAGCATAAAGAACCAACAGACAAACTAACAGCCATATACATGTAGACATTGACAGTCGATGGAGCCCGAACAGAGAAAGCCGGACTGTGTAAACACTCAGGAACGTTGGTGAAAAAGGCAGACCTATAAAGGAGGTCATGTCAAGAACATCTCGGGGAACTCAAGCTTTAATAACCTTGAAAAGATTTCATGTCTCCACAAATGAGTAAAATTATTGGTCATTTCTGGTCAGTCTTCTTGTATAGCTGTGAATCGTGGTCAGTAAGAAGGGGCAACTGAAGAATATCCTCTTTTATGATGTGCTGTTGTAGAAGGACGGCAAAACTACGATGGACTGAGCAGATGAGGACGAGGAGGTGATTCAAAAGAGTTCAGTAAACAGGACAGCAACCACACCCACCCAACGGATCGCGAGTCGCGTCTTGTTAAGTGACAAGGGACACGAGTCGGAGTCTCTACTGGTGCCGATGCAGACGCTGCCCACATCCCCTAAGTTCACTTCCTTCCATCTTCCACCTGGTCAGGTCCTCAACCAGCGACACCAAATCCAACCTCCTCAAGACGGTAGCAGACAGAAAAAAACAAACACTGTGAAAAATCAGGCGAGGCTGGATAGCGGGTCAATGAGAGTGGGGTAAAACAGCATACGGCCCACCTTTCAAAGGACGCGCTGCAGACGTTCAGGGAACCTTGTTCAGCGTAAGAAAAAAAATCAAACGGTGTGGAAGAAGAACGATCAGCGGAAGTCTCCGGAAACCGCGCAAAATCCGACAAGAATGAATAGGTGCAGGATAGGAGCAGAACTGCTGTCGGGTCAAAAGTGTGACACGTCTGCTTCTTGGGGCTCCCAGCGTCTCACCCCCCCCCCCCCTGGTATCATGCAACCATTAGCTGTTAACCCCCCTCTGCAAGTTCAAGGGAATGGCCTGAAACCAAACATTTGGAGGTGGCAGCCCCACACTTTCTGTGTGCTATTAGAGACACTGTTAAAGCCAGGTGAGGGCATGGGAAAGCTATCAGGCGCTTCGCAGGGGGGGCCGCTTTAACAAGCCACGGGTGGGTGGGGGGCTGTTAATAAAGTCAAAATGAAAGGATAAATGTTCTCATTAATCTGAGCGCCGTTCACACATTGGAACCAGGTGTGAAGCCCAGCTCTGGGAGGGACTGTATTTACACAAATGGCAAATTCACAAATAAATTGTTTTGCTGGCAGCTTTGCAGAGCCCCCCACCTTTAAGAGCAGTTTCTTGGTGTGTTTTAATAGCGCTGTGTGACCTTTGATCTGCTGCGGTCCCCAGTCCTCCGTCTCCTGGGGAGGAACCAGCTCTGGGCCCCTGTGGAGCGTACAGTAGGGGAGGCATGGGGAACACCTCCCCCCCAGACACACACACACACACACACACACACACACACACACACCCCCCACAGGTTGCCGGAGGCCGGGCATCTGCTGGGCCGTGGAGATCATTCCACAGGCTTGTCCCCTGCGCTGAGGAATGCTGTCTGGTTTGTGGAGCTTTTCTTCTGCGTTGAAAAAGTTCCCAAAAAAGTCTCAAGAACTGAAGTGCTCATGTTTCAACACCAACACCTTCGCATCTATTGCCAACGTCTGTCTGTCGGCCCAGCAAAGCGATGTTGTGCAAATAGATGCTGCTCTTCTGACTAGAGCAGTTAGACGTGGCGTTCTAACTTCACGCTGGAGTGGTGTTTTGCACGGTGGCGTAACATGGTTACTGGATAAATTCAGTCTTATAAGTCCTACAAGAAAAGTCATTTTTGGGTAAGTTTTATTAGTGTGACTTACAGTGAGAACTTGGTCCAGACCTGATGTTTCTACAGTCACTGCTTAATGTTTGCTACCTGACGTGTGGCCAGTTTCGGAAGAAATCTGCGCTGCTTTGGAGAAAAGCTTCAGTGAAATAAATCGACATCACCGATACACATCGACCCGTTATCATATGGAGACAAAATAAAAACCCTGCAACAAAACTGCAGGTTATTTATTTGTTTATATAACTTACTTATCAGCTTTTTTGTTAGGAAACAGTAAATTATTTAGCATAATTTAAAGTGATCATTTTTATAACAGTTAAACCAACGGTTTATCCTTTTGTTTGTTTTTTTAGGAAACGAAATTATTTGGCATAAATTAAAGTCGTAATTCTTAATACGGTTAAACAAGGACGTTGCGGTCGGTGTTAGTTATCACATTAAGTTAAAGGGTAACTTGTGGAGAACTGCGTGAAGAAATGAAATGTTCTTCTTGCTTCAGGAAGCGAAGCATCGATGCATTCGGGCCTGGATCTGTATCGCTCCAAATAGGATGAAATACAGGAGACAAAAACACCTAAAAAACCTGAAAATAAGATCTTGACTTAAAAATGATTTCAGCGCAAACGTGTGGTCCTGGTCTTCGCACCCTTCACGTCCTTTGGTAGAGACTCTGAAAGGTCTCGGCGGCGGGAGACGGACAGCGACGGACACCTCTTTTAAACACCCGCTGACTTAATCCAAGAAGGAATTCGGTCGGACGTATTCCTGTAGCGGGTTCTTCTCACAACCAAAAATCACACAGATGCTGCAGGCGCCGCTTTCGGCAGCTGGAGAGAAAACCAGCTGGTAGCTGAGAGAAAAACAAATTTAAAAAAAAAATCCCAGGCACAGACAGAAGGAGGAAGGTAAACCTCTGGGAGTCCGAGCGCCAGCGGCTGCCCACCCCTGCCGGGCTCGAGAGGTGAAATGAGAAGATCATCTCTGTCATTTGGTCAAACTACCCTAGTTTACAGTAGGTCATTTTAGTGTCATTTGTTGAAACTGGCATTTGACGGTGATGTGACCGACACGCCTGGCACTGTCTCCAAGGCCCAAACAGAACCTTACACACACTAGTTTAACTTTATGCATGCTTTTAGGTGCTTTGATGTAACCATGTTGAGAAGGGCAGCAGTGTATATGAAAACATATTTAACTGACCACCTCTCCCAAACACACCCACATCTCTTGCTATGCCCAATTTCCTTGATTCCCATCTATATACACAATGCGTGGAGAGCTGTGAATGCTCTCTTTGTTGAACAAACCCCTCTCCTTTACACAGCCGGCACTGATTTACCTACAAATTATGATCCAAAAGCTGTGAATCACAGACAAGAAACACAAATAGACCCGGTGGCCGAAACCGACTCACTGCTATATACTCGGCTGTTCAGAAAATCTAGAAATTAAAAAAAAAAAACAAAACACATGAGGAAGTTATTTTCATTGCCGAAAAACTGTGAAAGGATTTTTTTGCAAAGTGGGAAAATTGTTGGGCGAAGAAAGTGAACTGATATTCCCTTCTGAATGAATCCAAGCTCCTACAAACAAGGGGCTGGAGGGGCTGAACGTGAATGACAACCGGTCACGTTCAGAGCGCAAGGTGGCGTGGTGATAGGAACCGCCACCTTCCGCTCAAAGGACCCGGGTTTGAATCTCCCTTCCTCTGGTGGTGCCTTTGATCAAGGTGCTTCCAACAAAGTGGTGGGGCAAAAACGACTGTGCTGAACAAACGGGCAAATCCAGTAGCTCAGCGCTGTAAGTCGCTCTGGAGAAAAGCTGTACTGACATGGCTCGTTCGAACCCAAGTCTCTTGACGTCGCACATCTTGAGTTTCCAAAATCAAGCGAGGAGATCCAAAGCTTGCCGATGAGAAATGCGGCATCAGCTGATGTAATGTAAGATCCACCCGTTTATATTTGCCGAAAACCTTTGGTTCCCACCGTACTATAATTCTGTCTCACATGGATTTTGGCAAAGATGGGAAGGAAGGTAGTGTTGGGGGGCCGCGCCCAAGAATGAAGCAGCTGTGAAAGTTGGGGAATAAGAGTACTGGAACTCTGGAGCTTCTGCTACAGAACCGGAAGAATTTATTAATGTTTCTAGCCACTGATGACATTTTCACCTCAACAATGATCCACTGGAGACCAAATCTCAAACCAGGTTTACACGCCCTTTACTATGTAGTCTTACTTTCTGGACAAACATGAAGATATTCCTTTGAATCTAAATACTGCCCAACCTCTTTTAGCAGAACTGATTTAGTGATCTACAGTGTGTTGTGTAGAATGTTGTGAGCACTTCTTCACAAAGGCTTCATCTCAACCATATCCAGACCTGCCATTGTTGCACCTCATAAATCACAGGATGATCCCATAATCAGGTTCTCAACGTCTCACATTGATCCAGATGCATGCGTCCTGTCATCGTATGTCATCACATTGCATGTAGGAAGTGGTTCCCTCTGGTTCCTGGACCTGAGATCACAATCTGTAGGTCGAATAGGTTGTGGACAAACGGAACAAAACATTGTCTTGAGTAATGGAGTCCAGCAAGCAAATAAACTGGGGAAAAAGACACGTCCTTTGCTGTACTATTTTGAACCTTCTCCCAAAAGCATTAATCCAAATGTGTTCGAAGGGGAAGCTGTTGCTGCTAGACTGTCCTAGACTTACGAGGTGCTCAACAAATGACGGACTCACACTCACGATGCTCAATGACAATAAATAAGTAACAAGAGGAATAACAATTGGAAAATGACAATAAAAAATGAAGTGGATGAAACTTGTCTAAAAAATCTTTTAAAAAATGTTACGATTTCCAGGAATGCAGGATTCCAGGCATCTTATAGCTGATGAAAACATCTTGCAACGTGTGGTGTGCAGTACCTGCACCACACATGTACAAAGTTGTAGCATAACAATAAGAAAACATAGGTAGTACTACAACTTGACTGAATGCGTATAGTTTATACTGCAGATGACAAGTGTTATGAAAATGCTTTAAAACATCAAACATGCACAGCATGGATGCAGTACAATGGCTGGGAAGGTGAACGCTGTGTTATGATGGTAGCACCTGTAACAGCCAGCAGCCATCTTCTCATGTCTCACACAGCGGTAGTTGTTCTCTCAAGCTGTAAACATCTGCCCACAACCACCACGGTATCCCGCATAGCACTGCCTCCTGCACCAGTTGCTCCACTGACCGATGACCGACCGTCGCGCTCAGCAAAGTTACCGATGGAACAGCCGCAAGGGATCACGCTACATGCAATCGCCGTATCTAGCTGTGGTAAGACACAGAACACCGGAGGTTGCGAACGCACTGAACTTTCTAAACAGAGATGTTAATAAAAGAAAGCAGCGGTTCCACAAACAACAGGCCCACTTGCTTGGCAAAATCAACCAAGCATTGTATTTTTTGTTTATGTTTGTTTTACAAACTGCTCATTCTTACATGCGACGCCGGAAATGAGATCCTTTTGCGAATCAACAGATTTTTGTTTGCGTCCTTTAATTCTTGCAAGCATGTCACACGATATGGTTTCAGTCGGTGACGCCGAAGTACAGGAAAGCGTGTAGTGGGTTTCACGCTCGCATGTTGCCATAACTTCTGAGTAGAGTTCGTTGGATTTGCTGTAATCCTTTATTCGATTTCGGCCACAACAAAAAACTCAGGTCACGAGCGACCTGAAATGCATCAAGGAAATGCAGCTGTGTGGCTTTTGTGTTTTTGCAGGATCGTGAAAAGTAAGAAGGTGTTCACTACTCATATCGGGAACGTGGACAGCTGTGTGCGTCACACGGTCCTATTGTTTAAATGTGAGATGTGGTAAATGCTTCTGCTTGTAAATAAAACTGTTTCAACGATACACTCTGCATGGTCCCCCAGTTCCTCAGATCTACTCAGTCTGTTTCAAGAAGGGTCTGAAATGCATTTCTTCTGGCATGATCGCCTTTGCATTGAATATCTCTATGGAGCTACTCGTGTATTAAGGTAAAAATGGCGGTTTTGGACACAACGACTGCTCTTGTCAGTTGTGTGTGTCTAAAACTCTTCATCTGTTGAAATGCTCTGTGGTTTACTCCGAGTTGTGCGTGAGATTGGAGAAAAGCGTCTGATGCACGAACAGACGCAACGTAAATGTCGTTCCGCGTATTTGCTCTGTTTGTCCTCAACACCCTGCATGCTGCTCCTTTTAGATGTAAATGAGGGTCATGCAAACAGACTCCAGCATCTTTGCAGGACAGCGTTTTATGTTCTTGTTTCTGTGCCGAGTTTTGCGGTTCGTGAAAAACAAACCAAAGCGAAAAAAGCAGGGGGGAGGAGATCGCAGAATTAATGGGATCCTGTAGTTCTCAACAAATTGTTCCTCAACTGTGTATCAGAAGAGCAGCCTTATGTAATACCATATGTGACCACAATTCACTGTGGAAAGTTATGGATGGGCTGTCAGCTTATTGTTGTATTTCTTACAGTTGGAAAGATCCAAACAATCATAGGTGAAAGTCAGCCAGGGGGTCCCTCTAATGTTGTTTTTGCTATTAGACAGGCCTTAAAACATCCCAGGTTGCTCTCAACATCGAGCCTATTGAAAGCAGAACCTCGGGGAGAAAGTTGGCACGAAGACTGCAATCGCTTAGCTCGGCGATCCTGCTGGAATCTTCGTGACATCCAGTGGTTTCTGACCCTCTTTTCGCAAACATAAACCAGCCCATGTGTGAAAAGAGCGTTGTGCAAGCGAGGTGAAGTGCAGTGCATCCGCCGCAATCTGTTTTGCCTAAAAAAAAAGACGACAATTGAGTTGGTCTTAATCATAAAATGGACCGTAAACAGAGAAGCTGCTCCTCACACCCCCCGATTTGCCCGCCCAGCCCTTTTCTGGACCCACGCTGGACCATTTCTCGTTTCATTATTTTGCTCTTTCCCACTGTTGTCGCAACGCGACTATTTCTCCTTTGAGGCGCTCAGACGTTCAGCCCCTGCCAACATGCTGCAATTTGGTCCCTTCTGCATTCCCCCTGCTTGGCGGCACACCAAGAAGTGGCTCTTAAGGCTCGTAATAAAGGCCGAGGTTTCCATCGCACGCGTGTCGGCAGAGGTGGCGGCCTTGTTAGCACAGCGCCGCGTCTGGGGCTGCCCGGCGGCAGCACTTGGCAGGTCCAGAAAGGACCTGCTTTGTGATTCGTGCCCACCACCGCCCAGTCTGGGCAAGTTGGAACTCCACCCCACACACTGGCTCCATCCTGCAAAGGTAGCCAATCGGTGGAAAGTGACACTGTCCAAGAGACAAAAATGCCCACCCTCCCCATTTCACGCCTTATTAACATCTGCGTTCTCCATTTGATCGTGTCAGTCTGCATACACTCCTGGGACTCCTTTGATCTGTGTTACTTAAATAATTGCAGCTTCTTGTACAGTACTTTGACTCACCATTGTTTTACGGGAAACATATGGAGGTGCAGCCAGTCGGGTTCGCTGGACAGGCGGGAGGGGCGGAAGCGTGGAGCCAAGGGCTTTCGGTGGACCACGGGGGAATTAGAAATTAGAGGACAACAAGGTTGAATTAAACGTTTGAAACGTGAAAAAAACACTTAAATGCGTTTCAGAAAGCTGGATATTGCTAAGCAGTGATTTTTTTCTTCTTCAGGACTTCACACCACACCATCATCTGCTCATCTCATTAAATTTTGCCATCATTCTAATGATGTCCAGCTACCTTTTCGCCAGTCACCATCAAAACTGTCTGTTGCAAGTTCTTCCAGCTTTGGTCGGTCGAAGTTCAGTTGACCATTTATGCAGTTTGCAGACTGGTAAAATGACCCAAAAATAGAATGCCAGTGAAATCCATTAGTCCATGTTTATGAACCAGACCAAGTCTTTTCTATTGGAAGGCGATCTGGTTCTGCAGCTGATTTTGTTTCACATTGTTACTTTCTTTGGGAGAACATTTAAAACTGAAACGTGCGAAGAAAAACATTGTGATAGTACCCAAAATCAGCGACAACTGCTTCCCACGTTTCCCTCCGTATTTATTCTCACGATATCAGAGAGAACCGTCCCTCGCACAGCCCAGTTATTCAATTACGATTGAATTGGAATTGAAAAAATGGCTGACAGAAAAGAAGCCAGTACGCCCCCGACAAACTGTAATGACCTCAACGGTGTAAGCACAACTGTCAGACGGAGAAAAGCGTACAGTAGCTTGGAGGACCGACGTGGCCGAATCAAACCTGCCCCCTGCAGAGAGGGAACCCGGACCCAAAATCAACAGATGGTGGGTTGAAAAGCTTGTATATCAGCTCAGGCCGAAGGGCAGCTTGAGCAGGAAGCGGGGCTGGCTTTGAAGGGGACAGTAGAGGTGTTGGAGTCAGGAGATGAGGCACGGGTTGGACCTTCATGGGGTGTAGATGATCCTACAACCCAAACCTGCTGATGTCACCCCCTGATGCCAAGTCTAATGTTCTCCACCAACATCAGGCCCTGTAATAATGATTGTTTAGTTTCCTCTGTCTCCATTCTCCCTTGACCCTCCATCCCTTTTCTTTGTTTCTCTATAACTCGGCACATTTAAAAACTGTGCAGAAGTATTTTTCTGTCTGCATAACCAGAACTAAAACCTTTCAGAAGCAAGTCTGCACAACTGTAGGGCTGTTGTCTGAAGATCAGGGCAGCAGAGGACCTCCACGTATGCTTTCTCAGGTGCCCTTGTGCCAGATATAGATCAAACCCTTGAGCAAGGGACTCGAAACAAATTCCTTCAGTATATATACTGCCGTACAAATGGGTAAAAGGTAAAACTTATTTATGTCATTCTCGATGAAGAACACTCTTCAGCAAATCAACAACGTCTTGTAAAGGAACATGCAGATAACAGAAAACAAGCTGCTTGGTCCGCAGTGGCAGCTTTGCCCCACGGACGAAACTCAAACAAGTCCCGGTGTCAGACTTTGCCGACAACAACTCCACCCACAGAACCGGAGTCACCCTTATTCCCGGCCCTTGAGCTGGATTCTGGCCATCGCAGCGGGAATATCCGATGGAATTCCGCCAGGTCCATCTCAGTGAACTTTTGATCCCTGCAGTACCGCAGTGGTTCAGTAAGACCGGTCGGTGAAGCCGCTTGCCAGCGCTGTGGGACCTGAGGCCACGCCGACCACAGGGATCAGGACCTCAGCGTGTGTTACTCAGCCCCACAAGCGTCTGCTCCATTGCTCGATAAGGTACGCTCACACAGAAGCTCCTTTATTCTGCGTGGAGTGTTACCAGTTCCGCAACAGCTGTATCCAACTACATCCATCCCTTATGTTTCACATTGCTAGGGGGATCTTTCATTGGACAACACCCAAGTGAAATATTAAGGGGCTGTATGGTAGTACAGTAGCAAAACTTACCCCCGTCTGTGCTTGGATGGGGGGAAAAAAACACAATCGCATTTATTTATGCAACGCAGGGTTTTTTTTTTCTCTGAAATGATTTACAATGTTAGGCCCCTTACAGTAACTCACTCACTTGTACAGCAAGGCGACCTTTACTCGGTCACTTCAGGGCCGATACCCCGCTCGAGAGATTCCGACGTGAGTGTTTCGAGTCCGAAGGCCATGGCTCTAATCCCTCTGCCACCTGCTCTCTTGCTGGGCTGGGAATTTATGCAAGATGCCTCTGGATGCCACATCCGTGACACAATCTGGCTCTCAAGTGAGTCATTTGTTGTTCTTCATGCCACGATACTGTAATACAGAGGCTTCCTCCTATTATGTGAGTGCTACGCTTTGCCAACAACTCTAGGAACCCTGTGGCATGAAGGGGCATCCTGGGTACAAAAGTGACCAGGCGGGGAGCAAAAGTGGGTGAGTTTGTGGGACGTACTTATTTTCCATTTATTTCGCTCGCACCATGTGGCAACGTTTCGGAAATGCTCGCGATCGCTTGGAGAAAGCGGAGAGATTAGCCTTGCGTCTCCCCTGCGAGGTGTCGGTGGCCAGGCTTTGCAATAGTGAGGTGTAGCGCTGCCCCCCCCCCCCCCCCCCCCCCCCCCCCCCCCCCCCCCCCCCCCCCCCCCGCCCCCCCCNCAGGCTTTGCAAAAGTGGGGGGTAGCGCTGCCCCCCCCCCCCCCAGTCCCGCATCCAGGAACAGAAGGAATCCTCCCATCAGGAATGAAAGACTCAGCAAAACCTCCTCTCCTCTGATGCACGGCTCTTGCGGTGATGCACACTTTCAGGGTTTCTCATCCTTGTCCCCTCACCTCCATAACTCTCACTGTTAAAACAACAGCCTGTGCAGCCAGCTCCCTCCTCCCATGTGTTCATCTTCAGACTTTTTTCCATGGCACCCTCATCGGAAAGAATAGCTCCAAACAATCCATCAAAAGAATGTCCGACTAATATAATTTGGCCACTGGGAAAAAGACACAGACCCTTTCGCTGTGGTTTGTCTTCTTATATTTATTTATATACTCATTCATTTAGTTGTCTACCGTTCAGCGGTATCCATTTTGCAGATTTCATTCACTCATTCACTGTTGCTTTCATTTCAGAATCCTAGATTTAAGGGCATGTTCCTTTTTTAGAGGGAAAAAAAAACCCCAAAAAAGCCTCCATTTATGTTTAGTCGATTTATTTAGTTGACTGAATTCTCAGCTGTGAAATTGGGCAACGTCTTCGACTGCAGCTGTGCAGAGAGCAATGGTCCCCCGGATACCTATTATGGGTTCATAAAGCAAACACTTAATGTATTTTCTTAATAGATTCAAATGGCTATTTATAATTGCAACAAGCAAAATATGACAATTTTTCAGTTGTTGAGGCTACGGCTGCAGAGCACTTCTGCCCTTCACCTCTACCCTTCATTTAAACAACTGCATGCTATTTTTGTTCATCAGAAGAGGCGCAGCTTGTAAACGTTTATATTTAAAGTTGTTTAATCAATTTCCACCGTTGAAATAAAACGCTGTTTCAGACATTCGGAGGCTCAGACCTAACAAGGGCGAATGCGTCGTGCTTCCTGCTGATGTTGTTTAAAAACAGCTGGTCAGCAAAAAACTGCACTTTGGAACATCAGAAACAGACACAGATTATATACAAACATGAATCTTCTCACACACTGACGGCAGGTTAGAAATACTGAATGAAACTCAAAAGGAGCTGACTGACTGCAGATTGAGGGATAAACTTCGAATGAAGCGCAATTTGAAGGTGTGACCAGGTACGAATGAAAAGTGAGTATGCAATGTTCTAATTTCTCCTGCATAGATTTTGGGGTTTGAGACCATAGTCTCCAGGGAAGGGTCTTAGCCTTTCTATTTACTGTCTTCAAGAGCAACCCAGCAGAAGTCGTCCTTTGTGGAATCACATTATTTATCTAGTGTTAACAAAGCTTTGGAATTTCTGTTCCTGTTCATGACATGAAATATTTCCTTGCGATCCTGAGTCACAACCTACATTTCGTCTCTTTTGATTGTATGAAGGATTCAATCCACTGAAAATAAAGTTCTACTGGTTTCACTTTCAGACCTGTTCAAGGTGTCACTCAAGAGGACTGCAGTCACCAGCCTTGCATTGCTCTTGAGTCTCCTTAAGACCTCATGTGTGGAACTGCTGTGTGCCCTCTAGGGAGTCATCATTCCGCTGGCAATACTGTTTCCTTAACCAGCACCTTCACAGACGCGATAGATCCTGTGAAGAAGCTAGTCAACATCAACATTTAGTACAGACTCAGACAAAATGCTGTTTATGATGCCAGTTACTGAGCAAGGATCTTGAGTTTGCAAGTACTGTATGGAGTGAGCAAAAAGCAACAGTGACTTCCTTTGATCAGCTCGTTGTTGTGAGGTATTCAGTCATTTCTTGCCTGGAGATCAAGATTGATCCTATATCTTAAATTAACCCAAAATCACAATATACTTTGCAGAGCATTCTTTGAAGTTTCTCGTGTTCACTGCCATTAATGGAGAGAATGAAGCCAGTCCTGTCCTGTTATCACTGTTGACTGAGTCACCAGCTCTTAGAAGAACTGGTCTATAGAGAAAAGGAACTGACCTTCAACCAACTTATTAGTAAGTCCACCTGACTGGATCTCTGGAGGAAACAAAACAGAGAGGTTACGGGCTGCATTCTGCCAATGCATTTGTTATTGTTTTTTCATAATGATTTGCCAGCTGCCCTGCTGATTCGAAGAATTTATTCAGACTAAGACGAAAGGAAGTGGAAAAACAAGGGTAGACTATCTCTCTATTGTTGTCAACCAAGCCATTTTCAAGGTGACTGCCACACAGACTAATCTGTTGGAGCCTAGTTAACCCTACCATGCTGAATAGTATTCGTATCCTCTTCACTTCCCAGTCATGCATTGTTATGTGCTCAGATTTCATGGGGCGTGGTTACATTTATGAGTCTGAGCCCTTTGTCGATTTGACGACAGCAGGAAATTTCTTGGATAACAATGTGGCCCAGTCCTAGGGAGTACCAAGTTAAATTTTCCAAGAATCCATGCACTGGATGGCTAGCCAGTAGTTCATGATTGTATTGAGTTTCTTTCTGCTCCTTTAGTTTTACAATTTTTACAATTCTGGGGTTTTATGGTTAGTTGCACACGTTTTTTCGTGGAGTTGTGCTGAATTAGTACCCAGGAGAAAAGTGTGCCCTGCCATGCTATGTCCTTTGAAAATCCCAATGCTAATGTTCCAATGAATACCTCTGGTGTACTGGGGTCTATTTAAGTTGCTTGCCTGGGTCTAGCTTGCCAAGAAGGTGGGTGAGTCTATCCAAAGTGGAATATGTCATGGAAGTGTTAGAGCTATATATTATCTAGCTAGCTACCTCACCCACATCTTTTTGGGTGAGCATAAGGTCTCAAGCTCGAGGTCTCATGCACATATTGAGAAAAAGTATGTAATATCCTTATCCTCTACCTGTAGTGCCAGTAGCAAGCAACCATTTTCACTAAATTAGACCTGTTAAGGGTGTACAACTTGATCATCTGTGAAGGTGAAGCGTGAAAGACTCTTTTAGGGAGGGCTAAATGAGTACCATGCGATGCCATTTGGATTGGCTAATGCCCCTTTGCTGTTTCAGGTGTATGAAAATGACATATTGAGACGTGATCAGTTGGTTGATACAGGTATATAACAGGGAAAAATTAGAAGTTCACAAGGTGTGAACGCAAATTGATAATGGCCCTCAAATGAAGAGGTCGAGATTTTCCAGGATCCCGTGTAGTAAGAATGGTTTGACCATCCTCCCGAAGTTAAAGTGAACAACATTGGCAACAAAGGAGTCAAAAACAAACTTGTGAAAGTGAATCCCTAATCCATACTTAGGAGCACAACTCATACTTGTTGTATGAAACATTACCGAGGAGCAGCATCTATCAGTAGTTCCTTTGACATCAAATATGATTGATTTTGGAGAGAATATTGTAAGTAAGGACTTGTGGACATGGAAATAGCAAACTTAACAAAAATCTCGAAAGGAAGTGAAACTTTCAGGTTTACATGTCTGTAAAATCTGTACAGATGTATTGATAATTATTTGGCTAAAACAACTATTACATTTCACGTGACTATTCCTACGGCCGTGATGTTCGTGTTTAACTGTACGTCCGTGTTTCGAGTAATTATAAGCAACACTCCGGTGCAGATCGTGATCAAATGAACCTGTTTACACAAAACATGCTGGAGCCACGTCCCTTAAACCACGGTTTCAGGTTTACTGAATCAGTTGTGACCAGCACACAATAGTTCTCGCTGTATGGGCTTCAGCAGACACGGAAATCTGAGGAGACGTCTGAAGCCATTTTGTCTTACGTGCATTGCGCATCGCCGAATTGTCACGCAAGGATGGGAACCAAAAAAAAAAAATCACTTAATGAGCAGAAAGCAAGATGTAGAAGACCGACTTGCTGATGGAGGGATATGTGACACAGGAGGAATCATAGAGATGCACTCCAACACATGTGAAACCAATTGTCCTGCCGATGCCCATGATTAATGACACGGAGAGAAGCTTCAGGTTTTTTATTTTGCAATATTTTACCAAAGATTAATGGTCCAACTAAGGTCCTTGAAGTACACATCTGTTGTTATTTGCCATGTTAAAATAGAAAAAAAAAATTAAGAATCGTTTTACAAATATGTCATAACCGTAGCACGATTTTCATAGAAAGTCAGCGTTGCTTTATTGTACGTGCGCATAAAATAAACGTATGTTTGTCCCTGAGGCCGTCGGCGTACCGGTGCACGTTTACAACCTTTAAAAGTTTGCTTTAGACTGAGGGCAGGGATTAAAGTTTGATAGACGGACAATAGGGAGTTCAAATGAGTAAGATTTCTGCCGAAGACCATTCGCCGGAAGGACTGCAACCGTGGGGGGATAAAATGTACAGCTGTGTATAAACTGGAGAAGAATCGGTACCGGCGCTCCGGGTTTCTGGTGTGATCCTGAGAAGCCGTGCCGCCTTACCTCTGACAGCGGAGGTCACCGAAAGGTCACCAGAAGGTGAAAGCACACATATGTCAGAGTCGGGAGAAGGGTTTTGAGGTGATGACACTCGCGTCTTTTGCCGTCTTTCCCACTCACTTCACTACCTTGGTTCGGTGGTGCCATCGATGAAAAGAGGCCATCTGAAAAATGTGGTGTCAGCTTAAACTCCGCACAGCGCGATGTAACGTACAAGGAAATATTACAAAAGGGCTCTTTCCAGGAGGCATGGATTCTATTATTGAATTATTTTGTACATTTTAACCCCAAACCATGGAGAAATGCCTGCGTCGCTGCCTTTGTTGTTGACTGATGTGGCTCCTTGAATTACTGTTTATTTTCCTGCATAATTACAGACACAGACTATGGGAGTGGAGAGACGGGTGGGTGGTGGAGGAAGACCGGGGCTCGGCCCCCCTAACTTTCACCATCTGTCTAACATGCGTTCCTGTCCCGGACATCCCATGCCTACATAAAAGCGAAGCGCAGAGGTTTGGGGAGTTGGTCGAGTGTGGCGAGGCTATGTCGAAATTGTTTCTCACACGGGTTGTGACTTTTCTCGAAAAAAGATGGCAGAAACGGTTAGAATGACTTGAAAATCCACAGTGAGAGGAAAAATACTTCTGAGGGACATTTAAAGTTTTGCAGGAGAGATCATAATGATACACAGTTGTTACAAATTGGCCCCTGCAGGGAAGCTGTAACAAAGCATATATCAAGTCGGGCTTTTTCTGCGCAGTCATGACAGATCGGTGTAGTAACTACAAATGAAATGAAGATGAAATGCAAAACAGTAACTCAAACAATGCAAAAAAGAAAAAAAAAAAACCTGCATCTCATATTAGAAGGTTTCTGCTGCACGTGAAGATTTTCACAGGAGGCTTGATTTATTGCGGAACCCTCGTGTTTGCGAAGACATCTCCCTCCTCCGCTAGACTGGCTACGGGCAGTTGTGATTTGGAAGCCTACAACCACTTGTTCCATGACGAATTGCCGCAGCTCCTCTCTCACATAATCTCTACCCACAATGCTGAATGTTAGATGGTCAAGTAATTGCATTCAGCCTGGAAATACATCCCCCTTAATGGTGCTCTCACATCGTTTTATCCTTTTGGGGGTTTTAGACAGGATTTTGCTGTTACATATATAGAGATATAGTTCTTTCCAGAATGTGAGCTGCATTTCCATGTCTTCCATCACTGCGGCCGTCTTTCTCGTGGGACTTTCTAAAGCACTGGCCCTAATGGTACCACGTCCTAACTGAGCTTCCCTTTGTCTTCTCGTCGGTTCCAGCTGCCGTCTTCAGAAGCTCCCCTTCAGTGACGATGACTTGTCCACAGAGGGAGAACTAGGAGTCCAATATTTTGCACAAAGTTCTCCTGTGGCTACACAGGTGCATAAATGGGTAAATCTGTGGACCGAGAGTCTGCGGTTCTCCGCTGGTTTGCGGCTTCCCCTGCCGGCTTCTCAAATGAATGCTAGTTTGTCGCGAAACACTGCTGTTGATCTCACCAACCAAGTGTTGGAACGTGCAAGCTTAAAAAATACAAGCGTAAAACACCATATGGTTAAAAATGAAAATATGAAAATATGAAAACATAACCAATTGATGTAGCCTCAGCAGCAACGGAAAAACTGGCACCACTCGTAGGAGAGTTTCCAAAGTGACGGAAAAGTGCTCCGATCTCCAGTCAAACTCTACTTGTGGCACACTGGGCAAGTCGCCGTCACACAAATGCTGACAGACTCATGGTGTTAGGAGCAGGGCTGCTGGTGGACGTTTGCTCGGTTCCAAAATGAAGATAACCAGTCGTCTCCAGCTGAGGCAGATTTGTGGCTGGCATGGCAGCTACCGTGACATTCCATGAAAATACAGCTAAAGCAAAGTTATAATCCTGTTACGAGCTGTTTGCATGGAGGTACCTACAATTGAAAGGTAAATCATCCTGTAATAAGCACAACAGCGTGGTGCGCCCTGCCCATGTCATTATCGAGATATGGATTTCCATCAGCCCTTGAACTTCTGAAAGCTTTTTCGGTCCTAAGCCAGGATATCCCTGAACAAGCTTCTCCTCCTTGCACTTTGCTCTCGGAACACCACACATTAAAATAAAGTACACAGCAGTTCACAGAAGTTCACAACCGTCATTTGTCCCGTGTTCCTCCAGATGCTACTGGCTGAGGATTTTGCTGCTTGCTGGGTTCATGGCTTGGATTTCTCCATCTTACTGCTGTTGCTGGTTTGCTGGCTGTGTCAAACATATGCTATGATGTCACTGCCGCTAAATACGGTCCTATCTTCTGCTCTGGATTATAGTTTGTATAACTTTGTAACCTTTCGTAGTGGAAACGGCCTTGTTGCCTCCCTCTCTTCTGGGGACAGATGCACTCACTTATTTTGGTTAACCACACCACCTCAACCACGCTGGAGAGAAGAAAAAAATCCATTTGCTGTGTTTAAACTGCATGTTTGCAATCTGAATATGATTTAAATGCAACTACCAGGAAGGCCAGGGTTGTAATTCATGCTTTCAAAAAGTGAAGGCGTGAACACCTCCACGCCGCCCAGATTGAGATAATACTAAGCACGAAACTGTTCCATAACCCTTAACACAGCGCAGATGTTGACATCTTTATTGAAACTATTTCAGTTTTACAGCTTTAATCCTTAAAATGAACAAAGGTAAATGGAATTATTTCTACATAAACAGTTTGATAATGGAGATACAAGAAGAGTCCAGAAACGACATGTTTTTTCACTAAGAGGTACATTTATTTAAGACATTGTCTCCACATGAAAAGCAATACGTTTTAATGGTTATTTATTCACTAATTTAAAGGCTTATTCAGTAATTTATTACACACAACAAATTTGTTCTCTTACCAAAGCTCACAAACAAACAAGAAACCTGCTCGAAGAACCAAAGCAATACCTGCAGGGGAAGGAGCTTGGAAGGTTGTCCTGGGTTCAAAAGTTCACTGCTTTCAGTCCCGCTGCATACTGGACCTTCAGACGCAGCGAAACTGTTTCTTTTTTTTTAACACCAATAAAGAGCCCACAGTTGGGGCCGTGTAAGAAGTGACTTTGCAGAAGCTAAATCTCATGTGCCCCGATACAGTCACACAAACAAACACAAATACAGAGAGCTACACAGCCGGAGAGGTGGAGGTGAACTTGGGGACAGAAGAACTTGTAAACCGGTGAACTTTGAGACTCGGGGTCTCAAAGGGCAGCCACCCGTCATGCTTCCGTCTGCTTTGCGCCGGGCCGCCGGCCTGAAATCTCTACGTGTGCAAGAATCGTTGCGTATGTGCGTACTACCACCGGAATTCACCCGGTGCTGGTCAAAAGTTTGAGTACACGTTGCCATGTTTCGCTCCAAAATGGTGTTTTGTGAATAAGTTCGAGTAGCTTCATCTTCCAAGCTCTTGTGCCACAAAGTCCCAACTTATGGGCTGTTTTCGCCCCTCTTTCTGGTTCCTTCCATGCAGGCATTGCCCAGGTTTCCAGGGGAATTCAGACCGGCACTGTATATGTACAGTATGTGTTTAAGAAATTTGGCTATGGATTCCCGTTTTATCGAAGATTAAAGCAGGTGACTAAGTGAGGTGAGAAAGAAGAACGAAGATCCAGGAAAAATGAAGAAATCCAAACTCTGAAAAGTGGAAATGAACGGAGGGAAAGCGGTCAGTTGGCGATAATTCCGACCTCTAGGTTTGCCATTCTTGATTTATGGGTGGATCGAGGATTCCACGTCAGTCCCAAGCTGGTAATAAGAAGGAGCTCCTTCACGTGCCAGAAGGACACCCAGCTTTGCTGCACACATAGACACTAGCCTTGAACGCATGCCACCGCTTGGAGGCATTTTGTACACTGGGGGAAATCCAGGCCAAATATTTGGTTTGTATCACCCCTTCATTGTGCAGACCCTGATTTGAGTCGGCCAGGTTCCTTTCCTAATGGAGAAGGATGGCAATATTTAATAAGAATAACAAGGATAAATGTCCAAAATACACATCCTTGGGTATTTGAATGGGTTCCCGAAGAGGTAGCTGCAGGTTAAAACAGTCCCAATGGCCTGAGCAATACCGGGCTACCTTGAGAGGCTAACAATCCAGGAGAATGGTTGTGGCCAAGTGCCACGGTTTAAACATACAGAAAGAGTTTAAACATACGGAATAATGGTACGCAAGCCTAACAGTAATTTTGACACTACAACCCATCAAAAATCGTCCCGTAAGGAATTACTTGCAGTTCTTTTAAAGAGTAATATGAGATTTTTTTTTCTGTAAAAAAAGGTTTTGGGGGCTCCTGTGCCCACAGAGGCCAAGATGAAGTGGAAAAGACAACAGGCCGCAACGTGGGCAGTACCAGCGGAAGCGAGGACCAAAGTGAATGCCCTCAGACAAAATCATTTTTGCAATGCGATCAACGCCCTCATTGTTAAACCGTTCATTCAGTTATTCTGTGAATCTCAGATCATCTAGTTACAAAACCAAAATCTTCTGAATTAATTTTGTCTGGATTTTTCCAAATCAGACTTATTTCCCAAGCTTCATAGTTATTAAATTTGACTTCTTTCATTTCTTTGCTCATGGTCTCAGAGGTAAACTGCACCCCGGCAACACGGTGTCGCTCACAAGAACCGGCTGGTAAATGAGAGATCAGAGAACTTCTTCCACCTTGCTGCCGCCGCAGGACTTGAGAGTTGTGCTGCTCTCCCAGCAGTGTCTGTAGGCAGTTCAGGGGGAACAGATGTAAGTCTCACTGAGGCTGGTTGGTAGAACAGACAACAGAATACTGACTACATACATGCGGCACGTCCATTTGTGTCATTTGAATACTCGCCTATGTTCGCCTTTTCCGAGGTACCCCTGTATTTGGACACACAGCCTAAAAGCTGCAGCTATGTGACATTAATAAATGTGCGTACATGCATGGGTGTGTTGCAGCCAGTGACTCCTAAATGCCCCCGTGAAGCCAGGGAACAGCAACCTTTTATGTGAGTCCCAGGGGGTCGTAGGCCTTGACTCTTTCACCTTGCACCCTCTTCCAGCGAATTTAATGGCTGCTGCAGTAAAATGCCCTGTGTCTTGGGCTGGTTGTGCAAATCCCCTGCCAATATCCAATCTTGTTTACTTGTCCTCTGGTCAAAAGTCCAAAGACTCTTGGGTGTGTAGGCTGTGACCTAGGCTCCTTAACCCTTCACTTGTCTTGGTCAGCTTGAAGTGCAAAGCTTGATGGGCCTTTTCAGGGTTTCACTTTGGCCGCTTGTGGACACACATGGGCGCGCCACTTGGAAAATTCACTTGCTATTCCCATAAATCAAGGCAACCGCTGTTATTCCACAGGATGCATATTGTGCAGCTGGAGCAAGACTGGACCACACTGTCTGCATTGGGAAACCTAAAGCTCTGAGACTAACAGACAATATAATACTGCACTTCCTTTTCCTCTGTTCCGAGTTTTTAAGACAAAAACCCTTTTTGTTTTCTGAAAAAACAACCTGAAGCATGTTCTTCCCAGCCAAGTGTTGTCGTGACTCCGTCTTCTGGCTAATGCTTCTTCTCCAACGAATGCTCTAATAGGAGGGACTCCATATGCCCGGATGGAGGGAACACCGGCAGCAGACTGGCTACGAGCCAGTGGTCTAGAATAGTTCTGGAACGGCTCTGGAGTATTTGCAGACTTGGGTCTGGACATGTTCTGCTCAACCAGTGAGGGTGTGCCTCTAATCCATGGCTGCACAGAAAGGAAGAGTAGAAAAAAGGCTAGACTAACTTCCTGCTATCAACAACAGATCCTAATAAGTCATGTCCAGTTGGCAGGCCCCAAGGTGTTTTCTTACCCTTTCTTCTCTCCTTGGCGAATGCAGAGACGCCCTGAGAGAGGTTGAACCGGATGGCAGGCATTCGTGAGGCGAAGGAGAGTGAGAGGAACCTGAAGGCAAGAACAAGGAGGTCCAGAATGATCAAGTCAGTGGGGCCAGCCCCGTCAACTATGGTCAGCTGTGTTCGCTGCCCAGTTGTGTTCTAACTTTGGCCAGGAGAGCACAGTAACCGGAGGCAAGAATAACTGGCGGCACAACCTCGGTCCAGCTCTCAGACTGAGGCACATCAAGATAGGGCATGACCTGACCGCACAACGTGATGGGCCCAGGCCCAGTGCCCAGCCTCTGCAAAAACTCCAAAACCAAAATGGACTAGAATGCCATTAACTCAAAAGCAAAAGTTGAAAAAAAGGCACATTTTTCTCACATCACATCAGTCTGGCCAAAGTAAAGTGTAACACAGGTTTCCGTGAAACGCAGCAACAATAAAACTATTACAACTTCTAGGCCGTCTAGGGGTAGAGTTGAGTGTAACATAAACTGTACCCAGTAATTTGTGATGAAGTAACAAGACCACAAGTGGTGTGTAACAAACAAGTGTGTGTATTTAACAGTAATAGTGTAATACAAATACCAAACCACAGCAGGAACTTAAAGAAAGCAAAACGAAACCTAACTAATCTAAACCAAAATAGCCATTTATAATACATGACTACTCAAGTCAAAGATCAAAACAAAAAAAAGCCCAAAACACACAATCCAGCAGTACAAAACATTCAACAAAACAGAGGGCAAAGTCTCCTGAGTATCACCCATCATCTTGCTGGAGGATCTCACCTCTTCCAGATCTCCAGCCAGTCGCACACAGCTTTCTGGGTCAATGGTGATGAATGAGGGGCTCTTCCATTCACAACCGAATTAAGTGAAAACAGAAAAAAAAACTAAACGGAAACACCAGCGGACGCTAAAAAATCACAACAGGGCTATTCAGTCAGTCAGTTAGCATTTATTTGCTTACCGTTATACATTTTTACAAACACCGTTCTTCCTGGTTTTGCTCTGGAACTGAAAAAAGATTGTTCTTTAACTTCTCAAGTGATTCAGTTCGTGTTTGGAAAACTTTGGGAACGAAAGTGTGAAAATAAACCGTGAATACAAGTATGTAAGAATGAACATGTGGACAAATCGGCTGAAGAAATCCACTTCAAAATGTGCTGTTCGACGGCTCTGATCCCGTTCAGCTCACGATCTCGAGGAATAAAGTCAAATCGTACAAGTTAGTAGTCTTTGTGCTTCAGCACGGTACTTTATTTCCTCCGTATCGGAATCTAATTCGTTCCTGGAAGCACGTCAGACACCAAATTTTTCAGATACCAAGTGTCTGTTTCCCATTATTTTAAACAAGGAAAAATAAAGAAATAATTCACCCTCAGCCCATCGGAAAACGTCTATATAACTATCGGTCCGGGACTTGAGCCTGATAAACATTGTAAACACCAGTTTCCTACTGAGAAAACTCTTAATGTGGTCATGAATGTGGATGTTTATTCCGCGGCACAGTGTGTGCAGCACCGCACACTTCACGCTAGTCACTGTATCACACAGGAGACAAGAGGCCACGTGGTTCGCAGCTCTGCTTCAGTCTCGTGAGATGCCGACTAAAGATGTGTGTCAAAGTTACCCACTGCATCGACTCTTTATTCCATATAACAACCAACATTTAAATAAATAGGTTTATTTTAAACATGAAATGTGCAGGAAATGTGGTTGCGAAACAGGCGGAAACAGCGGACAACACCGATGCTGCGTGTCTGGCTTTGGATAAATTCATAACAGTACACAGTAGAGTTTATTACAATACAAATGTATTTGTACATTTTTAAATTTATCTTGTTTTCTATTTGAGTTTTGATTATTTTATTATGGATATGGATCCTGTTAAAAATTAGTTTTAGCAAAAGTTTCCATTCGGATATCAATATATAAATATCAGTTTTCAAGAGCCATTACAGGGAAAGTTTGAATAAGGAGAGCTTAGATACTGAATTGTTGTATTTTCAAATCAGATGGAGGGTAAATACAGTACTGTGTAAAAGCGTTGAATGTGTGTTGAGAAGTACAGGTAGATTCTTATCCACCATCAGGGAGGTTTCTCATTAGTCCCAAATTCATTGTGCAACCTGAGAATGACCTCAAACACCCAATCTCAGTCATACACAACTATGTTGAGCAACAAGAAGGAATCCTGCAACAGATGGTCTGGTCCCCAGAGTCCTGATCTCAGCATGATCAAGTCAGTCTGGGAGGACATGCAGAGACAGTCAAAGTCTGCAGAAGAACTGTGGCCAGTTTGGAAGAACCTACCGACCTCCACCTTAAACTGCATGCAAGTTTGCATAAGAGAATTGATGGTGTTTTAAAGGCAAAGGGTGGTCCCACCAAATATTGATCTGACTGAGGTTTTTTTTGTCTACTGCACTTTTTAGAAGGTTTATTGGTTAATAAGTATTCATGGCATTATTTTTGGAACCATCTTCGCTTTATAGCATTTTTCCCACAGGGCCTAAGACTTTTGCACAGTACTGTAGGTCAGAATACAAATATCATATATGTAAGAGCTGCATATTGTAGGTCATATGGCACCGAGGGCTACTGAGACTGTTCCATTCTTTTAGAAACTTTGTGAAATAGATGCACATTTGATTAAAGCACCTTGAGGCTAAAAGAGATGAAATGGTTTGTGAAATAATTTAAAGTGAATAATTTGTTATATCAATTAGAATAGAAGCATTCCAAGAATCAGCAAAAAATAAATCGGTTCCTTTGGCTTTTCGGAATAATCGTGTCCGTCTGCACTCAGATCACCTGCGCGGAAGCGGCAGAGTCCATGGCATTACTTTGCGGCAAGACATCTTATGGAACATTTTAGCAGTTTTTGGCTTTCCTGTCCCATTTAGTCCACATAAAACTCGATTGCCCCTGACCAAAAACATCACTACTTTTAAACGGCAAGAAGGGATTTTCTTTACATCTAGGAGAACAATAATCCATAGTATCTTCCAGACGTCGGCACACTGCACGCATACATCACATGAGAGAGAGCTGAAATAAATCATCTCACAAATAAAGGTCCTAAGTTATTCTCCCACAGCAGAGAGAAGGACATGGAATGACTCGGGTGTAAACATTGCCTGGCAACTGCGAGCGACATAGTAAAGTGCCGGGCGAAGTGGCTGGTATGGTGGTTGTTGATGTGGTCATCAGTTAAAGTTCTTGGAAAAGCTCTAGGGTCAGAAAGCTGTGAAGAAGCACGCTGATGGGAATGGTGACGGGCAGAGTCCAGGAAACTGGACCGCTTTTGTGGGAAAATCTGAGCGACTGGGATCAGGGAACAGGGTTAGTGTGTCACCCTTGGCCATGGTTCAACTCATTAGATGAGCAATGAACAAAATGCTCCCTCTCTGCCCCCCTCCCCCTTAAAGAAAAAACAGGGGGTAAGTTAACAGTCCTTACGGAGCTGCCGGGGTCAAGGCTTTGGGTAACTTGGGCTTTTATTGGGTCTTCCTGGATGCCAGCGTGCTGCTGTAACCGCGCGATTTTCCGGTTGCAGAACATCGCCGGCTGGCGGGTCTTCGGCCCGGACGAGGAACCCGACCGTCCTCTCACGAGCCCGGCACGCTGCCACATCCCCGGCTACCCGCTAGGAACAACCTGGTAAAAGGTTTCGCCCCTTTTACTACCCGGTTAACGTGGTTACTCGACTGGCCCCGCTCCACCAAGGACCTCAGGTTAGTGCCGCAAACTGGGGCAGCTGTTAAAACCAGCCTGTTGCTATTTACAAAAAAGCTTCAATTATTCAATAAATCCACCCCCAGCCAACTCCGGCGTCTACCTCCTTTTCACTGCCCTTTCCTTTTTTCCAACTAGCGCAGGGTGAAAAGTGCAAAAATGTACCACAACAGAGCAGGAAAGTATTTACTATGAGAGCGCAGGCCATTATTTTCATGTAGAGAGGCCTGTGAAATGCTGCCAGGGAGGGTTGATTTACAGCGCGAGTCAAACGGCACAGCCCTCATTAGCCCTGGCCCTCCCTGAGAATCGCCGCACACGCTGCCCCCCCCCCGGACCCGGCCCCGTGCCCCCCCGCTGCTAGCTTTCCACCACTAATGCTCCCCCCGCCATCTGATGGCTTTAGCAGAACACGGTCGGAGGTTCGCGGGGGACGCCCCAGTTCAGAGGGCAAACAAATTTTCTGTCGGATTTATAGAGGCACTAGGTTGGTGGTGCCCCAGTAAACATTCATCCCGGTACTTCAGCGCGGGCCGTTGTCTGCACGACAGACTCGCGGGGGGTGCGGGGCCGCAACCTCGCTGTTCTTCCTTTTTCGCGCGCGGCCCGACTTTGCCGGGCCGCCTCCAGCCTCGTTTTAATTTAATGCTTTCTTCCATTTCCGTTTTATCTCCTACATTTGGAAATCTCATACGAAGCAATAATAAATCTGAACGCACAAACGGTGTAGTTTTAGGAACGCCGGCGCTTCTTCGGTCCTTTTTGCCGCACGTGACGTGCCGCTAAGGGGAAGACGTCCCAAATCGCAAACGTACGAAATTCCGCGTGACTTTTAAGACGATTAAATACATTTACATAGCAGACGAGGAGTTTTTTTTTTTTTTAAACAAGTACAGAAATATTGTTTGCATAAACTTATTCAACTCATAACTACCTCTTGGTTGTTCTACAGGTCTTACGCAGACTTTTTTCCAAAGTCTCTGATTTTGCCTCGCTGGACATCAGAGTCAAACCACATAAGAGTGGGGTTTAAGACGAAAGGGTCCTCTAGTCAAACCAAGCAGCTGAAGGAAGGTTGTAAATATGCTTCTGCTGCGGTTGGAAGGAGCGTACGACTAGACCCCAGTTTGTTCCCGTGCGTTAATATCAGAGATCGCAAATAGCAGAAGACACATTATTGATTCGTAATAAATACGTTCTTTAAGCCTACAATGACACCGAGTCTAGTTATATGAAATAAAACATTCATTCTACGTATTCTGACCTCAGGATCTGCATGATGTCATGCAGTTTTGCAGCCACGGCTCTGATCCGTTGCCCTGCTTTGATAGAAACAGGTTTACAGAGCGGTTGTGTAAATTTGGAGATTGTGTCTTGTTTACGTTGTTCGAGTGCACGACTCCCTGGCCTAAACTGTGAAGTTTGGTCCGACTTTCTGTCATCCACGTTCTTACCGGCTGCCCAACTGGACCTTCTTTCACTCTGTAACCACACCACTGGGTTACCTTTTCAGATTTTACCTGTGATTTCTTCTGCAGCACAGCGGAATGTACCGGAAAGTGGAGGGCCCAACACAAGCTGTGCTCATCCTAAACGCGTCTTATGGATCTATTCCTTACCTTCGGTGCCAAACCGGTCATTTTTATAATGCCAGAGTTGAAATTCATGTTTACCACTATTAATGATTAATGTTTTATTATTTTTTTTTTTACCAAGAGCATCTCTCGAGTCAAAAGCAGGTAATATGAGAACAAAGTTAAAAATTCAGATTAATAAGGTATAAGAAAACTAAATGGACGACTTGCAATTATTGGAGTTTTGTAAAGAAGAAATTTCAAAGTTTGAAATGATGCTAAAGCTCCATCCAGCTGTCAGTCACACGCAAGGTGCGTAAACATCCACGGACCTTCATCCTCCTGCATCCGCTGCCTTCCGCAAACCCAGCAGCACCTCCCCTCTGAAGGTGGCAACTCAGCAACGTCATTCAGGAGCAGGTGCAAACCTTCAGCCTTCCAGCCGACTCTACGGACCCTAAGCCGGGGGGTGGGTGGGGGGGGGGGCGAAGCACGCTAAGCATTTGCCCAACTGCACATTACCAGTACTTCCAAGTCCAGAAGAAACAAAGAGCAAAATACAAAAATAGAATCTCTGAAACCAGTGATGCAGAGTAATAGCTAGTTCTGAAAAAAAAAATAATCCATTTTTGAAATCAAGACAATTTTCCCCTTTTTTCCGTCTGGGTCTTTTGTTATTCTCTTTCAAAAAAGCATTAAAAACAAATTAACCAACCAGAAACATTCATACATTTCGTGCAATTACGCCGGTATTGTGTGTAAGGTGCTCCGTAGGACTACTGGAATATTCTGCAAAAGTACTTAAGCTCTAATAGTGAGGTTTTGTTCCCTTTTTAAGAGCGCTGTATGTTTTCAAAAAGGGTTCATAACAACCATCTGCTCTCGGTCGCTTCGTATCGAGTGACGCTCATGTCAAAACTGACAAAATCCCTTTCTTATGACGAAAGGTGGCTCAAAGGGACTGCTCTGCATGCGTATGCGGTCCAGTCGGCAGGGCTTTTTAAGCGGGGCTTTGGATGCCCCTCTACTTGGCCACTTACATCACGCCCGATTCGGGGGCCTATTAAATATACTTTACAAAAATAAAGGACAGAAGACAAATGAATGTGCGCAGAGAATGCACCCCCTGGCTTGCTAACACCCCTGCCATTATGCAATTCCTTTGGCCAAAATAAAGAAAGGAAACACATTTCCATTGACGTCAGAATAAGTATCTTACCCACAAGCAGTGGGAGTATGTGTGCGGTTTCGATGTGGAATTACCATACACCATCATTATAGAAAAGAAAATTTTGAAAATGCGAGTCCACAACAAAGAGCCCTTGTTGAAAAAAAAAAAATTCAAATGTCTTCCTCCCGAAATTGTGCGACTTGGTCCCTTCAGGCTGCAGAGCCCGGGACTCATTAGATTCCCCGTCTTTGTTCATGTTCACCAGTGAACACTAAACCAAGCAACGCCGCCAAGTCAAAACATGCAGCTTGATAATAAAAAAAAAAAAAAAAAAATGCTTTTTCTGGTGAGATGGAAGCCGAGCTTCACAGCCAGCCACCGTCTCCGACAGCCATTTTCCGCTCTTGTTGTCATCGCTGTTGACACCCGTGATGCTGCCTGTCTCATCCTGTGGGAATCCGACTCGTATGCAGTCAAAACGGTCCTGAAACTGATAACTCATAGTTATTATAGTTACTTGCACAGTTCGCACCTGATTTCTTTGTTACCACCAGGGTGCAGGCAGCAGGTCCTTAGCTTCTCCAGGACATCAGGATGGTCTTGGTTTTACATTTGTGGGTGGTTATGTATCTCACACATATCATGCCTTGATTCAGGCAAGTGAAATGACTCTTATAACTCAGATATTTCTTGTTCGGTAAACAGCACACACATTTTTACATACTGTGACAACGGATGACTTCACGCCAGGTCCAAAGTTCTCCCACCGAGAATAAAACCCACGGAGGACTGGAAATGCAACATTAGACGTACCAACAGTAGGCAAAAAACTCTTACCAGTGTGCATACACAACTATCCCTCATGCAGATCTAATCTGCTCTTCAAAAAGTGTGAAATAGCACATTTTTGGATAGCAGGAGCCTGTGTTCCATTCATTTTGAAAGGGAAAAATATTAACCTGTTCCCAGCACTTGCCAAGCCCTTCAAGCAGGTCCCCCAATGTACGTCCTCCCTATCGATAAAACGTCTCGGCACAACGTCTCTTGGTTTTTATACCAAAAAACTTGGTTGACGTTCAGAATGCTTAATAGAGCGTTTTTCAGCCGAAAACCTGCAATAATATCGGAAACACCAGAGGAGAACTTTTGAATAGCCGGCAGCGTAGTGGAATCTGCTGTGGGTTTGTGTCCGAGCTCTTCCTCCCAGCTTGTACCAGTCCTGTGAGTGTCATCCTGATCAGGGCAAAACATATACAAACAGACGTGAGCAAACACACCCACACATGCTTGCACACACAGCCCTCAAAAACAGACAGATCAGCCGATCGCCACCTGCTTGACAGCTGCGGAACATACAAGTCGAGGGAGGTTAAAAGAAAATGCGCAAAGCATGTATAAAATGGGTGAAAAGAAGGTGCCCAAACATTCTCCCAGTCACGTGCGAGAGGGAAGTGTGTGTGAGACCAACGGCGCCTCAGAGCGCCTTCTTGTTTGTTGAATACGTCGCCGTCACCTCCGTCCTCCTCCACTCTGTACTGCTGGACACATCGAGTTTTTCTCCTTTTTAAATTGTTGTCCTGCTTTTTAATTTTACCACATCTGGGGAAATTGGTTGGGTTTATTTGGGGAGCTGAAGTGCATTTTAATTTTTTCCATTTAAAATAACGGGGACTGAGCTGTTTACATTTCCCTATTTAAGTCCAGGTTTCCGGTTCGGAGCATAAACTGGGGTACAGGTGTATCAGTGAAACACCTATGTAACAGACCACCAAGAATTCCATCACAAGCTTTTCCACTCTCTTAGAAGGCATCTCCACTTGATAATGTGGGAAGGATGATAACACCGGATACATTTCAACAACGGCAGCCTCAGGCATACAGCTGAGATACGACTGCAGCGCGCTCTCATTACCTTTCCCGGTTTGCTTTGAAATTTCTGGAGTTTCCGCTCTGAGGTCACTTCTGCTCTAAGATTCTCAGTCGGGCACTAATCCCAAGCACAAGGCCAAAGTAGCACTGAAAGTGGCCCAGAAACCAAAAAGCTAAAGTCCTCAAAGTCCTCACCTCAATCCCGTTGAGAATCGGGGGCACTATTTGAAAACTGTGGTGCACAAGCATCATCGAACCAACCTGCTGCAGATCTGCCAAGACGAATGGGCAAAAAAAACTCCCAAATAGAGTGCCACATATTCACCCCGAAACAACTGTCTTTGCAGCAAAAGGTGGCTCTTCCAAAAGTTTGGAGTTTGAGTGCTTATGCAAGCAGCATATTTCAGCTTTTCATTAAAACATCTGTGAATAAACAGCATATTTTGGTGCTGATAGAGCATATTAGACCACAATAAAAAAACACTGAATGAAACAAGATGCGTACAATTAAGTATAACTTGTAATCTCAGCAACGTCGGTAACTTTGAAGGGGTTTGAATACTTTTGCAAGGCGCCCTACGTGGAGCCACTGGTATAATGTGCTGTAACTCTTCATCTGTTGTTCTTTGCTTTTGTTTACTCTGAATGAACCTTTGGAGGGAAGCTTGTGCTGAACGAACGGACACTGAAGCAAACACGTCCCTTTAAATCAGTGCAGTCAGGTTTATTGGAAGAAGCAGCGCAGACCGTTTCTGCGCTGAGCTCTACAGACCCAGCACACCTCTACGCCGAAGTGCACGGATGCCCCACGTGCACACACCTCTGCGCTGAACTCTTCACAGTCTACGCCCGTGTCGAATTCTGAGAAAAAGAACTCAGCTTATGCCGTATTCTGTCCTCCATCTGACCAGCAAACCCATTACGGTCTCCCGTGCTCCTCTCCCACAGGGTGATTCTTCTTAAAAGGTGTTGATATAAAAGCAATGAAAACTGGATCCAAAGGCACCGTTTTTATTGATATTATTATTTCAATACCTTTTTTACTGCAAACACAGGCAAAGCAGCAAACTGGATCAAGGTACAAAGGCGTGCAGAAATTAGGTAAGCAATAAAAGACGGGAGAAGAAACCCAGAGGTCTCAATAAATTGCAAAGTGAGTGAGAGCACTGATCACGGGGGTGGAGGGGCTTGTGGGGGTCTTGTACCCACGATGCACTGGACACGTGTGGCCGTTACCCGGAGGTCATCCCGTACTTAGTAGAAAACTCCCCCAAACGCAAGAGGGTTTGCCACCAAGAGAAACTGCGAGAGCCACTCAACAGAGGAGACTCAACGTGGAGGCATTATGGGAAAGTGTTGAAGGGCTTTTTCAATAACAACCAGAAACCATGCAAATTTGACCGTGTGGCTGGGTAACACACCTCATGGCATCGCGGGCGTCTCCGTCGTCGTCCTCTCGAGCGGGGAGATGTGTTCTCACATTGCCCGGCACCGCGGAACGTATATAAGTACGTCACACGACCGAGGCGGCCGGCGTAGTGCTATTTTTAACCGGCTCGGGCAAGATTAACAGCCTAGGAAATTAGCGACGGGACCTTTTCGTTGTTATTATAAACCAACTGTAACAGTGAGGAAACAGTGGCTGCTGTGTTGTGGACAGATTGTGTTTTTTTTTTTCGAAAAGCAATAAAAGACCCGAAAAAATGAATGAAGTCGGAAAAAGCAATTGGTTGCTAATGATACCAAGACAATATCCCTGGCAGAAGGTTAATGGAATAATCGTCTAATCCGTGAGTTTTATTTACTTGTCCAGGACGGGTGGAGGTAGGGGGGGCGGCCGGTGGGCTGGTGAACGGACGAACGGCGACGTGGGTCACCGAACCCAAAGCGCAACGCGACGGGGCTCGCGGAAAGCTGGTGACAGTCCTGAGAAGCCTCACGACAGAGGCTCCAAAAGGCCTCTCTTGGGGCTTCGCGAGAAGGCTGGGCTACTGACGGACTGCAGGCCATATGGCTCCATGTCGGTCTAGCACGGCCCCCTGCGAAACCCGAGCTCTGCAGACCAGACCAGCTCTGAAGACCAGAGACGTTGCCCTGACAGCTCTGGTTCTCTTCTAAAAGCCGCCGAGGCGCAACAAGGAATCGAGCGGCTTTACGGCATCGAGGGCCGCCCGAGATATCTCCCGGTCCGACATGAGAGCCGACACCAAGCAGATCTCACCCGGCTCCTCAACCGCTGCATATTAGTATAATCGTCTTGCTTAGCAGACCCTTTTATCCAAAGTGGTTTACGTAGCTTATAATGGGACCCATCTTGAAATATTAACTCGCTGCACAGAGCACAGTGCAACTCAGGCGAACGACACCGAAAATGTTGCATGTCACATCACACCCAACTGAGATTTAGACGGAGAACAGTTTCTACAGTTATTTTGCTAAGTGGAAATATGAATTATATGTGCAGGTCCACTCCAGCCAAGCTGCTGTTGCTCCATCAGGAGACACAACCCCGTCATGAAAAGAGACACATCCCAGAGAATAAAAGAACAGGTTGGGTTCCACACCTTCAGAGAAGCACAGTCACTCTTAGCAAGGTTCATCTGCAATAATAACCTTCTTCCATTTATATGATGTATAAATATAGACTATGGTACAATCTTGTGGTTGGCTCAAGTTATTTTGACTTCCGTCAATCTGCTTTGGTCACATGAATCTCATTGGTTGTTCCTGTATTTCAGACCTGGTTGTTCAAGTTCTCGTTTTACTTACGACGTTTTTTTAAGAAAAGGCCGGTTTTATTACTCGACTGCCTGACACGCACGTTAAATTTGTACTTTGTACCGTCGAGTCCCGGACGAAAAGCCACGACGGTCGTGGAAGCGGTGGCACAAGTGAGCGCCAGGGGAGCTCAGAAGCAGCTACACTGGGTTCCAGGTTGACCGGCTGGACAGCAGAAGGCCTGAGCGTGTAAGGAAAGCACATAAGAATGGGGTAAACCCTGTTCATCATGCAGGCAGAGAGGAGCGTATGAGTTGAGACCAGAGGAGAGCAGAAGGGGTGTGCAGGAGGGTGCAGAATAGAGTCTAAATGCAAACCAGGCTTGTGACTTCAGGGAATCATTAAAATACACGGTGGATTTCTCTTTCTCTCTCCCTCGCTCTCTCTGTTTTTTTTTTTTTTTGTCAGAAGAAGAACCCAGAAAGTTAAGGATTCATTGACAGCAGATGTGTTAGGGTCAGCGTACTTTTTGACTCCCACACCCCCCCCCCCCACCTTTCCTTTCTAAAATCAATAAATACGTAAATAAATAAATATATATATAAATAAAATGACGTGTCCAAGCGATTCTGGTAAACTGTGCCCCAGGATCTGTGGCTTCGAAGATCATCTTGAAGCAATTTGTTGAGCGAGGAGAAGCTGATTTGTCCGTGGACAAGGCTGAACCCATAATCCTCGGCTTTTGGATGCGGCATCCGCTCATCCTCGAGTCTCTCCCAGCCTGCTTTCACCAATCGCCCGAAAATCACTTTACAATGGACACTCAGCGTTGTATAAAGCGGGAAAAACGTTTGTAAAACCAGCGCGGCACATTTCTGTACGCTGGCTCCTGGCGTTGTGAATCCCCAGAGTGGAAAAAAGAGAATTTAAAATTGCTTAACAGCTGAAATTGCTGGTATATTTGCTGAAACAATGCAGATGCAGAAGACGCCGTAGACGGCCAACGGAACGGATGAAGATAATTGAAGAAAAGTGCATTCGATGCTGTGGTATCGTACCATTCGTTCGATGGCAGTTTTCAAACAATGCTGGCACTTTTTCGGCGAGGCCTGTTTGCTGCCTGCTGCAAACATCTGCACATATTCCTTGCGGTCGAGTCCACGTGTGGGTGGGGGGGAGGGGAGTCGCACCCGTCCACCAAGACGAAACATGAAGAGGAGGATGTTTAAGGCGACTACCTGATGCCGGTTTGACCAGCTTCTGAATGGGGGCTGAAAAGTTGCATAGTTGTCTAAAAAGCTGCGAATCGCCCGCGATGAAAGTTAAAATCACACCCGGTGTGAGATTCGACAGTTTTTTTAAAGCAGGCAAATCGGATTTAAAGTCGTGGGCGAATTGCTTGTGAAATAAAAGGTTGGGATAACACCTTCAGACAAGCAGCGAATGACATCCAGGGGGCCTCGCAAAGAAATGGTCTCGGACCTTTTTTTGCCTAAAGGGACGCGAGGCTGAGATTTTCTGGGACGTGCAAAGCTGTTAGGATACAAAGTGATGGATTAGCGGAGATCTGCGTCACCGCGGCTCTTTCGACAACGTCGGGGGGTCGATTTGCTGAAAGGAAACATCAGGCTGTTTGTCAAGCTCTATGAAATTTTCAAAGCGCAAAGTGGTCAACGGGGTGCAAGTTTCCGGGAAAATGGGGACAATGCGGAGAAAATCACGGAACTGTGACCCAGACAGAGCGACAGAGTGCCCCCCCTCTCACCTTGACACATAGAATAAACCGTGTGTGGCAGTGGTTAATACCTCCAACCCTCAGAGCTGCTGAATACCTTTCAACATTCGAGAAGAGTCTCAGAACCATCCCGCTGAGACTCATTTCTCTCCTCACCTCCTATCTGCTTCATAAGTTTCCATCACAGCATCTGCCACCACCACCTGTGTATTTACTGTGTTTATTACAGGCAGCTACTCCGAGCCACACATTTTGTTTCCGATGAAGACGCTGGATCATCCGATCGAAACCAACGTGACAGTGAGAACCAAAGCTGCTCGAACAAGGGCACGTTTTCTACCTGCTGTGTTTTGGACGTGGCCTGAAGACGATTCGTCTGTTTCACCAGGACACCTTCTTCACTCCCCCACCTTCACACAGCACCGTTTCGTACCTGCTGACCGGCACATCTTTGGCTGCACGGGTTACTGTACACCGAAATGAAACGCATTAAGAGACAACGTGAACGGAGCAGAGCGTTTTTATACACGTACGTGAAGCGGCGAATGCACGTGGGAAATGAAGACTTAAAATCGATCAGCGCAAAAAAGAGGCAACGAATAAAAGGCGGAACGGCGAAACGGCCGTTTTTTTAGCTGTACAAAAAGACGAGCGAAGCAGCGATATCACCTCCGCCCGATCCGTGAAAGAAATTTACGGCGAAAACCACGGTTACCTTATAGAGAACAATGTAACCCAGACAAGTACAGCTCTCGACTTCCAGTATACGGTCCCATTTCCACCCGTGCAAAATCAAACCAGACGGGTAATTTGCCCAGAACTGGTGACTGGGGTCTGCAGCAACTCTGGCAATTTTCCCCTTTCTTACCGGGCGCCTTTATTTATATATTTACGTATTTACTCACTTAACTAAGCAATGTTCCTACGTTTTTTTTTTTTCAGACTTTATAAACTTCCTTGGCTTCCTGGCTGTTGTTTTGAACTCAACGGGGATGCCTTAGAAAAGTGTTTTTTATTGCAGAACATGCCCCAAGCACATTGTTAGTGAACAAGATTTAAAGTACTGAGGTAATCGATTCCAGGCTGCGGTTCACGCCGAGGTCAGTCCTCCTCACTGTAAGCCGGCTGCCCGATCGACCGCGTCCCCTGCGCCGCGCTGCGCTTTTACGCATCCGGGTGAGAGGGCAGTTCCCAGGGCCCGGCTCTGACCCCAGGAAGTTACCTTTACAAGAAGCAGAGCGCCGGCCGGGCCTCCACACGCCGACCTGCTTTTATTGGTCCATTAGCAGGAGCGGCCAGGGATGGACGCCGGGCACCGGCTCCATTTTGGGAGCAGGACCCAGGTGCCAATTACGGTACAGCCCCCCCCCGAGGAATGTCGGGGGCGAAGGTTCCGGAAATGTATTAACCCATCGAATTGGTTTGCTTCAACATGATCGGCGGCCCAGATGAAGATCCCTGCTCGCTGGCATTTAGTCGGCACGGCAACGTATTATTTGTATTTTCGGTTTTAGCTTTGCTTTTTGTACAAAGCAGTGAGATTTTACTCGGTCGTCTGAGATTTTGCGCGTTGTTGGACTCGAGCACGGCCGTTCGAGGACTTTTCTGGAATTCGGAGGTTAAACTTCTCCGAGTGTAAAAAGCGGTAAAGCTGCGAGTCTCTTGTGACAAAAGAATTCGGCAGGATAAGAAATAACAATGCGATTGACTATCATACGTTCTGCAGTATCACAGGTTGCAAATATGCGCATAATTCTGAAAGCCTTTGTCAGTAAGTTTGCCGGTTTAAGATCGTGTTAAACTTGCCTTGAACAGGAGCTTATTTGATAGCCAGCAATACTTGGGCACCAGGTTTTCCTCAGGAATCCTTACTGGGCTGTTTTCTACATAAGTAAACAGCCACAGTCCCACTACGTGTGTTTCACGGCAAGTTTGTCCCCGACTGCTGTTTTCCTGTCGCTTCCCACCACGGACCAGAGGAGCCCCCGGGCCCGAGACACAGCTGACCGGGCCTCTCCGAGCGACGTGCTAGTTCCCCTTCGCCATGTCACCTTCAGCAGAAGCAGAAGCAAAGGCCTCGTGTGCAGACAACGGTTTCACCAGTTTGTCGATCGTCCTGCTTGTAAAAATCGACCTTGGATACCTGTGCTGTGGTCCCCGCATGATGGTCACACTTGGTGGCCACGTGAGATGTGAAACAATGCCACTTCCAACTACTCCTTCTTCTGCAACAGAGGTATGCTGGAAATAGAACCCTGACCTAGGAATATTCATACAACAAGCTGCTTTGTCGAATATTTCTATCCCATATAAACTGTACATTTACGGGTGTATATTTATATATAAAGCTGCTTGTTTTTCTGTCTGTTCTTTATGCTCAGCTTCGTTTTTCAAGCCACAGATCTGAAATTTGGGGCAGTGGTACTTCTCACCCTCACTGAGGTTTTTAAACTTTAAACATTAAACTTCTACCTTTCATCTTTCCGCCTCTGCCCCTTTTTGAGCTGGACAATGCTGGGCAACAGTGTGTGTGTGTGTGTGTGTGTGTGTGTGTGTGTGTGTATGTGTGTGTGTATGTAAAATTTTTTCATACTTCGATGTCACCCTGATGGGAATTTAATGATGATGGGAAATAATAAGGAAAAGGCTTGTGGTGGGAATCAAGCGTAGAAAAGGCCACAAATGAGTGCAGCTCTGGAAGAAGAGGACACCACCTCACACGGACCCCAACCTCAGACTGACACGAGGGCATCTTGGCCACGGTGGCGTTGGGCCTCTAGATCGTGATTCCAAACAAAGGGAGCCTCTGTGTTGACCGACTCACCGCACTCACTCACCCAACCTTCCAGCCACTGGCCCATCCTGAAGGGAGGTGTGAGGTACAAACTCGATGTTTCTACGAACCACGTTCCTTTAAAAACCTTCAAAAGTGGAGGTCGCAGGAAGGTTGAAGTTTTGACCAAAGGACAGTGCTTCTGGTATTTGCCTTTTGAACAAACTCTCATCTCGGCATTTCGCAGGTACAGGAAGCCTCACCGAGCGTGAAGGACAGAACTCATTTATGAATTCCATATTCTCCCACGAGATTATTGATGTACTGCAGATGGCATTTGAGCTCCGAAAAGAAAGAACTAAAATACATCTCCGTCTGCTATAATTCAAAAAGGAGCAATGCTTATTTTCAGCGTGCTGGAATGTGTTGTGGAAATCTATATCTGACTGCAGACGTGTTTTTGTTACGGACAATAGACATATTAAAAAAACACACACATGCAGACGTGGACGAGTGCATGAAACCCTCATCCATCTGCATGTGGACGAGCTTGGAGAGAGGTGGTTGCCTTGACCTCTGAGGAAAATTTTTGTCATAGCCACATCGACATCAGCAGAGCAAGCCTGAAGACTAAACCATCAGTAAAATGTTATTCTACGAAAATCCCAAACCCAACCTATAATTAAATCGGTGCTTTTTTCTCCTTCTTCTCCGTGGCTCCTGTACAAGCCATAAGGGATGAGAACCAGCAACAGATGTCTGCAGTTTCTCTCAAAGTTCCTTCATTGCCCCGGTGGACTGGCAGATAGGTCAGCGGATGGTCAGCCGATCCTGCTGCACATGAAGCCTGTAGAGATGCTTCAAAAGGTTTAAATGTGTCCTTTTTGCACTGATTTACCCAATTGTACAGCAGGGTCATTTTACCGTATCAGCTCAGGGTCAGTACCTTGATCAAGGGTGCTAGAGCAGGAGGTGGGATTCAAACCCATGGGTCCAAGGCAGCAACTCTATGCCACCTGCTTGTTCTCATGCTGCATGACACGGGAGTGCGTTCATACACACCACACGGTTTGTCCCAGAGGTGGCACCTTCACCCCTCAAGGCTGGATCAGTGTCATTTGATGACCAGGAGTGGCTCCTCATGCTCCTCGGTCAGCAAATGCCACAGTTGCGGCTGCGTTGATCAACATTTCACCATCTCGGTCCTAACAGAGCCTTTATGACGCAGCAGATGACTGAACGTTCATAAAGAGCAGCTGGGAGGAGTTGGTGGTCACAACCCTCAGCTCATCATCGGAGTGGGAACACCACTGCAGAACGTGTGGTGATCATCTACACACAAGGACAGTAAGAAAGTGGTCGTAAAGAACACACTGTAGATGCTTGGACTTCACCCCAAGTTCCAGAAGCCTGCAGCACATTTCAGGTTTTCAGCTTCAGAAGTGAGAAAGTGGTGCTGGAAGAAGGACCCGAACAGCAGTCAGACAAATTCGGGCTCATAAATATTGAAAAATTGCTCACATTACATTTTGGGTCTGAGGTACCGGGTGGTTGGTCATGTGACAAAAGTGTTACAATTAATTTCCTTTCTTTTTAAGGGTGGGACATCTGGAAGGTCACCACCGACCTTGATCTCCTGCAAGTTGCTAACTAGTTACCACTAGTTATAAAGTTCAAAGAAGATCTGCGTGGTCTTCTTACCCATTTGATCTTAGATGAAAATGGCATTAGGATGAATATTCTATAACTTGTTTGCTTTACCTTTTCAAAACTGTTTTATTTGTCTGCTGACTAAAAAATGCACACCTTTATTTCTGTATTTATCTGACATAAAAAAAAGCCCAGATTTAAACTTCTCGAGTTTTCCTAACTTAGAGATGGGCAGGGCTTCTGTACTAGATTTAAAATTTTATTACTGAACTGCACACGTTGGTCCCAGAGGGTCTCAGATTAAGATGGCTTCTCTGTGGATTGAAGCAGAGTCATTTTCATGTTACCTTTTATTTAGAAATTCCAGAAGATTCCATCACTACCTGAAAATGATGTGGTGTTCAGAACTCTTCCAGCCTGGACAAACCGAAGGACACCTCACTGTCTCAACTTGGCCATCATTCTGTCCTCCTATTGCCCCCTATCCCTTGAATACTCTACAAATGGATGTTTAAGGCAGCAGTGGAAAAAAGGTGGCAAGTTTTAACCGTCTAAGAAGAAATTCAGATTCGTATCATATCAACATTTGCCACATTTTACAGCAGCCCTAGAAATAGAAAATAAGCCAGGAACAAAAGTACAGCCCACTCGCGGAACCCACTTCACACTCCAGTGTCACCATAGGATATTTGTTTATTTTAGCTATTTTATTAAATGCAGTTTGGTCCCTGATTTATTTAGGTTGGGAGTGACAAGCTCACTTGAGGGGTTTTCTTTTAGCTATTCAAAAAAAAAAACTTTGTCCCCAAATTATTTTATTTAACTGGTCCCCTCAATATTTTCTTGTTAAATCACAACCTAAGTGTTGTTTTTAATAGAGTTCTGGAACACGAAATGACCGTTCGTGCACATTTCACGTGCTGTGTTTCACAGCTGTGGTCCAGAGCAGAATCTTCCCTCTACAAAGATGGTCAACAAACACTCAGGGCTGGATGTCCTCTGCTGAGTACTGCATCCTTTTGCCCTGTATTGTACTATGGTACTGTATGTATTTCCTCTGTTGCTGTGACCCTCATTCTGTTCTGAAAATCTCTCTCTCTCACACACACACACACACACACAGGAGTGGGTGCTGGAAGAAGGACCCGAACTGGGAACAGAGAGAGGTAAGAAATTATACGTGCCACATTTTATTACTTTTCTCCTTTCCATCGGACTACAACCACAGCTCACATTGCTCTCTGCAGCGTCCGCCTTCTCAACAGCATTAATACTTGCACACTAAACACAAACACTTAAGGGTAATACAGTTGGGTTATATATATAATGTGGTATTATTTTCCTTTCCACTTTCTGGCCTGAGCAGCAACTCAGTTCTGCTAGTTAAAATCTGAACTGCTTCAACTGCCCACTATGATGGTTAGTCCTGTTCTGGGAGAACGGAGGATTTTTGAGTCAGGTTCTTGACTGCTTTTGGTTTTTGTGGCTGTTTGACCTGTGAGATGCATTGAACTGAAGGCAGAACATGTCTTAGGAGGACATACACTTCCAACCATGGAACCCAAGAAGATTCAGCCAACAACCAGGAGGCAGCCTTTTTAAAACGGGATCTGCAGCCAACTCCCCAAAACCATGACACCGAAAAATATCGTCCTGATGTTACAGTTTGAAATATTTTGCAGGAATTCACAAAATCAAAAATATAAAGGCTGCAGTTAAAAACTACACATACAGACAAAGGTAACTTGACCGCTCTGGTTGACAAAGGCTCAACACCGAGGAGAATGACAACAGTGCAGCTGAAGGGAAGACATATTTAAGGGAAAAGTGCATCTTATGTTGTCAAACCAGGACGGTGCGGACGGTTTTCTTCTGAGGATTTTTTCCGTTTTGATCCGTCACATAAAGAGTGGCTAATAACTTCTGAGCAAGTAGTTCATTATTCAGGATTACTGCCATGACCTTACTGCAGCATACTTAGGTCTTCCTTCATCTGTTGTGCTTCCAGTAATGGAACTGGCTGATGTGCGGTCAGGGTTTTTGGTCACCCCTTCAGGAACAGAGCGGCCGCCGTCTGGGTCTGGTCACCATATGGGTGCAGACTAGGCCCGTGTTCAAAGCCCTGCAAATCTCCCGCATGTAGACAATATGCTGAACACTACTCATACACGCAAGCAGGAGCCTCCGAGCGCAAAACATTCTGCACTCATTATGTCACAGCATTTAAGACAATTTCACTCACTTACATTGAGTTTCCTTAATGTTTTTCTGCAAAAGGAGATGAACTGCAGGCCAAAGTTCACTTGGCAAGTTCCTAAGCAGGGCTCACCTGTTTGTGCGCAGCCGCCGGAACACCCGTCTAAATAACCAGGAAGAAACGTGCAGGTTTAGGGGTTTTCGTGAAAATGTCCTTCGCTCCGCTTGTAGCCTTGAAATTATATCACTAACTGTGCATTTCTATTCAGGGTCATAGTGAACAACAGCCTGCCGTGGAAACGCTGGGTGCCCGGCCATGAAACAGCACCCTGGCTGAGACACAAGTTCATTGGAGGGTGGACACACACACACACACACACACACACACAGCAGTTGAGTGACAAATTTACCCGAAACATATCTGGACTGTGAGAGGAAACCCAGGGAGAACCTATGTAGACACAGGGAGAACATGCATGTTATGCCACCGATAACTGCTCAGTTGTTGTAAAGTTTTGAGTTAGGGTGTGAGGGTCACTGCATGGCGTCTGGGTGTCACAACTGGACATGCAGTTCTGGTTAGAATTATTGGCACATTTGCACTTCAGATGAATCATGAACAAGAGCTTCAGAAATAATTGGAAATTTACCTACGTTTGATCGTCAGAATATTTTAACAGGCCGTCCAGAGTTATACCAGAGATGTTTGTTCCACCTGCACACAATTTTTGCCCAGAAAAAAAGAAAACATGACCTGGATGGTATGAAAAAGACCTTTCCTTAATACCTAGTCAGACAACCCTTGACAATATAATTTTTTTTGCACCTTTTTGCTGATAGCTTCGGCACCAAACAAAATTTTCCTTTTCCCGCCACGCCCTCGGAGGTTCTTGACAACTCCGTGAGCAGCAAACTTGTTAACACTGTGCACTGTGGAAACTGAGGTTCAAACCCCATTCAGTCTTGCTGCGTTTTGCCCAGTTACCCTGGTCTCCTCCATCAGTGTCAGGTGTTGAAAGTGTGTGCACGTCTGAGAGTGGATGAGGTGCCCGAAAGGCAGATGACCACACCGTGTGTCCAGGCCTCAGAGACATCACTCTGGGCTCATCTCTTGCTGCTCCCCCAACCACTTTTCTGGCCCACCGTCCTCTAGGTTCTGCTTCCGCTGGTAGGACCACCAGGTCCAGGCTGGGCCAAGGGTTCACCAAGACTTTCTGAAGACTTCTTTTTACCAGCGTTCCAGTGGAAAAAGCTTCATGCATCCGGCAAAGTTGCACCAACCGCAAAGAACGGCTTGAAAATATAATAAAAAAGAAACATACGGGAAGGACTGTGCACATATGTGGGAAAACGTCCTTTTTTTATTAGAAACAGCTCCTTAAGAGCCACTGTAATGGCTTTACAAGAGTGTTATAAACCCAGGAAAGAGAGAACTGTTCAGAAACGTGTGAGAACAATGACACACTTCTGACACTTGGAGCTTACTGGGTTTGCTGGGTACACAGGGTGAGGGTGAAAGGGGGTTGAGATGGTGCTGCTGGCAGGTACGGAAGTTGTCGTTGTTTGTTATCAAGGGCTCTTTTTTCCCACTGGAACAGGTAGCGGAGCTGGCAAAGGCCAATAATATCAAAAAAGAAGCAACCCTGGTCTGTAGACAGGGTCCGTGGGTTTGCTGAACGATAACATGCTGGTGACATCTCAACACTCTAGACGCACTAGACATCTGTGTGTTTTCTCCCTCTGGTTATTATTTTAACACACGTCTGATTTCCAGTTACTTATTGTTGGCCTCCTGTAGCTGCCAGTGTCAAGTCCAAATCTTGTTATGGCTCAACAAGATAATAGCCAAAGGATTTGCTCCCTGACAGGACCTGCTGTGCTCCTTTCCCTCTAGCTGTTTGGTAGTCCTACTTATAAGGGGTCCAATATCAAAAGTCCACAGGTTCTTGGTTTTGGTTCCAAAATGCTGCAATGAGCTCACTCTGTCCTTCAGAACTGCGGACTCCCTTCCAGCATTCAAGACGTGCCTCACAACCATGCCTTTCTGACCAACTTCTCTCTCCGACCTCCTAACTGTACCGTGCATCACACCATCTGTCACCATCACCCCTGTATTTCCCACCGATTCTATATACAGCTACTCGTGTAACGTAGTAAGAACAGTGGTCCTGAACACGCTGAGCTTCGGCAGTCGCATGTCTACAACTAAAGCGCGGTCTGTCTATCGCGTCATTTTAATCTTCTGTCCACTTTCTGTCTCCGTCACCTATTTCTTTTCCCCTGTCACCACATTGCTGCATGTTGTGCGCTCCTGTAGCTACTTTTAGCCTCCCTGTGGAATTAACCAAGTTTCCATCCATCATCCATCTATTCATCCATCCACTTGCTCATTCACTCATAACAGAGAGGATGAAGACAATAACAAATCACACTGTTATATCTGGCAAATAATATTGTTAAAGCTATAATGCATTATAAAGTATATCGATTAAAAACAGCACATTAAATTCAGCATATTACAGAATTTTCCATACCTGCAGTATTTCAAGGTTCAGAGGGAAGCACAGTCCCGGACGGTAAGCTGGCCCGACCGGGCTTTCTGTACCAGCGGACCCTGCTTACTACGTGTCACAGTCCGTCATGTTGATACTACTCTGTGTTGCGTGAAGGGAAGGGAAACAACCTGACAAACAAGGTCCAACACGGGAGGCACGGCTGAGAAAGGAATGCGGCACGCGGGACTGTGGGCGAACGCGGCTTGAACGATGTCCCTTCATTTGTGCCGTCGCTTGATTTTCTCCCGTAAACCGAACATAATGAAGGCAATGTCTGAAGAAAGAGGCATTTGTGTTCGGGAGCACGGGTGCCTGACCGACTGTGTCCTCCACACCCCTTCGCCTCCGTTCCTTCACGGAACGTATAACACGCTGCTTCGGTCCCACCCGGAGGCGCTGGTATAAACCAGAAACAGCAAAGCACAGAAAAGGAAAATATATAATAAAATTAAAGACGCCGATTTCTATAGCATTAGACTGACAGCTTTTGGGCTCCGGCTTCTAGGGGTCCCAAACGTAAAAACGTCAAGTCGGTTCATTTTTTGCCTCCGTTTTATTTCTGCGGAAGGCACTAAATGCAGTGACTGAGCTTTCCATAATCGTCTGTGAGTCGAGTCATTGGCAAATCAGCGCTGCGTGGACGAGGGCTTTTATTATAAAGCTGCGCCCAAAACCACATGAATGGGACTTATCCCTCTGCACCCTGCCCCGCCCAAGGAGCCCGGCCTGCACAATGGCATCATTGTCTTTTAAGGCTAAGAATAGCACGCAGGTATTCAGCTTACATGTGGCTTTGATTGGCTCCACACAAAGGCTATATTGTGAGGGTGGCAGCCTTCGCCGATGGCCACACCGAGCCGGTCGTAGGACTGACGGTGAGCCGGCGACTGCTCCCTGCTGGACGTGCGCTGGTCCCGGCGGCGGAGCACGCAGGACAACGAGAAATAACAGCAGCACGAGAGAGGTGGGAGAACGTTGGCCGGGATGTGACCTGATCATATCTTCATAGGTGGAAGCTGTAGTTGAGGACCAGCCTCGTGGGTTTCTGTTTACTGTTGCCGCAGTTGGGCCTTTGTTGAGATTTTCACCAGCCTGGTCTGGCGGGTGAGGGCCGCTCTAATCCGCGATGCCATATTTCTGAAAACAAACTCTGACAAAGATTATGCTTAACCTCCCCTTTTCACCCGTGTTATATTTGGCACTGTGTTCATACAAGTGATACTAGAAAGATGCCGCGATCTGCACGTTGTCAAGAAAAGCTGCTTAAGAATAAACTGTTACATTGCGTGAAACTACCTCACACATTCGCATTTGCGCTTTTTTGAAAGAAGATTTGATCTGGAGGTTCAAAAGAAGAAAATCGCTGTTTTCTAGATGTTGTGCACTCACAAAACGCTGGGTCCTCAGCATCCAAACACAGTTGTTTGCAACCTCATGCCCAACTGCATCACCATCAGCAAACACAGGGTGACAATATATTTATGGGGTGGGTTGTGTAAAATGCTCAGTCAACACTATAATGCAGAAGAAATAATACTTCATTCATTCTATTTTTGTCAGTCGGTGCAGGCCAGTCCACGGCCTGTCTTGGAAATACAGCACACAGGGCAGTGGTCACACTGGAATGTTTATTTTGTTATTTTTTGTTAAGTTTAAAAGACATTAAAATGACATCTATTTGAAAGAAATCCCCACGGCATCCGGTTCAATTCTGATCGCTGAACAGTTCACTTCATGAGTGTGTAACTTTTGTCAGCATCTGGCCGCTTTCAGTTGGCTTTTTTATCCGTATAATTAACAAAAGCAATATTATAAAGATGTGTCTTGATTTATTTACTCCGGGAAGTCGTGGATTTGCAACAATAACTAGAAAATACAGCCATTTTAATTTTATTTACAGATATTTTGTTACCTTCCAGCTATATTAAAATTTATTATGAAATGACTGAAAATAACTATGTATTTTATGCGCAAACTCTTATGCGATGCTGTTGATCAGTTCATCCCATAAACGCTCAACTGTCATTGCCTTGTTGCTGATCACAGATACAAGCTGTAAACATCGTGGAAGCAAGCTGAATAAAGATGGTCCCACACTCATCTTCTGTTTGTTTTATTTCCAGCTAATGCCTGTATATTTAAAAAATGTAGCCAAAAAGTTCCTAAAACAAGCAGTCAGTGCATATTTGGTTTTGCAAATGGCAGAGACAGCGTTTCTTCTCCAGATTTCTTCTAGAATGAAAGAAAAAACTACTTTACATTTTTCGTTTCATATTATCTGGATCCTCAGGCTTCACCTATCTGAGTGAGGGAATGAGCACGGTTGATACTTCCACAGACCCACTGCTCCCGTAAATGTGATTTACAGTGGCAACATAGTCCCTCTCCTGCCTTCTCTGTGCATCACCCCCTTATCTGTGTTGCTCTTCCTTCTGGTCCTTATCTAATGATTCCCTTATTATTGAATTTCCAGGTGCTGAACACATTTGTTGTTCTGAGTTACATGACGTACTAGCTGAGTTATCCTGTGTGTGTGTGTGTGTGTGTGAGAGAGAGACAGAGAGAGAGAGAGAGAGAGAGAGAGAGAGACAGAAAGAGAGAATGAAGTGTCCCATTTGTCCTCATTCTGACAAATTAGCCAGGAGCTGCCTGGAGATACGTGTCACTAATGTTTGTAATGCTATGTATGTCCTCATTTTGATAGAGACAATCAAAAGACACACACAACCACCTCCTCCTGTAGTACCCCAGCTGAAGGTACTTACCCGAAAAAGCACAGGGGAAATGACTGTGAAAGGGAAAATAAGTTGCTTAGGAGAAAAGTTTCAGATAAATTAATAAATATAAATGATCGTGACCAAATCTTCTACCACTGGTGTGCAAACATTTTCAGTGGAGAGCGCTTTGTGTGTGTGTCAGGTCTAAATGAGCCATCACACAGATGAGATATGATGTTGGACATCTCTATGTTTTAGCTGGCACTCATCCGGCTCTGTAAAAGAAGCAGCAAAGTACAGTAAGATTTATCTGATCTGGGAAAGTAGAGACTGGGATGTATGTAGATGACGGTGAACATAAGCAGTTTGCGTTTGTATTTGATCATTTAGCCCTCCAGCCGTGATGTTTGCTTATGGTGTCTGGGCAGACCTTGCTGCTGGATGGCTCTGCAAGCTTCACGTACAGTTATAGCTTTGAGCCCATGATACGGTCCTTGGCCACAGCTTCTCAAAAGTCAACAAAAGTGTGTATCTCAGCACAGCTTTAAATATACACATGACTTATTTTCATCAGGGCAGAGCAGGCAGTCATTTAGGACAGAGCTTTGAGGCTTGAAAGTTGTCAGGTGTAACCTGATGGAAAAAACTGTGGAGAAAAGTTCTGATCTAACAGCTACAACTGTGATGCACTTTCTAACATCAGTATCAAACAAACAATTCATTTTTGGTCCTCACACTTGTGCTGAGCTCATCGCGAATGACACTTCTATACCATGTGATAGGACTCAAAGTGGCGGTGACGGGATGGTTCCGTTATGTTTGCTAACATTATTATTTTCTCAAGACTAATATAATGTAAAATAATATAATATGATGTAATATAATATAATATATATCGGGCCGTTTAAACAATACAGCTAAGCATACAGCCACATGAAAGAATATTTTCCAAGTATGGGCTGCGTTTACATCGAGGTCTATTTTAGTCAAAGGTATAATCAAAACCAAATTCTATGTGAAAAAAAAATACTCTTCCCTTAAAGGCTGTGTTAATCTTTATGTGTCTGCCTCATAATACTAGCATTATGACACAGTAATAAAAACATACCTCGCCGTAATAATGGCCTTAATAAAGGATCAATGGATTTAGTCAGGGTTTTGGCGGGGCGCCGGACCCTCGTAGCAGCATAATTAAAATATCACTGGCCGCCAACCGCTAAACATTACCACCCATCTCACCAGCACCGTAATGGCAACGTCGCGGGCCTTCGTAGGGACCCGGTCCGGCTCCTCGGCTCACCCTGGCAGGCGTTCAGCATGCCAAAGCCACAGATCTTAAATAACATTGACATTTATCACTGTCTGTGGGGTGGGGACCTCCTGGGACTCCTACAGGGGCTACCAGGAGCTGGAGGGGGGTGCGGGCCGCGGGGCGATGGCAAAGGACCAGGCAAGCTCTCCTAAGCCGTGCCAGCTAGCCTGCCCGGCGTATGAGGGGCTGTAAACCATCCGCATGGAATATGGCAGAGAAATGTTTCACTGCCATTACTCAAGTCTGTTTTCTTTTCCTTTCAGGTGGTGCTTAATTTCTGTTCTTCGCATTGGGATGTCAGGGTATTGTTCAGCTGCTGGCAGCTGAGCACTTTTTCCCCACCCCGCTCATTAAAAGTGCAGGTACGCGTGAGAAGGACTGTCTCTGTGGGTTCCGCAGGTGAAGCAAGGGAGAAGGTGGCAGCGTCAGTGTCCGGCTGGAGGTCGACTAACCCTAACCCTAACCCCAACCCAACCGGACTGGTAAAATATTTGAACTTAAAAGTCACAGCGCTACATATTTTCCAGGCTTCGAATAAATTCAAGCTCGATTAGTAGTTTTTTTCTTCTGCTTTGGCAGTTACTGGAAAGTACGGCAACAAAAAAGTAGACATTACCGCTCCTATACTATGTCATGAGGACATAAGGAATGAGGGACAAAAATCTGCTGAGATGTTCACTTCCAGGGCTGCAAGATGACCGTCTTGGTGTTTTGATCGACAGCGTACTTCATTTTGACCCCCTTTTCACTCTAAATTCTGCTCACATGTTCAGCCCTTGTGTGAAACGCCCACGATTCTACATGCGATCGTGGAACGAGATCTAAAGATGTCGCCACGACAGTCACAGCAGCTGACTCACTGAGCAGAAGATCAAAGAACTGACAGTAAGACTATAAGTTATGAGACATACAACATGGTAAACCGGTGACTAGACGTGGTGACTCATTACAAGCCAATGACACGGAAATGACACAGAGGATCCACAGAGACCGCGGTGTCGCAAATATCAATTCGTAACGATTTTTCATCTGGTCAAGACGGGTTAACAGGGCCACGAGTTTCAGGTTCTCAGAATTATCTCCTATAAAGTCACTTTAAACCCAGCTTGTCAGCAAGTCAACACTTTAAAGCGTTGACGTTTCTTACGTGTCATTAAATCACTGTGGACTGTAGCTGACATCATAAATGGTCTCCTTAGGGTTAAAAAAAGTTCTGTCCTCCACTTGTGTCCTTAGTGTTGAAAGGAGTATGTCCACTGTCACTGTAATTGAATCCATTCATCTGCTTGCTGCTCATTCTTTTTCCCTCCAGCTTTGCCAGTTGCAGTCTTTTTGAGAGAATCCAGCCCCCTCAGGACTTTTCCAACGTGCGATAACCTCGCTTTCGTTGTTTGCGGTTCTGGTGGCGGTTCTGGCCTCACCTTCAACTGTGGATTTGCTCGTGAGACCAAGGGTAGCGTCAGAAAATGACCCAGATGCTGTGATCTCCCACAAGTTATAAGACAGATATAAATATAAACAATAATGAAAGAAATCATAAATAATCAAATCAGTGCAACAAAGTAGAGTTAAATCTCAGAGTCACGTTTATTAAGAGTTTTATGCCCTCAAGGATGTTGAAAACGGTTCAAATATGTTCACATTTGCCTATGTTTTGAACAAAAGTAAAATAAACTTGTGGACATAATGTCAGTATTGATCTTTATTGCTTTAAATAATATAAATGCCACCAAACAACTTTCTGTTTTAGACTTTGGCTGCACTTATCATCTGTCTTCCTGGACTTTTGCGGTGAATTTCATGTTGTCCACTTTCGTGAAAAAGGTTGGAATTTGTCTTAAAATTTGGACACGCTGGGTACGTGCAGTCGCAGTCCAAAGTTTGTGTCCACTCGATGGGAACTGGCGTGTCTCCCCACAGCCACAGAGACGCGGGACACTTGGGGCAGTTTCGCTTTCGCTCGTCCGTCCGGTTTGTCCCACGCGCTCAAACTTCTGACCGCACCGGCTGGAGTCGACTCAAGCGTTTCACGTTCACGCTGTTTAACAAAGAACTGCCACGAACCGTTAGAACGTGTGACGTTCACAAGACGGCAAAAGAAAAAAAACCCAGAAAACAGGTTTGATAACAAAGAACCTGAAACAATGGAGGGAAACCAGGTTTGAAACAAGACAGTAAGAAAAACGTTTAATTCTCCTTTAACACTCCAGTGTAAATGTATTTTCTGATCTATAACAATGAAACCCATAAAATGAACATTATTTCTGACTTTTCTTCACTGTGTTTTTTCACATCTTCACTGAGTGTAACTTCTACCTGAGTAATGATTCAGATGCGAATGAGCAGCACGGTTTCGGGGGGGGGTGGAAATATATGCATTGCTTTAAAAGATGGCTATTATTCCATATTTGATCAGCAGAAATGAAGTCCAACCTCATTGCGATAGCAGCGGTTAACACGGCGTTGCACAGAGTTCCAATTTTTCATAGTGGACGTCTGAGATGTTAGCAGGAATCAGTGAGTTTTGGAGAGAGAAATAATACAGTCCATTTCCTGGGGCTGCAGGTTCCTGCTGTAGTTCCACAGGGGAAATGCTAACCCTACTTTGGAGAATGCGATTAGAGCACAAAGCCTCCTCCGGTACAGGCTTTCCTCACACAATGCACGTAATTTGTTTTTGAAGATCTATTTGTGAAGAGAACTCTCATAAAAAAAGACTTTGCTGCCATCAGTTGAAATGGGAACAATAGATAATGCGGAAAACAGACGGACAGGTTGAAGGTTCGCCTCGATATTTTGCTTTAGTTTGAGTATGACGCGCTCTTCTTTTTGCCAAACACACCTGACACGGACCTTATTAAAGTGGGTGAGTTTGCGTATTGGACATTTGAGTTGAACTGGGCACTTTGGTCACATGAGACCAAGCTTGAACTTTCTGGCCACGTTGGGATACTTGGTGTCCGCAGAGGAGAAGAACATCATATCCACTGAACTACAGGGTCCTGTTAGCATCATGGGCATAATAAAGTCCAGAGAGCATCGCCAACCTTATTAAAGAGGGACCTTCTGATATGGCAATGAAGTGAGACTTTGGCAAAAATCATTCGTTTGCAGTGGCCTTCACAGCCGTGAGACATGAACCACACAGAAAACCTGTGGTCCGAACTGAAGAAGCTGGTCTGTAAACGCAGACCTAAGGACATCGTGGATCTGAAAAAGTTTGATGTCCCAAGTTCCCACCCAGAAAATATACCTATAAACGTCATTAAAACTATAAATCATGTCTTAGTGCTGTTATTCCTGCCAGAGGAGGCTGCCTTCACAGCAGAAATGGGAATCCAAACCTTCTGAAACCTGTATTTCTTACGAAAACACTGTGATAAATGTGAGAAAACATCGCTTGTGTGACGTTCGTTTTGAAAGAAGAGCATTTGAAAAAAAACCTGAGGTTTTCCTGGGTGTTTCTGGTAATTTTGTACTTGTTTACCTCCATTGTTTATTTTACACAAATATAAGATGCAAAAATCTGCTTGGGGGTTCCTCCTGGTGCTCTGGCTTCCTCCCACAGTCCAAAAGACGTGCATTTCAGTGCACGTGACCTCTACATAGCGCCCGTAGACGTGTAGGTGTGAGTAACTGTGCGCACATGTGGTCCCCCATTTAACCAGGCGCCCAGTGACTCCGGGATAGGATCTGAACTTCCACCACCCTCAGTGAGCAGTTAAGGATATTGGATGGATTGATAGTAACAGTAACAGCTCGAGGTTGTTTCTCCTCTGTCCTGAACTTCAACCCAGTTTGAAAAGAGAAATATTGGAACGTGTCGGAAAATCGTTCATTCGCCGAGCAGCTTTGCTGGTCTCGTTTCCATGAAAGCCAGCGGGAACAAGCCCTGGTGCTCACCTTAAAGTCCCACTGAGGTTTCCAGCACTAAACCAAAGGCAAAAACCAACAAACAAAACATTACAAGCTGGTGTATCGGAGCCAGTTGGGGTGGAAGGGGCAGCATCAGCAACATCAACAACAACAATGGACTCCATTGTTTTTCAAGTTCAGGCGGCAGTGACGCACAGAGGCGGACGGCCAGCAACACGCATAGGAATACAAGTCCCACAAGACCACATCAAAGCAGGAGTCTTGACATCCTTCCTCATAAGCTGAAACATTCCTTCCTGGTGTTAAAAAAATATTTCCGAAGAGGCAGACGCATTGAGATAGGCAGTCGGTCGGCCGGCTGTGGACATCCGTAGGAAAAGGGAGTGACACGCTATCTAGGGTGAAGCCTTGCTTAAAATGTTAGGAGGAATATTCCATGAAGACCTCCCCCTTCGCTGTACATCCCGTAGGGCCTGGAGAATCATCTCGCTTCAGGCTGGGACAGCCCCGCTGCCCAGTGGCTGGTCTTGCTCAAAACCCTGCATATGTCAAGAGTCTAAGAGGCGCATCCGGTGGTCTCCAAAGAAACTCTTCCAGGACGCCTCCGAACACGTCCGACAGCTATAGAGTAGAGCCTTGAGAAGAACCGGTGAAGACCCCTCCTCTCTCAGCCGGCTCCGTGGTCGGACGGTCCAAACAGCACGGAGGCAACACTGTCAAAACAAGAGTGCAAATAAAGGTGACTCAGCGCATCAAAAATTTCATGACTCCGCTCTCATTAAATTATACAGCTTTTTCCATTTCGCTCTTCAAAATTCCGTCTCATTTATTTTTTGATAATTACGTGTAAAATGAGTTAATACATATGTATTAGCTTGCAAAAGCACTTTAAGAGGCCATTTAAGACCGTTATTATGTACTTTTAACATCATAAAGCCAGGCACTCGGCACGCACACACCCAGAAAGAGGGAATTATCTCTCGACTCGGAGAAAAGGGCGAAAACGCGTCAATTAAAGAATAAGTTGAAAGAAGCGTAGAGGCAACAGCTCCAGTCCCGTTGGTTTTATTGATTTTTTTCCCCCCACTTTGTTTCACCGAAACACTCCTAGGAATGAAATACCGAAGGCCGCGGGGGTGGTCATGCCCTGTCTTTAATTTCAACATTGGCATCTTGTTCAAGGAAGAATGCTTTGATTCTGAGTTGTTTCTGGTGGTTCTTGGCGTCCTGGGTTTCTGCTCCAAACCAACCTGGGTGATGGACATTTTAAACATTGTCACGGAAACGTTCTCCGAGCCTCCGCAAAGCATCCCGGAGAGTAACATCACAGCAGCCGCTGGTGCTGTGCTGGTAGCGTTTATCAAAAGTAAAGTTATACAGAGCAGATTTTGAGCCTCTGTGAGTTAACACACTGAGGGTGACATTTTTTTACCTCTGTTCTAGGGGAAAAAAACCACAAAGAAGCTTTTTCCTCCATGTGGCGTCACTGTATACTAAACGTCACGTGGTTCTGCTGTTCTTGCACATTTAGAACGTGACCCAGCCCATCGACTACTCAGACCTAGAGGTGTCTGTCCAGGCGTGTGACGGTCTCCCATTCCCCTCCCATCAAAGCCGCACCGAGACGTAACTGAACGGGGGAGATGTAATAAGGCAACAGTTAAATTATCAAACATTGTAAGAGTTTCTGAAATACGTGCGAGTTCTGCTATCTTCATCGGTTTGAACGCAGGTCAAAAACAAAGGCATCTCGCAAGGAGCATGAGACCACTTTACAACCTGGCACTTGGCTCAGCTATTTTAGGTTAAGGGAGCATTGTAGCCCCATCCATCTATCCGTTCATCAGTCCATCCATGAGTCCATCCAGGGGGTTGAGAAATACGCCTTGAATGGCACCGCAATCCAAACAAAGACACATATTTATTCACACGCATCCAGTTTCTACCAGTTTTCGGTAGAATAATTTTGGTACAATTATCTGACAACTGAATGCGATTTATCAATATTAATGTGTTCAAATATCTGTCTTTTTCAAGGAATACGGTACTGTGCAAAAGTGTTAGGCATGCAACTTCAGTGTGTGTTGAGAAGTACAGGTAGATTCTTATCTACCATCAGGGAGGTTTCTCATTGGTCCCAAATTCATTGTGCAGCCTGAGAATGACCTCAAACACCCAATCTCAGTCATACACAACTATCTTCAGCAAAAAGAAGGAATCCTGCAACAGATGGTCTGGTCCCCACAGAGCCCTCGTCTCAACATGATCAAGTCAGTCTGGGAGGACATGCAGAGACAGTCAAAGTGTGCAGAAGAATGCAGAATGTTTGGAAGAACCTACCAACCTCCACCTTAAACTGCATGCAAGTTTGCATAAGAGAATTGATACCGTTTTAAAGGCAAAGGGTGGTCCCACCAAATATCGATCTGACTGAGGTTTTTTTGTCTACTGCACTTTTTAGAAGGTTTATTGAGTAATAAGTATTCGTGGCATTATTTTTAGAACCATCTTTGCTTTATAGCATTTTTCCCACAGGTGCCTAAGACTTTTCCATAGTACTGTATGTGTTAAAAATTTAACAAATTGCAATAATTGCGTTATTTGCACCTGCCAAGTAAATACAGAGGCATTTATTCACTGGACTGTGAAGGAGAGACTTGCTCTTCAGAAGCGCCACAATACGCTGCAGATGTAAGACATCACAACACTTTGACCCCTCACAAAGTTAGAGGCTTTATGACATTAAATGAAACATTAACCTCTTCAGAGGGGTCTATTTTATACATGTCAAGATTACAATGTAATTATGAAGCAATTGTTCAATAATCACAGCCTGGAATCCAGAACGGGCCACAGGGAGAGCAGAGCGAGGGTCCGCAACCGGCGCTGCCCTCACATCCCTTCCTGTGTGGTTTCCCCCGTGGTCTCTCAATGAGTGCTGAGAACTTCAACCTTCATTTGAACTTGTCACAATAGGCTCAACTGACACACGTTTAAATTCTACTGACAGGAGACGCAGTCAAACCCCTGATAATGGTTTCTTCAGCCTCGAGGCCTTCAGGTCACGCTGAACAGAAAAGAAACGGAGAAGAACCTCCGCAGTGAACAAGATAAGTTCAGAATGCTGGGTTTATCTACAGGAATAGTTATCACTGACAGGCATACAGGGGGCTGGCTGTAGACCGGTGTACTAAAAGGTGGTGTAGAGACTGGAGCTGTTGCCGTTGGACCTAAAGGTAAAAAAAAATTACCCTGTTCTGTAAATAGCCAAATCATTGTAAGCCGGTTTGGGGAAGAAACGTCGGCTGGTTTACAGGAAAGCACCAAGACGTCGCCGAGCAACTTGAGAAGCACACCTGAGGTCGGTGACGATGCTACTGAAGGTCCTGGTCCGGGGGCCACGTGGGGCTCGGTGCCTGGCTCTGTCTACCTCTCCAAACCCGGCAACCTCTGGAGCTCCAGTGAGGTACCGGGTGTCATGTTACACGCGGTCAGGATGCTTTATTTAAGGAAAATCTTACCGACTTCCATTTTCAACCCCCCCACCCCACCCCCCACCACGCCAAAGATCAGCCTACCCACAAGGCACTTCTGTTTATGCGTGTATGCAGAGATGAGACAGGGAGGAACAAAGCAGTCCCTTCCCGTCATTCCCCCCAGGAAAGCTAACGGAAACTGGCCTCCGCTGGCCGTTCACTGAAGAGCTGTGGTCCGGGCGCCATGCTGGAGAGTCCTGGCTGCCCGCTGGTGACCGGTGGCCCCTCGCCAACCTAGAGGTCAAAGCGGAGATTGGCGTTGCGTCCCGCTTTACTGGACCCATATTTAGACTCAGTTAAATGGGCGGCTTTATCCAAACGCCCGCCAGCTCACGTCACGTATTTGCAGGATGACTGCAGGCAGACGTAGCCAAGCAGGGCAAGTGAGACTGGCTGTGGGTTCAGTACCCAATTTTCCACCAACTGCAGAACACGCACTTCTACATGTGCCTGGTGACACAGCACAATGGTTTATTTTGTTAAGTCAACGGTGCCCTTTTCACCACTTTATTCCATGTGCTCCTATCCAGGTCCATGACGTCAGTCCTGCTACAAGTGCAGATGAAATCATAACCGTCCCAAAGGCAGTTTCAAAGATGCCCTGTCACTTTGCACTCTTTCTCTTACACTCTGAGACAGTGAGTTCTGCCATCGAGCTGAAAGGACATTTAAACTCTTCAGAGCACGAAGATCCTTTACAAATGAGAAAACAGACACAGTTTCTACACAGTCGTAAGGTTTTATCAGCAATTCCATCACGATTGTATACATGTATAGAATAAATGCACAGAATACATTCGGTTCAGTAACAAAGGCACAAGCAAACGCATATCTGATACGGTATAACTAGGCAACTCGGTGATGCGGTTCTGAGCTTTGCTGAGATGATGTGCACCAGAAAGCTCACGCAGATCAACAAAATCCTCAAATGACTTTATAAAATAAAAAAATTAAGAACAGCAACAATAAGTCAAAATCGAAAACAACAAGACTAACACCCAGAACATTCTGCAGAACAGGCGAGATGACGGCCGTGGCCAACGGTGGGCGTCTTCCGGGCGGTTATCAGCAAATGCTCCTAAAAGACCCGTTTCCCCAAAGCAGTGAGATGATGTGCAGTGTGGGGCGGAGGACCCCCTGCGCTGCCCGACGTCAGGGCAAGGAGCTCGAAGTTAAGGGAAGCCGACGTGGGAAGGGAAAGGGGTTCAGTGCATTTCACAGTGACACGAAGCCTCCTAGGTTCAGTGTTATAGAGCTTCGCGGGCATTTGAACCACGAGGAAACCGCAGGCAGCACATGCAACCGGGGTGCTGCTATAAGCCTTGAACGTATTTATTTGGTTGCTTTATTGAGGCGTTCAGGCTTCAGCAGATCCAAACTTTGGAGGCTATCACCGAGCAATATGTTGTCGTGAATTAAAAAAAAAAAAACCCTGAAGTTCAGCATCAGACTGACGGTATAAAACGCACAAAATGTATGTAAATGTTGAAAGAGTACAGAAGAACTCAGGAAGCCACAAATCCCAGCGATATTAAACAGCAGCTCCTCAGGTGTTGTTCACTTTCAGAAGACAGCTGAAGACCGTATGTGACTCGGTATGTTGCATTCGGTTAGATATTGGCTATATTTATACTGTGCTGCATATGCTGAGGTTATAACTAAGAAAAGCATAGTTAAGTTGCTTCAATGTCCACCTGCTCATAGCCACGCAAGTGCCTGTGGGACCATTAGTCACGTCGCCATGTCACCACTTCTTTACGTGTGTGAGACGAAAGCTGCTCCATTCAACAGGCGCCACCTCTTCTCCTCGCCGCTAAACCTCCATAGTCCACAAGTGACGCCACCACAGTAGCAGCGGGCACTGCTTAAAGGTCAGATTTTTTTTTTCCAATTTTCTGCAAAATACACAAACTCTGGGAAATCCAAGGGGATCTCAGGAGGTTAGCCGGACTCTGGATGACCAGCAGTAGTGTTGTGTGTTGCACCCCAGCAGCCCCCACACCGCCTCTGTGACCCCACCACCCCCGAGCCCGTGTTCTGCGAAGACGTGGGGAAAATGGAATTTCAGAGTGGATTTCAGGGTCTCGACTGGTGCTTTTCTTCCCTTTTCTAACATTTTTTTTCCTGCACGTATCCACACGCACAGAAAACAATCAAGCACAAACATAAGTTGTAAAACCCTAACCTGACCCAGAGTTCATTGGTTTTCTTTAAACCAAAGGACACCGTCAGTGACCGACCTTTGCCCCCAGCCAGCACTTCCTACCTCCTACAACATATTGGGCGAGAGACAAGGAGCGAGACCCACTGCGTAGTTACGGAGGACATGTGACTGGGAATAGCCGGGGCCGAGATTTAGAAGCAACGTGAAGAAGGATGAAACGAACAAGGGGGTTAAAGCATTATTGCAAAACAACAAGAACCAAGAAGGGGGTTCTTGGGTGGGTTGCTGATGAAGGAGCTCCACGGACACAATGGGGGGCGTGTTCCGGTTTTCAGTAGCCGGCCCTGCCACTGTGTCTGCCGGACGCTCAGGTTCGTTGCGCGCAGCACGTGTTGGTGTTGAGCAGTTACGGTGGTGTGGTCTGGCGCTGCCTTGCATGGGATCGAGGAGCCGCAGTCCCCGAGGGAATCGGTTAAAGCTGTGGACGCTGCAGAGCATTTTCCCCTTGGGCTTTGGTGAACTTCTGAGGAAAGGTTCTCCAGCTTCAGGCCTGATCATTCCACTCTCCTGCCACTGCTGCCAAAGGGAGACACCATCTTCATGGCAGCATAGTTCTGCAGGGCAAAATATGGAAAGGGACAGAACTCAAGGTCTCCTCATCGTGGCGTTTTGCTAACAGAAGGGGGAACTTGCTAATGTGCTGCCCCTCAGTACCAAGACCAGGACTGGACGCATCGCTAGAGGAAAAATCACTGAAAGTCACTTTGGGGAAAAGGAGTTAAATGAATTATTATAACGGAGCCTGTCTGACGTCTGCTGTACTTATAGCCCAGAGCGAATACTGTACTTCAGATTGAAGCTGCTAAACTCACGGATCTGGGCTGAACGAGGGCCGAGAAAGAAACACAAACACACGCTGGCAGACAAAGAAACTCAGCAGTGCACTCACACAAGGCGTGAAAGCAGCCTAACTGGCAATAATAGGAAAGCTTTTCGCGCCGAAAGACAATTGACGGTGTCCACGAGTGGAAGTTGCCTCCTGCTACGAATCTGTGAACATGGACGAGGTCCAGGCCCCCTGCTAGTAGCTCAGCTCTCAGATGGATCTCCAACAGTCTGGTTCTGCACCCACCCCATCCCATCTGAGAACTTCATGAGGACTGTGATCCAAATTAAAATGGTTAAGGGCCTGGATGTGTCACTAAAAATAATCGGTTCATGTCCCCCGGACTGAATTAGAAATGCTTCAACAAAAGACAGAAAAAGTAACAAACTGTAAGATCTATAACCCTGAAGCTACTGCATAATATCTCAATTATTTAAAGTGTTCGTGTCACATCCATAATTTGAATAGCAGTGCCAAACTTGGACTTTTCTACTTTCACCTGAGTGATTCTATTAATACTTCTATATCTAGACAATCTACTGATGAAAACTTCCATTTTGATTCAAGTAAGTAGTGGGGATTTTTTTTTTTGTTACGTCAAACAATGTTGAGGAAGGGAGGCTTACCGGGAAGGAGTAGAGAAAAACCCCAAGGAAGAGAAGAACGAAAAAGAGAAGGATGAAAGCGATGATGACCCACTTGAACCTCCTCCACACAATAAACTTTAGGGTCTTGAAAGGAGAGGAGAACCACAGGAAGGAGGTCTCAGGACGCCTAGGGAGAGAAATGGGATTCGTTCACCTCCGTGAAAATCCAGTGGCACATTCACCAGAAGAGAATCACACCTGCTATGTCAAACGTTCACATTTTGTTTTGCCGTCGAACAGCAGAACAAGAATAAATGTGTAGAATCTGACCTCAAGAAGGCCTTTGACCTGTTTGGAAACTTTCAGAGAAGACAACTAATATATGTTATCTTCCAACCTTCATTTTGCTCACCTGTAAAACACCGCAATTTGTTTCTGTTTGACCAAGAACTATAAATCACTGTCTAGTCTGACTTCGACCTGCATTTACAGTTGGTTGTTATTTCTGAGGACTCACTGTGGTTCCTCCAGGTGGGGGTTTATGTTGGGCTCGTCCCTTCCTACGCCAGCTGGCCTCTCCTCGTGCTCCGGCTCAGACACAATCTCCAGGGACATCTCTACCTTCCCCTGGACCAAAAATGAGAGGGGAGGGATAAAAATTTGCTGCATGATACGCTGCAGTGCACTGTGCTGCCCAGTACCTATGCACTATGGTGCTACTTTTAGTATAACACTGTGGAAAAAGGCAGCAGGCAGAAGCACAAATCAAATTTCATAAATAGACTAAGAAAACAATGAATGCAAGTAAATGAAGTGCAATGAAGCTAAAAGAGGAAGAAAGAAAAGAAAGAAGTTGAAGGCTGTTGACAACAATGAAAGGCGCAAAAAGGGCCGCAGACTGAAGGAGCAAAGGAAGTAAGCTGGAAGTATCTCAGATGAGGCCTAAAAAGCCTCAGAGCAGAGGTGAACTCACAGCGATAATGTTCTTGCCAGACTGCTCGCTCACACATGGCCACCAGCCTTTGACTGTCTTCTGCTCAAACAGGGAGACAAGCTTTTCCTGTGGCTGGTTCAGGATCTCGAGGCCGCACTTCTCTGCCGACTTGGCTGGTCGCACCATGTGATTCAAGTCCATCTCCAGGGAACCTGTGTAGGGTTCACAAAGATGCAGAAGGCACCATTAAACAAAAGAACTGCTAACCAGACTGCGATGTTGCATTCCGACGTTGATGCACTGTATTCCACTAGTGCCAAGTTGATGCCTGTGCCCATAATAGAGGCTTTTTGTGCTGTTTGGTGGTCTAGATGTTCCCATTGGAAACCTATTCATTTCTTCTATGGTAGATAAACACAGGCATAACCTTGAATGAGTTATTTGTGTCAGCAGGTCTGGTCCTTCCCGATGTGCTGGTGGTCACGAATAATACAGTATAGAAGTTGACCGAGCTTCAGCAAATGAAGTCCAACCTACTTTGAGTCTACGTCTGTAGGCAAGGTAAGTACTGCACACGTTATCTTAACCATCATCCTTCAAGATCTGCTTATACGTGGGAAATAATGTATGTTAAATCATCTGGGTTGACTAATCTTTTTCCAGGGGTTGTATAGAGCACCACTGTGTGCTGACTCTTCAGCTACAGCGGTATGTGTGTGGTTTCTTTGCTTGTCAGACTGCGAGTCAAAGCCCTGCGATTAGGCACACCGGTTTCCTCCCCATCCGTTCAAACATCAGGATCCCATCAGCGCAATCCGCTCAATGTTTTTATTGTTCCTACATGTGTCATGTCAAGCCTGAAAAGGGAGGAATAAAAACAGCAGGCTTGGATCGCAGTTTATGCTAGGTGCTGATGGCTTGGGGGTGGTCAAGAGGAACAGCAGGGGCTGGTGGTTTTGAGGAGGTGCAGATGAATGGTTGTGTCTGATCGCTAAAGTTGAGGAACCGTGAGTTGTAGCACCCAGCAAAGCAAGGTAGCGAGGGGTTAAACGTCCCATCGGCTTTAAGGGGAGCTGTAACGCATTGGAAAGGCTCAGCTGAGGCCTTGACAGTGATGGCTAACCATAGGGTCAGGTGTTTCCCCCACCTATTTCCAACATGCATCATCCAATAAAAAAAAGGCGCCTTTACCAAGAAAGTCATCAAAGGAAAACTTGTCATTGTCCCAGATCTGGATGATCAGCTTTGGTGGAAGCTTTGACTCAGCTTTGTCCAGACTCCAGAAATGCTCCTGAGAAAAGAGAGACACTCAGATGAACATCAATATCCTGTGACTATATACCTACATTAATCTTAATGATCTCCACAATCATATATCTCAACAAAACTCATGACTCAGAAAAATTTTTTTTAAAAACCTCTACAGTGTTTTCAGATGCAAAAGACTTCACTCAGTGACATTTCATGCCTTGCAGGTCATCATGAATCTCCATTAAGTGGGCCATTTGATAGTAGAGGTTTGAGCTACTCTTTTGTCAGGTACAGTGTGATTTTAGCCGCCGCTGCCCTCGAGAGGGCAGGCGATGCTGTCCTGTATCTGCTCACCTTCTTGTTGATGACACACAACTGCTCTGCTGGGAGGTAGAAGAAGGGGAACAAGAATCGCCAGTTGAAGTTCCCTTCTCCACCAAGGGAACGATAATGTACATCAGTCTTCTGCTTGTTTTCCTCGTGCCCCTGCAGCCAACTGTGGACCACACACAGACTAATCTCAGTTTCCTTACCTAGCAGCATTATCCACTCCATCTTGTTCAATCTTCCCTGGCCACAAGCGACAGCCCTCAATTGACCCATGATAACACGTCGAGAAGATACAAGTAACCTCTGACCCCAAAAGTCACTTTGGGACTTTCAGCTTACCCTTTAACATATATGTCACTCATCTTCTCCCCAGTGATGCTTGTTTCATCCAGGATGACATCACTAGTGTTCCAGATAATGCAACGCAAGAAGAACCTGTTCAGGAACAGTGAAAGGTGAGGCAAGTAGAATGAAGTCACACAGAAAAATAAAAGGACAAGGTCAAAGGAGAAAATGAGCATTCCAGAAGTCCCCCTACTTTTTGGCTTTACGTGGGGAGATATTGAAGGGGGGTCCTGGAGGTCCCAGGGACTTGGGGAAAATGTCCACCCACAGCTGCAGCTTCCCCTGAAATGGCAAAATGATCAGTCATAGACCCACATCACTGAAACAGAGCAAGGTGGAGATGAGGGATCTGCCTGGTTATCGAGAACATAAATTACTATCAGCAAATGCTGTAGGATGCTTCTATGCAGATGTAAGCATCCACTGTATGATCATTCAGGTGGTCCTTGTTCTGCAATTCTAATATGGATCAAAAAGTCCATTTTAACATTTAAAACTTACAAAGAGGCCTTTCCAAAATAAAACTTTAATGTGGACAATAAAACTTTAATGAGTATCACAAAAATTCTTCCGCATCAAATTTCACTATTAATCTTGCATAAAAAACATGAATATGTAGAGTAAACACCAGTTATTTTAAATGATTAATTTTACAGAGACAGATACACAGTGGTGTAGTATTTTTTAATAAAATTAGAGGAGCATATTTTTTACTGTGACCCTCTCCAGAACAAGGGGGAGGAACCTCCTTTACACTGCCAATAAAAGAAATTAGGTCCTTCTTCTATGGCTGACACAGAGAGGAAGGTATATGGGAACATTCTTCTTATATGTATAAGAGCTCAATCTTCCCGTCTGTCTGTCCTCTTTGCACGGCTTTGGTTTTCTGCAGACTTGAAATTTGGCACAGCAGTACTTCTCACCCTAAGTGAGGTCTCTGCATAGTCAAGTTCACTGAACTCCAAACAGGCTACTTACTACTTTGAAAATGTAAAATTAATCACACGCAGAACGTACATACACGACACTGACGGATGTTCTCAATCCACACACACACACACACACACACACACACACACACACACACACAGCACCACAAACACGAGTGATGGAAGTGTAATAAAATTCGCTGATATACAGTACTGTGCAAAAGTCTTAGGCACCTGTGGGAAAAACGCTATAAAGTGAGGATGGTTCCAGAAATAATGTCATGAATACTTATTAATCAATAAACCTTCTAAAAAGTGCAGTAGACAAAAAAACCTCAGTCAGATCAATATTTGGTGGGACCACCCTTTGCCTTTAAAACAGCATCAGTTCTCTTATGCAAACTTGCATGCAGTTTAAGGTGGAGGTTGGTAGGTTCTTCCAAACTGGCCACAGTTCTTCTGCAGACTTTGACTGTCTCTGCATGTCCTCCCAGACTGACTTGATCATGTTGAGATCAGGGCTCTGTGGGGACCAGACCATCTGTTGCAGGATTCCTTCTTTTTGTTCAAGATAGTTGTGTATGACTGAGGTTGGGTGTTTGAGGTCATTCTCAGGCTGCACAATGAATTTGGGACCAACCAGAAACCTTCCTGATGGTAGATAAGAATCCACCTGTACTTCTCAACACACATTCAAGTTGCATGTCTAACACTTTTGCACAGTACTATATATATACATTTTTTCCTTTCCACTTGACTATGACCAGCATGCGTCACTCTGTATTCACCTGTCTGACAGCACTAATAGTACTGAAGTACAAAATACAACCAGTTTAACAGTAAAACAGTTTGGCGATTATATAATATTTTATTATGTCTTACCTTTCCACCACTACATCTTTTTAACCTGAGAAGTACCAGATAAAGCTGGTAATACCAGTATATTTGAAAAAAAGTCCCAAATAGAGATGTTAGGTGATGGCTGCAAACCTGTTTGTAAATCGGTTCTCCTCCTTCTGATGAACAGTTTAAAAAGGACTCTCTAAGTGGAGTAACAGTTTGGGTTGGGCTCTAAGGTACTCCAAGATACTCCTCTCTACATGGCTCCAAGATACTGGTACCTGTTCAATGTCTGGTTGCAGCGGGCTGTACAGTGAGCGGGTTTCCACGTGTTCAGGCACCAGACCTTCTCGATGGAGGATCAGTAGGGCCAGGCGCTCCTCTGTGGGCCCCAGGTGTGGGTTCACCAACTTGGCTTGATCTGTGGGCAAGGGAGGCAGAGCCTGGGGGTCAAGTGCAGCACATGGAGATGTACCAAGGCAGATACACCCAGAATCGCAGCGACGACCAGATAAAACCACTAAATAAAGCTTCACTGTTTAGTGAAGAAGCAGGAGAGGAATATACAAATCCGGAGATAATTTTTCTAACATTTTGTAAGATAGCTTCAGCAGAGGTTGACTGAAAAATGACATTTGGGGCAGAGAAACAGACAGCATGGATCTTCTTTGGGTTCTGCCAGTGTACAGCAGTCTCTGTTCTGCATCACCACTTTCTGAGACTACTGCTCTTACACCTCATGAGAAATCCATAAGCTATCAGACGTGACAATCTTACACTCTGTGTTTCATTTTCATAATCTAATCCAGGGCAGTTGGCTCTTCAGGGCATGAAGTCATCAATGGGATAGGAAAGGGAAAGACTGTAAAATAAACTGTGAAAGTATTTTATTTCCAAGGCTTGAAACTATTTCTAGTTCTGTAAATGATCCATTGATTTCACTGCTGTTGATCTCGACGGAAAAATTTCCTGCAGATCAAAAAAAAGAGAGAAAAAACAAAAAGGATCCTGAAGAGTTCCTTACTTCAAATCGAGAACTTCACTCGATATGCTAACAAGGTCGCCTGAAGGGGACATTTTGCAAAGAAGAAGAGGATGGAGATGACAAATTCCAGGAATGCAACAGGACAGGGGCGACCCCTATGTCTGCTGACAATTGTGTGAGCGTAACCGCGGTTTTCTGAGAAACAAAGAGCAGCACTATTCCAGTCCGGGGAAACATGGCCGCAGCCCACCACGGTATTGACATTGGCTCAGGCCTTCACAACGGCATGTAATAAATCACTTGGATCTTGCCGAGTGTGGCACTCGGAGACGGGAGGAATATAGCTGTTATTGCATTCAGAAGCTTCAGTCACTGTGTGGCAGAACTTTGAAGAAGTGGGACTAGGGGTCGCGAGACGATCGCTATTTATCACCATTCAGGGGAGACTGGAGCAGCAGGCCGCTGCTGGACAGCGACTACAGCATGGCCACCGGAGGGTGGTACACCACTCGGACCACCTGCTTCCTCGGTTGCTGAAATAAGACTTAGGGCAGCTTCTTCAGGAGTGACATATTCATCTCGAAATGACTGAATGCACTGGAGTTCCTGAACATTCATACAGCCCTCCTATCCCTGGAAATAGTTGCTGCCGTTCAAAAAGCTGACGTCGTTCTTTGTTACCCGACGAGGAACCTGTGAACAGGGTCCCTGCAAAAGTCGACGGGTGCCAAAGGGTCTTTCCCAAAGCAGCCCCTGCACATGGTGCAGGATGGGAGAAGGTCACCTTTGCAAGAAGGTCTTTTTATTGAAATAAAATTTCCCACGTGCTGAAGTAACTCCCCGTGCGATTCAGTAAATTATCCCCTTTTCCTTTACAGCCATTTTTGTTCTATCCCAAGTTGCATTATTGTCAAATTTGCTGCGTACCTGTACAAGAGGGGGAGCTTATCCAGGCTGACAGATAGCTCTTGTGTACTGTTTACATTTTTAAACTATTGGTTTAACCAGATCTTTCCACCAAAGCAAAGTATAGCTCAGGGTAAACAAAAGCATGTGAAGAGATTGTGAGCTGTAAGCAGTCATAGATACAGACATGCAGGTGCTGAATTCCAAGTGGCTGTATGGTGCGATGCAAGTGTATGGAGTAGTTAGGAGATCACTTAAGGGGACACGTCTTCCATGTGGAATGGGATGCAGCAGTTCAGAGGCACTGAGGAAACTCATTCCACCACATAGGAGCCAGAATGGAGACTCTTCAGGTTTTCAGTGTTGGACTCCTTGTGAGTGCAGCCAGAAATGGAGCGGCACGGCGCTCTTGCTGGGGCGCAGGGTGTGGGCAGGTCCTGTAGGTACCTGCGGATGGTCTTGTAGACCAAAAGCTAAACTTGATTCTAGCAGATACAGAAAGCCAATAGAGAGAGATGAGTAGAGGAGACCCACTGGAACTCTGGCGGGTCAAACATTTAATCTCCAGCATTTTGTAACACCTGGACCAGCTCGATGGTGGGAATCGGACGAACTGACACAAGAGGGTTGCAGCGGTCCAGCTGAGACTCTTGGACCAAGAGCTGTGAAGAATATGTTGTGAGATAAAGGCAGATACTGCCCATGTTGATCTTCACTGTACTGGAAGAAACAGAGCCTTCAGCTGATTGTTTCTACCAGGGTTTTTACCCATTAAATGGAGGAAATGATTCTTTGAGCCTGATAGAAAATTCCTAATAAGAGGACGGACCTGCTGAGAGATGAAGGATCTCAGTCTTGGAGAGGCTAAGCTTTAGATGGTATTTTGAGACGTCCGAGAGGTAAGCTGTGATACGTCTGTAGTTGCAGGGAAAAAGAAATGACAGGCTGGGCATCGCCGACATAACAATGACAGAAGAACCTGGATTTATCCAACAGGTAGGACTTTCAGTGATCCTTTGATTCTAAGCTGTTGTAGATATTGTAGGAAAGTGGGGTCAGGTGATGGACGATGTCAAATGCTAAATTTTGCAATGTTCTGCCACTCAGCTGATTCACTTAACAGACTGTGTTGACTGACCATTAAAACTGATTCCATGATTTGGACAGAAAACATCATCTGGCTTTTATGGGTATGAAGACTATGTTTGTCTCCTCTGTGGACCATCTACAGCATGACTGGACAGAGAGGTTACAGGGACTTCCTCTCTTACATGCAAGACAGTCCACAGGCTTGACACTTCAGAGGGGCATTAAACAGGGCAGCTAAAGTGTGGAGTGATGATACCTGTAAAACTTAACCCCCCTCCCTCCAAGCTACTGAGCCATGAAGATATGTAGTCACACTCACCGAGGTCAGCCATGGTGTACTCATGGCCCCTGAAGATGACTCCGCCCTGCTTGTAGACAGGCAGTTTGTAGTTTCGTCTCTTGCACAGCTGCGTCAGGAGCTGAGACGGCTTCTGCTGGTCCCGCCACTGGTTGACCCCGGACCTGCGTGGGTGGCATTCGAGCAGGCATCATGTCACCTAAAACATTTCTTTGGAAAGGCATCTACAAGCAGAGGAGGACAGGACTACTGTATGTTCTGGAATGGCAGTGCTGCACATCCTTCCGGATATAAACATCTGACAGGCTGACACATGCATCTTGGAGGCAAAAACCTGCATCCTCATTCTCATTGCTACATACTTAGAAGGGCTGGGGTACCACACGCCTTGTTGCGCCAACAGAATTTAGGGTTGAACACCCTGACCGTCACTTTAAAGGTCTCGTGGATGAAGAAAAATCACGGATTACAGAACTCACAGACAGTAGGACTGTGGCAAGCCACATCGACCTCCGTAGCAGGACAAGAAGCGGTTCTCCAAGTCAATCACCGTCTCGCCAATCTTTTCATCCTTGGACAGCATGTCATAGTCATAGAGCATGATCCTCAAGTCTTTCTCGAGGGGTAAACCACAGGTCAGCTCAAACATCCTGAAAGAAGAAAATGTGAATCATTTGCATGCGCGCCGGCTAATTCCGAAAATTTGCCAGCTCTTCTTACTTTTGTACCATAAGTCACTCTGTCATTTTGCGGGCGCTTTCGTCCACTTGTCGACGGACACGAAAATTTGACACGGGCAGTTTGACATCCCTCACGCAGAGGTGCAACTGAATTACCCACATCGCCATTTTGTCACTGCAGAATGAGCAACGGAGAACTGACATCTTCACTGCTTTGCTGCTTCAGAGTCTCATGGATAGTCTTACTCTTCAAGGAGCATAAGGAAAATTGTAACACAGTCAAAGGAAGGGACTCTGATCCAAGGCCCTGCGAGTGTCGGAGATCTTGTGGACTCCAAGTTGCCGTCGGGCCCCTCCCTCATTACTGAGAGTACACTGACCCCTGCTGGTCGGAGACTTTCACCAAGTCAGCTCTGGCAGTTTTTCAGCGGTGAAGGAAAATGAAAATATACCTACTTTCCAAAGACGGGATCTAGCGTGCAGGGGATGTAGTTGTCATGGTCACTGACGGACTTCTTGCCCAGACTTATCTTCACGTACGGATCACACTGAGCACGTGCAGAAAGAATAAAGGCACAAGATGCAATTTTTTTGCATTACATGCAACGTAACATCATGTGGTTCATGTGCAGACGTGAGTTTAGCAACAGAATCTGGGAAAACTCAAAGTAATGCTTGCAAGACGATTTTGCTGAGGTCATATAAGAGACTGAGCTGATGATACTTCATTTTATTCTGTACATGTAATGGGAGGTATTAACTACGCAGAAGTAAAACTAAGTATAAATTAATCCACCGCAGTCGACCTCAGAATGGATCACGTGTTGCACCTCCAAATTATATGGTCGGCGAACTACACGTGATGTATTGTCTCTCTGGTGGTCAGTGAGCAAGGGAAGAGCCAAGGCAGTGGTGCGTAGAAGTCCAGATGGCCCACCTTGCCATTGGCATCTTTGGGCTGGAGTCCCGTGGCCTGGATGATGTAGACGCGCACCAAGCACTCCTCGATGCCATTGGGAGGAAGTTGGCAGAATTGGCGAGGTGGCAGGGACAATGAGGGGTCATCAGGGAGGGAATAGATCTTAAACATGCCCTGTGCAAGAGAAGAGTACAGCAAGGTAACTGGAGGTCCTATATCCTTTTCAAAACCCATAGTGGAGTATAAAGCCCGAGATAGTTTGGTGTTAATCCCTCCCTGGCTGATGTTCCACAGGGCTCCGTGATTCCCTACTCTTCTCCATCTACACTGCATGCCTTGGTTTAGGGTGGGAAACCGAAAGCCTGCTGGGTCTCAGTTTTGTCCCCGATCTGGTGGAATGAATTCCTTCTGTTCTTCAACACCGCTGATCCCCAGATAGCTACATGAAGAAGTGCAGCACCATCTGCTCCAGTTATCTCTATAGTAGCTTTTTGAGTGTCACTTCTACAGGCCGCTACTTGAGGGGTGTAAACCAGCAACGCAGTGGCATCAGATAAACCAACTGTGCTTTGACATTCTCGTGTGTGTTTCGAGCTCTTCATCTGTTGTCAACGCACTTCTGTTTACCCTGAGAGTTAAGTCTGTTTGGATGAAAGCACATGTGACATGAAGCAATTTAACGTAGTGTAGACACAGAGGATGTCACGGTCACGGTGACTTATCAAAGTGACAGTTCAGCTGAGGAACCTCAGAGTCTATTGCTGCGTTGTGTTAAGACATGTAATGTAGCTTTCATTTTCAGGACAGAAATCGGCACAACCTACGAGCGCGGTGCCTTCCTCGGAAGGTCTGCGTAAGCCGAAAACTCCTAAATCGGAAGCACGAAGCCAGTTACGTTCATTACGCTTCATTGAGGGTCCGACTACCCAGGAGTGCTGGAACGCAAACCTTCCTTACAGGAGACGTGTGTGACGCAGCAGCGTCCCACCCTCAGCCCCAAAGCTCTCAAACACCCTCAACACCATCAGGGCCACTATCCTCCTCCCCCCCCCACAACGTGTGTGGTATCACCGACCGTCCAGCACTTTGGTTAAAATCTTGCCCTTCTTCAGATTTATCTCAACTGAACGCTACATTTAACAACAATAGAGCTGTTTACACCCGGCAGGTTTGCCTGCATCTGCCTTAGTCCCTGGGGGGTGACACAGAGTGCACTGAGATGGAGAAGTAACAACCTGCTTTCGTACAAATTCTCTCAATCTCTTCATTTTAGTGTGTTTTGACACAACAATATGCAGCAAAATTGTTATTATTATCATTGCTGTTGCTGATAATAACAATAATAAATAGATCGAGAAGCGAGAACTAAATAACTAGAGATTAAATAGTCTATTATATTACATAGTAGCGTGTGTGTGTGTGTGTGTGTGTGTGTGTGTGTGTGTGTGGTCACTCTTCATTTCATGCAAAAACACAACCATTAAACGGGTCCAGAAAGTTTACACGAGTGAAGGGCAAGCGTGGCAGCGCATTACTGCCGGGAAATATCTGCAGATCGAAACGGTCGAACCAGACTGACCGTCACAGCGATCTTTCATACGTCAAACGTCCGTAAACCGAGGGGTGACGGTAACTGAACTACCCGTATGCCCTTGTCTTTTCACATCACTTCTGAGCGTGGTCGAAATGGCCCGTGCGGTTAATGTTCACGTCCATCATAGCACAGCCTTTTACTGAACCACTTACTTTAAATTCTCCGACCACAGATGGGTCTTCGCCCTCATCCTGGCTCTTTCCCCGGTACAGTTTGAAAGTCTGACAGAAGTCAGCAAGGCCCGCGAAACCTTCCACATTTTCTAGTTCACAGTCATACACCTATAAAGAGACAAAGACATCAATGGATTGATATTTCTCACTAGCAGGAGACAAAATGATATTTATCAACCTTAAACGTGGAACATGAACAAACATATGAAGGACTGAAAGTGCCTGAGATATGAAAGTGGGTGAAATAAAGTGCAACGGCAGATGACACGAATAAAGAAAACCGACAATTTAACATCAGTTTTTAGGCAACATAAATAAATTTAGAATTGAAGGCATATAAATTTGTTACGTTAAAAAATTCAAATCAACTGTCCCATCTGTCCAGCACATGCAGGAGCAACAGGTGATCTCCATGGAGATGACAACCCTTTATAAAGTGCATAAAACAACCAGAGTCAGAAGATCACCTCATCCTGACAGAAACAACATGGTTTACTGGGAAATTTCCGGGCCAAAAGGCTCCCCGGCAATGTTTCTGTAGACAACGTAAGCCTGAAAATATATTGCTGGAATTATTAAATATTCAGAAGTGGGGTGCATTCGGAAACAACTGCTCATGAAGTGACCTCTGACAAGGACAGGCTTGTGAATGACATCAGCATTGGAGCCCTTCAATCCCTGTGGAGTTCTGCCATGAGTCATTGAATATTCATTGCCATCAGCTTCCAAAGTGCACTGTGGGAAGGAGACGGGTGGATTTCTGAGGGCCCTTGTGTTACGGTTAGTCATGAGCTGACCTCTTAAGCTGTGAAGACAGATTACATCCTCCTGGGTGGTTAGGCCCACGCTCCATTTTAACAGCATCCCTGAGCTGGCACTCACCTGCTGAAAGGCTATTCCCCATCTTGGTCAAGAGAAGCCAAAAAGGCTTCCCCGCGTTGAGTTGTGGGAAAATAGCGTGGGAGAAAATGGCCAAACCTTCCCATTTCTATGTTTCGGGGTGATGAAAGTTCAAAATTGCAATCGCTCATACAGGGTAAACGGTGTGAAGAAAACTCATGATGTTAGAAATGGCTGAGGGACACGGTACCTGGAGGATGTCAAAGCCCTTCTCCAGGTACGTTCCAGATTTGTTCCTCTCTCCTGTCGAGGCGTAGAACTTGCTCCACCAGTCCATAAACTCCTCTTCCTGAGCGGATGGGGAGAATGGCACATCACGGTTCAGATCACAAGCCCACCACATGGAGATATTACTCCACCAGGGACCAGTATATTTTCACACAGTTCACCCAATGCTCTCATAAAAGTGTCACTCTGACTTGTAAATATCACAAAATGTGGTTTACAGTTGCAAAAATTCTCATGGCAAACATCAATGACTATACAGCTCAAAGCTTCTGTCCCAAAAGAGCTTCACTTTTGATAGCGATGTTGCAGATTTAAACACCACACTTTAAATTATGCCGTGTTGTCAACTCTAGCTAGTTATTAACAGTTAGCGATCAAAAGGAACAGTTAAAACATGTCTGGCGTATTCATAAAATATATATTTAAAAAAATCGTAGAACCATCATGTAATTGTACTGCAGACCCAAGAAGGGGCATATTGAAGTGGTTTAAAAATCACACACAACACGGAATAAATAACTCAAATGATGACATGTTCGAAAAGATGCACTGCTTGGTGCCAAAATTCAACTTACCCACTGTATCATCTTTGTCAGGCAAAATTGGGATATCAAAGATCAAAGTTTGTTAAAGTGTTCTGACAAATCAGGTTATTAGTGGCAGTTTATTTAAACATGCTTTTTTTAAAATTATTACAAGACCACTTAATGGCAAGAACATGCATGTTTAGTAAAACAGAGCAAACTGTTATGTTGCTTTCATGATAGATAGATAGATAGATAGATAGATGGCAGCAATCCTGACGTCTGGAATTAAATCATAACAAAAGGAAACCTAGAAAAACGGGGGAAAGGGGGTTCTCCAGCATTCGGGAGAAACCCAGACAGGCACCTCCTGAGACAACTGAATACCGGATTTATCTACTACTACCTCAAAAAGGGCTGCAACGTGATCATACTGGCAACATCTGGGCAAAGGGACACCATCATGGGGACCAGAGTGCTGTGCTGGGAATTTGTAACTTGCGTACCAAAAGCCTAAAGAAACCTTCGTCCGTACCACAGTACATGCCACGCAGTCCGAACCACTGTGCCCTGATTCCGGATGGTTCTGAAATGTGGACGGAAAGCGGAAAGCTCCCCTGTTTATGGTCAACACATCCATCATATGCTTGTCTGGCTCATCAAACCTCTGTTAGACTCCATAAACCAGGCTGGAAAGGGAAGCAGATCCACCCAAGGTCTACTGTACCCAGACGCAGCAGAGTCAGCCCCCCATGTGTAGATTCTCGGAAAACTCTGCCTCTGACACAAGCTACAATTTACATGCACCATTATTCATTTAACATATGCTTTCCTCCAAAGTCACATACAATTCAGAGTAAACAGAAGTGCGTTTCACAGAAGATACAGAATGTCAAGGCAGAGTCAGACTGTCCAATACCAATGTTTTTGCTGGCACACTTTGCACAAGTAGCTCACTATAGAATTGATAGGAAAAACGAAGGTGATCATGACAGACGGTGTGATGCAAGTTTATGGAGCGGTTAGGGGCTCAGCAGAAAAGTGGGTCTGAATCTAGAGATGTTTTAAGTGACTCTTCTTGAAATGCTGAAAGGGTGTGATCAGAGTCTGCCAGAACACTTCTGATCAGGTGGGACCGGCAGCAGGTCCAGCACGGGATAACACCATTAGATTGATCCCTGCCACTGCAGAGATCTGTCGAGAGAACATGTTCCTCGCAACTATGAGGAACTGCTAACACAGGGACCCCGACCAGCATCTGAGGACAGGCTGTCTAGCACAGTCCTCTCCTGGGACCAAGACATTATCCTATCCTGCGACTATCCACCCACACAGGAATGAGTCTACCATTGCTGCTATGATGCAATGAGGGTCTATCCTTCCAGAAGAAGAGCAAAGATCTCTGGCATGGTGCTGGATCCTTGTGGCTTGCATAAGATAGAATTGTCAAGGAGACAAAGTCAACTTGTTCCCCCACTTTCCCATAACCGCGTAGGCCATAATGAACATGTTGATACAGGCAGATAAAGGAAGCAAATGGACAGAAAGAAGAAGGGGAAAATCACGAGAATGCTTTGGTAGGGAGGCTCAGACTTTCATACCTCCTCAGAGTCAAGTTAGACCAGTAAGAGAGTCTTTCCAGAACATTTCAAAAGAGTCCAGAGAGAAAGGATGGGCGAGCATGAGGGTGGGTGAAGCTCGCACGTGTTGGATCTCGTACAACCTACCACGTCGTGGTGGTAGCCAGCGGCTACACCGCATCCAGGCGGGACCTTCTTGCGTGGCGTCAGCCGAGACGTAGCCGACACCGTAACAGCGTTTCCCTCGAGCACGATGGAACAAGCGGAGAGAACTGGTGCTACATGGCGAGGCCCAGTTTGGGTTCTCGTGGGAAACTGACCCTGAATGTCGTCTTTCAGCTCGCAACAGCTTGTCACTGTGTACGGACCACGTTCTCCCTGTTTCTGTCTGACGGACACAAACACGGGAACGCCTCCAGTTATCCCTGCCCCGATGACAGGGGGCTCGGCTGTTGTTGTAAGAGCTGCAGGCTGAATCGCTGCCCATTAGAGTGCGAGGCCACATCATGTCAACAAAGAGAGAGAGGAAGAGTGAGCGGGAGCAGCCGGACGTGTGCTTTGCAGAGGGCTTGAATGAAAGTATGAGAGTGGAATAAGGAGATATATATCTGGGACTGAACATCTATATCTATATATAGATACATATCTGGGCCTGAGCTCTACAAAGGAAGCGAAAGCCTTTACATTTGAACAAAATGAGAAGAGAGACGGTGCAAATTCATACCCAGGAGAAGAAGGAAAAAAAAAACGTGCGCAGAAACGAAAGCCAACTGAAATGTTCCAGAAGACAGGGTGGGGAAGTGGGTGGGTGCCTGTTCGCAAATGTACTCAGATCACAGTCGTCCTGTTGCTCTGTCCAAGTTATATAAGTGTGCGCTGCTGAACATTAAATTTAAAAAAGAGAGACGCAATCGTCCCTTGGCAGTTACAGACCAAGCTAAAATAAGTAGCTGAATCAGTTTGGTCGCAATATGGAATTTCATAATAACAGACAATGGACAGAACAAGAGCTTTGCTCTGAACTGCGGGACTGCCCGGTCTGCGTGCTTGAGGAGGGTCGAAGGGCTCTTTGCCGGACGGCGGGACCGCCTTCGCAGGCGGAGCCGGACAGGGGGCGTTGAGGTCAGAGGCCAAATGGAGCTCGCTTTGCCAGGCCTGGGCTGCCTGTGAGCTGGGTTAGAAGGACACTGTAGACCGCAGGGAAGCCCTCAGAAGTGAAACGCAGCTTTAGGAAGTTTACCCTGTGAGCGCAAGGGCTGTACATTACCCTGCTGCTCAGGTGAGCACTTGCGCCCCGAAATGAGCAAGAACTCGCAAATTCATTCACGTTCACATGCGGAAACAAACACGCTTGAGGTTTATCTTCCTCGAGGGTGGAACTGGAAATTTCACCGTCATAGGTCAAATTATTTAAGCACTAAACCAGTTGGCTCCATCGAGGGACCAAGCAGCAAAAAGCCACTTTTCAAATATATTTAACCACATATAGAACGGATGGGACAGCATGGCTGTCGACAGAAGCGTCTCTTCTTCAGGTCCTGCAGTAACTGAGAACTTGTGTCATGTAAATGTAGCCATTCATTTGAAAGAAAGAATAAACTGTATCGAAACTGACACGGGGAATTTGTGACGCAAAAGCAGAGAAATTTGGAACTTCGTATAGGTTGTAGGCCAGCCTGGGAAACGTAGCCGCCCCCCCTTCCTTGGGTGAGGGTTTATGAAGTGACTCTTTCAGTGGTCCAAATGGATGCCAACGTCTGCGAGTAGCATTCCTCCTCTGCTGAGGAGCCAGATGTCAAGTGGGATCCAAAGTCACTGTGGTCTGTGTAAATCAAGTGCTAACTGAAATAACATCATGCAGAGGGCAGGATCTTTCTCCAGCTCCTCGCTCGCTCTCTCGCTCTCTCTCTCTCTCTCTCTCTCTCGCTCTCTGTCAGAACAGCCCTGCTTGAGGTTTAGTGTGACCACCATCGGCACAAGGTGATGGAGGGCCACAGGGAGGGCGTCCATTATGCTATTATTACTACAGAGAAGGAATGCAGCCACTTGACAAAACAAAACAGACACGTGTTCTTCCACGGGCAAATTAATTCTCATCCATAGCCACTTTTTCTTCTTTTTTTTTAAAGATCAGCTGGACATCCCGAGTGTTATTTAAACAGTGGAATGAGTCAGAAAAGTCATTCTGGAGCTTTGTGCAGTCGGAGCTTCGGCAGTCCTCTCGGGATCGTCGCCGCTTTCGGCAATTTCTGCCAGAGAAAACACTCGGGTCGGGCTGCACGTCTCGTTGACCGCGAAGGACGCTGACCGTGAACGTTCGCAAAATTTCTGATGTCACCAATTTGCCTGTTGCTAGCGTGAGGTGATTCACTTCTAAGGACCGGGGTTCTTGCCTCAAAAATCTAACTAGGGTGAAACCACCTCCTGGGTCACTGCAGTGCCGGTTTCTTGCTGGGCTTGGTTGTGGTCTGATGGTCCATCTGCCTTGCGAGGTGGTTTGGACCGGGCTTTGTTTCTCGTGGTACGAATGAGGAGATGAAAACAGGACCACAGAACGCAGGGCCATTTCTCAGCATTGTCCCTCCAGTCACTTGGTTTCAATCAAACCCGCGTCCAGGAGATCCTGGACGGCATCCCTGAGTAACGCAGCTTCTGACTCGCAATTCGCGACGATAAGTCAGCGAGAAGAGTCGACGAAGGGACGTAACCGCGGCCGTCAAAAAGGCAGCATCAACACAACCAAGACGACCTTCCGTCGCGACCCCTGAAATCTGAACGCACTGTTTCTTTACCACCCATTTCCCAGCACTGCACTGCATAGCTGAAGCTCTCTGGGCACAACCGGCCGGCTCCAGAACATTCTCCCCCGACTCTTGTAAAGTCTGAATCTTGAAAATTTAATTAGAGAAAAGCTGATTGAATGCACGTTTTTGTTTCTTCTTTCTCTGCTGTTTTTTTTTTACGTCTGGCATGGGGATCCACGTCGGGAATCTTTTAACGGTCCTATTTACTTTGGCTTTGGGGAGAGAGAAAATCTGGGTTTTGATCATCTGGTTTAAATATTTTCTAATAAAATAAATATCTTTGTTTGCAGAAAAGAAACCTCCATGTCTTGGCCAGCGTGTCAAAGTCAGTGCTACATTTGGAGCGTGATATAAACAAGCCACTATCAAAGGGCTTAACAGAATCTGGGGCCAGCGCGAGTCACAGGGACCGTACCGCAGTACTGGTGCTTATAAAACAAGATCGCATGTGACCAGCGCTGCTCCTGTCATCTAACCTCGGCCTGTCAGCTCCTCGAATTTGAGTCTAAGTACACATGTATAACTGCTCGCGGTCTCTGACGCACACACACACACACACACACACACACGCAAAAGACCAGGATTTCAACACAAATTCCAACTTTGCCTGGAGATTTACTGCAAAGAAGGGAAGGCCAAGTAATGTTTGATTCAGGCTTCTTGCAGTTTAATGCGAAACAGTGTCCTTCTCACCGACATCAAGGAGAGACTTTCGGCAAACAGTGCTGATCGAAACAAAAGATGCCTTTCGTGGGTGTGAATACAAATGAGAAAGCAAATTTGCACTGTTGGGAATGAAGCCTCGAAGTCTCCCAGGGGGGGTTCTGCAAGGCGGGGTCTCAGGGCGTGCCCGCGTATTTATCAGGGCCGTACCGGATGGAAGGACCTTCTCCCAGAAGACCCGAGGGGACAGCAGCAGGGAGCCTCCGGTGGTGTATTGTTTGCCCCGATCCCCTCCAGAGAGCATTTAGTGGAAACCCTGCTCCCCAAAGCGTACAGCAGGCAGCCAGTGGAACAGGCTCCAGACCCGTGCAACCCGAGAACAGCACCCTGGCCCCAGTGGCCCAAATGCACTTAGAAGGGGGAAGAAAATGTCTCGAGTTCCCCAGAACGCGTTTTTGCAGGGGGAAAAAAAAACATCTTTGTCCTTACTGTGATTCTCAACTTTCTCTAAATGCCCCTTTCAATTAGACTTAAGATATTTGTGCCCCTTTCTGCGGAACAGTAGGCAGGAGGGGGGGTGGGGGGGTCAGGTCCATCGCAGGTTTTGCAGGACCCAGCCAGAAAGTTTTATCTGTCAGCTGCCCATTTCAAAAACACCTTAATAATCCACGAAAAAGTGCTACAGGTTCCAGGCAAACGCTGCACTCGAACCCCTACGGAGGGATTAGACCCAAGACCACCTCCCTCGGTGCCATAAGCCATGTAAAACGTTGCCAGCATGAATACAGCATCCCGAAGCTGAAAATGGGACAGATCATCTGTCTTTCGTAAAGCGGCCAGAGATGCCCTCACCGCCCCGAGGGTCACCTCTGTCACTCCCATCTGCTAATACGGAGTCACGGCCCTGGCGGTCACAGTGAATCCGGGTGCCTGTTTTCACAGAAAGGTGACAGAGAGGAGGTCTGGATCATACGTACATGGAGGCTGGACCGAGAAGAAGAGATGTTAATAATGGCAGAGCTGGTGCCATCGGCGGGCTAAAAACCAAAAGCAGCAAATGAACCGGTTAGAGTCAAACAAGAGCACAGCAGCCAGAATTAAACCAGAACATTAAACAGTAGATAAGTCTTTTCGAATTGTGGCGTGTGCCCCCCCCCCCATCCTGACAGCTGTACTCAAAATGTACTTTTCAGTTTTGATTTAATTCCAGCTGATGAAAACATTAAATCGCTTACAAATACCCAGACACAGACAGTAAAATACAAATATAGAAGCACAGACATTGGTAGATGGATGGTGATGAGGATTCAGTGAATATGACAGATACAAATGGTTTAAGTTTACTGACATGTTGCTGCCTGCAGTCTAATCAATAAAAAATTTTAACAGAAAAAAAAAAACAGATTAGTAATGGTTAAAAAAAAGCGTTGCTGAGAATAATGTGACATGTGAGGTATATTTTCAGTTTTGGTGTTTATTCATCTGGCGGGGCTGAAGTTTCAGAGCCTTCGGGCGACGGCGAGGATACGCAGAAGAGCTCGCTGCCATCTTCTCAAGCAGAACCCAAAGGCAAAGGAGGTTTGAATAATCTGCATATCCGCGTTGGAGCTTTACCCCTCTTTGGGAGCTCGGGGGGGGGGGCGACCAAGAAGTTTCTCCCAGATTCGGTCGCTGAGGTTTCAATCGGTAACTCTCACCGCGATCATCTGCATCTGCAGCGCGACATCTCCCCAGCTTCTCTACTTCTGCACTGATTTACGCTCCTCGGAGGACGGCCGCCCTCTATGCAGACCGACCCAAAGCAGAAACTGGCTGTTCTGTATGTCGCCGAATTCACTTCACCTCGTCTTTCTTCCTCAACCTGCTACGCAGTGGCTCGACATAAATAAAACATCTTTGTATTATTTTCTCCCCCCCGTAGAAGCACTAACTCAGCAGCTCACCAAGGACCTGGACTCAGATTCAGGTGTAAGAACGGCTTTCTGCTGCAGCATCCGGAAACACGATCGACTTCAAACGGAACAAATATTCCCTCCCCGCTGTTACTTCAGTGATAAAACCGTAAAAGTACACATTAGGGAACGAAAGGCTTGCTGGATTAGAGCATTAAAAGGAAATATTGGAATTATTAAGATGAAACAAGTATTTATTAAAATCGAGTGTTTTTTTTTGTCCCCCCCCCCCCGAACATCTCAAACATCTTACTTCTGCACGTGCATGAAAACCACCTGTGCTGAGCTTCAGGGGCCGACAACAGAAACGTCTACACGCCGGTTCCCTCAGGATCCCACCGCTGGTAAATTATTCTGATAGGTCTGATCCGACCTGGTTGTAGAGAGTCCAGCGCTGGGGTTTCGTCAGCGAGGCATCGCTTCAGGGAAACCGCACTGAGTTACGTCTTTATTTTAAACAAATTTAATAATGTGCTACTTTAACTCATTAAACAATATTATGGGCCTGACAAACACTCGAGTGAATGAAAAAGATTCCGCGATTGCCAGAAGTGTTCAGCAAGCCTAAATTTATCTGTCAAAGCCAGAGCCAAACTTTATTATAGTGACTTTAAATCAGGTCTCAGCTTGGACCTTTGCTTGGGTTAATCTTCTGCCGCCGAACGGCCTGATTCTCCTCCATCTACAAATGTGGCCAGAATGCAAATAGCCTCTGACCAATAAATCACAGCACTGTCCATCGTACGAAACTGGAGGACCTAATAAAAAATAAATCCTGTTATATTTGTATTGGACCCTTTTCAGCAAGTGCATTTTTTTTAAACATGTCTCCAATAATCTCTTTACCAGATTCAGCAGGGAGGGAGATGAAGCTAGTGTCCTCTCCTCCTGCATCACGGCGGCGCCACTCAAATGAGCCCTAGAAATGCGTGCGCTGCGAATAAAATATTGCGATCTTCGCGCGTTCCTCCATATTCAAGTGTCAGTCCAGTCAAATAACAACCACAACATTCAAGTGAGGAGGTAAACAAAAACCCCAGCACTGATTTCTCGAGGGACTCATACACCCTGTATCGGTGCCATGCGGCTCACACTTGTTGCTTATTACTGTTAAGAATTCGTCGGCACGTCGCGGCTGGAATGAGCCGCAATTTCCCGGAGTTTATGCGCATTCACGCCATCGACTGCTTTTTTTTTTTTTTTTTGCACTTTTACATTTACACGTCTTCACCTAGCGGACGCTTCCTCCCCAAAGCGCCGTACGAGTCAGAGTAAGGAGAAGTGCGTCTTCACAACAAGAGACAAACATCACACCTGACCAGCAGCCCATTTCTCAGCTCATGGTCCACGGCACCTTCACTCCACACCGCAGGTCTTTGCTTAACAGCGCCGGTCATATTTCTTACAGTATTCACTTAGAATAATAATACGAAATACGGGTGGCTGCAGAGAAACAATATTTACAGCCCTGGAATGCAGGGAAAACGTAAAGAAACTGCTGTCTTCGGGGGAACATATTAGACAACTGACAAAGTTTACAATTGTTCTGATGTATAAACCTTGATGTCATTTTTCCTGTACTGAGGCCATTTGTATTCACATATATCACAGTGAAAGACACAACAGAAGGGCACTGCCAGCAAACTCCACAGTACATTTATACACCAGACTCCAAAGTGACTCGCACTGATTTACCCATTTGTACGCCTTGGTAGTTCGGGGAAAGCGCTTTCATCGATGGTACCACCACACTGAGGGGGATTCAAACCTGGATCCTACAAGGGGCCAGTTCTAACCACTGTGCCACCTGCCTCCCCAGAATGAGCACCAAATGGACGCAGAGGGTCCAGATCTACAGGTCCAGCTGAGAGCATGTGAAGGCGTCTGAGTTCCATCGAGGGAATTACTGTGTCTGGAGTTGAGCAAACAAACAACAGATGCTGTCATAGCCAAATAAGGGATGTGACCCCACGGGACGAGGCCACCGCTACGGATGTCAAATGTGAAAATGCTCTTGACCGCATCGGGCTTCTTGTCTGACGGGGAAGTGTGCCATTGTTCTCTCTCTTGTCCCACACAGATGTTAGCATCTGCCTCTTTGTGTGTGTAACGGTGGGAGAGGGCGCACACAGTCTGCGGTGCCAGCAGTTCTTGCTTGAGAAACAGAGACGACAGACAAGACAGCCGCCAACCCCTGGTCCTCCAAAGAGCCTCCTAAGCAGCAGATCCAGAGACTCTCCCAGGAGAGTGAGCAAAAGATGGAGCCCGGTTCTATCTTGTGGAAGCGCAGATCTTTGGGCGCCACCTCCCCGTAACCAACGCGACTCCTCGCTGTTACAAATTCTGCCATCCAGGGTCCCGGGGTCAACCCTTTGGCGGAGAGTGGGGCGCAGGAAGCTCTTGTGGCGCCTGTGGTGAGAGGCCCGTGGGCAGGCGGGGGGCGCCACATCAGACCGTGGCCCAGCCGTTTCAGCGGCTGCCACTGCAGTGTGCCAGGGCATTATACAGACAGAGCAACAAAGACTTCGACATGAAATAAGTTTAAAACCCCCAAATGGTCCGTCTCCAACACGGTCTAATGAGGTGCAGGCCTTCACGTCACCATTGTCTTCTACAACAGATCCTGCACTACGGCTGTGGTTTCGCTATTAGTCCTCTCATCTCACATACGTGTGTTTCTGTCCTTTTCGGCACAAAACCAGCCACCTGAAAGACCCGGGTTCAAATCCCACCTCCTGCTGCGGCGATCGAGGCACTTAGCCGGAGTTCATACTGCATAAATCGGTGTAACTTAACATTTTAAGTCGCTTTGGAGAAAAGTGTCAGACAAGCAGCTGTAAAAGTGATGGCAGCTCATCCTGAGGCAAAGTACAACAGTAATTCACCTTAACAGACTGTTCTGAAGTGTATGAGAAAAGTGAAGAAACCAAACAACAGCCCACAAAAACACATCAGTACCAGCATTCTGAAGTACGGACCAGAAGAATCAAGTCTCTGACCATACAAATGGGCTGTTAAGTATTCCCAGAGGATGAATACACAACTATCCAAAAATTACAAGGATGCTGGGAGTGATCCCCATCTCAGTTCATCATTACAAGAAATGCTCTATTGTGTTCCCAATCGTACACATCACTCATTCATTTTGATGTTTGATTTGTGTTTGTTTTTGCTCCATCTGGAACCAAACACAATAAAAATGCTTAAGAAACTTTTGACAAAAACTGAAAGGCCTAAAGCAAAATGACTGAGCGAAGCCTAATGGTTAGAGCTCAAGTCTCAAGGTTTGAAGGACTTGTATCCATTTCTTCCTTGGGCTATAGTTCCCTCGGGGGAGATCTTACTGCCCTAAGTTGACCCTGCAAGAACACCCACGTTAGACCATGTTAGACACTGAGCCGCCATGGTGCCCTGTAGCTGACCTTACATTACATCACAGCTTATTCGAGGACCAAGGTTCAAACTGCACAGTGTAGAACATGTCAGTTCAACAACCCCCTTGTTCCATAAAGTTGAAGGATGCACCGCAGGACCTACAGGTAACAGAAAAGCATATTGCCAAAACTTTAAATGGATTTCTACTTCTGCTCTTGAAGAAACAGAAGACCCGTCCGCCTCAACTCCGTCCTCAACCGATGGCAAAAAACACTGCAGGTTCTTACGGTCATCCTTCGAACATGGCGGTCTTGTTTTATTGTCAGTCGTTCACTTCCTGCTCTGTCACCCAGGCATGATGGGAATTTGTATGGCGAGCAGACCGGGCTGCTCCAGATTACCACTCCGAGCCCCCAACCCCCCAAACCCCTGCGTCCAAACCATCGCTTAGCTGTGGAGAGAAAGCCCAAATGCAAACTGGCTCAAGGTGTGGCATCACACCATAACTCAACACGGCCCTGGATTAGAGACACGTCATCCAGCGAATCCTGCGGCTCCAAGCGCTTTGAGGGCTTTGGATGCTCGGTTCGGCCGTGTCACGCGCTAAACTCACACGGCAAGAATTCAGCGCAAACCGAGTTCCCACATGGGAGGTGGGGTTGGACAGAGGCACATCTCAACACGTCTCTCCACGGTCGGGAACCTCCTGCGTCGGAGAGCCTGTTTGTCTGGTCAGAGAGATGGATTCTATCACCACCCCTCCTCTCTTTGCCTTTCAGCACGAGATCCAGGGGGCCAGAAGGGCCTGCCTCCAAAACCAAAGGCCCAGGGCAAATTTTCACATTGGTTTCTGTGGTTGCAAACGTTTACTTACTCAGACCCGAGCAACACGTTCGGTGGCAGTGTCCTGCAGCGGTGCCAAGAAACAAATTAGACAAAAAATGTTTCTTAAGGAGAGACATTTTCCAAAACATTAAAACATATTGCAGCCCCTGTGAAAATATGTCCCATTGTTCAAGTAATTTAGTTTTATTGTAGGTTATAACATTTTTTATTTTTCTGACTGGCACTGTCTGAAAAATGTAGGCGTTCCAGTGTGTTTTTTTTTTTCCGCCTCAACTGCCTGTGCACAAATCACAAATTTAAAAACATTAAACATACTTTATAACACTTTATACTTCATTTAGTCCATTTAGCTGCTGCTTTTTTCTTAGGCAAACTTACAGCGTCGAGCTTCACCGAACCACCCATTTGCACAGCAAAGAGGTTTTTACTGCCCCAAACGGGGGTAAGAACCTCGCCTAAGGGCAGCAGTTGGGATTCAAACCCAAGTTCACCAGGTCTAGAGGCGGCAAATCAAATGTATGTTTATGAATTTTCTACTAGTTGTTTGCACTATTATACAAATTAGTTAGTGTAGTTAAGCCTGTTTATAAAAAGACTGCAGGTGGATCAGATACAGGACATCAGCGCATTAACTTCACGCGGTTATGGTGGGGTGTAAGAAGGGGCAAAAAATTCCGGCTTTACGACTATCTTGTGCCAAAGTCAGCAGCTGAAATATTCAATATCCATACGTCTATTGAGAAGAAGACAAATAGCAAACAAATTACTGAAATGTTTTCTTTAAGGATAATTCCAAGCAGCAGGGCTCAGTCACGTATCTTGGCCACACCCACTGAGAGCCGTTGACTCCTCCCACATAACAGGTTGCTCCGCTATCTCACCTATGGTCCCGGACATCATTCCTAAAGCCGTCTCAGGTCGTTCAGAAGATTTGAAGCCAATAAAGTTCAAACTCCCAAGCAGAAAAACGAACGCAGCGTCGACGTCGTCTGAAACCGTTTTGCTCAGTTGAAACTGAGCAACTTTGCATTAAGGTATCACGGTTAAACAAAAACAGTGGACTAAACAGAGTCGGTTTTCACTGCTCACACAGAGCACTACACAGCTGTACCCTTACTGAGCAGCACAATCGGCCCCAACCGTCTGTTTCCTACCTTTTAGCCAAACCTCCACTGGTGATAGAAACCACAATGACTACCTGAATGGCAGCATGTATAAATGGAATTGTATGAGCTGTAGACCAAAATTATTCAAAATGTATATATATATATATACACAGTACTGTGCAAAAGCGTTAGGCACGCAGCTTCGATATGTGTTGAGAAGTACAGGTAGATTCTTATCTACCATCAGGGAGGTTTCTCATTGGTCCCAAATTCATTCTGCAGCCTGAGAATGACCTCAAACACCCAATCTCAGTCATACACAACTATGTTGAGCAACAAGAAGGAATCCTGCAACAGATGGTCTGGTCCCCACAGAGCCCTGATCTCAACATGATCAAGTCAGTCTGGGAGGACATGCAGAGACAGTCAACTTTGGCCAGTTCCTCAAAATGTTTGGAAGAACCTACCAACCTCTACCTTAAACTGCATGCAAGTTTGCATAAGAGAATTGATGGTGTTTTAAAGGCAAAGGGTGGTCCCACCAAATATTGATCTGGTTGAGGGTTTTTTTTTTGTCTACTGCACTTTTTAGAAGGTTTATTGAGTAATAAGTATTCATGGCATTATTTCTGGAACCATCTTCGCTTTATAGCATTTTTCCCACAGGTGCCTAAGACTTTTGCACAGTACTGTATATTGGCGAGTCCACAAATAACAGTGAAACTGAGAAATATGCTGGACACTCGTTGCGTTTCAATCTGTTTAGTCTGTCGTATCTAGTTTTGCATGCTGACTGGTTGAAGCTTCTGTCAGTGGGGGTTACGATTCGTTGACTATGAAGTATGAGGTCACCGAGGTGGCAGAGGTCGCCTGTCGCAGATGCACTGTCAATAGATCTCAATAAATCAGTGTCTAGGAAGGGTCTTGAGTCGTGTCACAATAAGATTGCATATGTCAGAGTTTCTGAACACTTGTATGAACACCAAACAGGTCGCGTTCAGAATCTTATTTCAACGCAAAAGGTGTGTACGTGTCAAGGCAATGGCTTCTGTATTCCCCTTCTGCCCCTTCTGTGTTCTGCTGTGTTTGACGTTGCTTTGGTGGGGGAACTAGCCAATCTCATTTTGAAAGCGGTTACAATGGCTGGAAAGATCCCAGAGAACACATAAGTGAACACAAGAGCCGTGATGACCATAGGGATGCTGGAAAAACAGACTTGGAACCGAGGAAACAGTTTGAGTCACAGTGTCCATATTGGACTGCAGTATCGAGAAGAGTGGTGGTGGTTGTAAAATTTCTATCGAAGCACCTTTCCAAGGTGCGAGTGAAGTGTTTGACAGACCCGACGGTGAAAATTACATGGGCATCCTGGAAGTAATAAGTAAGTTTGATCCCTTTTCTCAAGTCCCACGGAGAGAAATATGGTCTTTCAAGAGTAGTAAATCCCTCATATCTTCCCCTCCACCGTTTGCAAAGAATTTATTTAACTGATGGGTGTTTGAGTTGTCACAGATCATGTGTCTGATGGGCACGCTGAAGAACGATTCCTAAGACCCGTTCCTTCTCACAGTTTTAAGAGCGACGGATGCTGACAAAGCTGTCCGCAGGGTAGCAAACGTGTCAGGAGTTGACAAAGGCTTGCAAGCTCGTATCTTAGAGCTGAATCTAGCTACAAGCTGAATCTGGTTCTAGTCAACAGCGTCAACTGCTGCATGCAGACAGCCGAATGTTTCGACTTTGGGTAAATTTTGTTCATACAGTGCAAATTTTGTTTTTCGGCTCCAAGTCAACTATTAGATCGAAGCCGCTGACTGGAGGACTGCAGGCCGATGAAAAGCGACCCAATGAAACTTCAAAATATCCCTCTGATACTAGAACATGCAGAAGCCACTGTGCAGAAATTATGTCGACGTTCATACGACGTATGTCATCGTTGGAGAGCATTGCAGAACCTGTCAGTAAAGCAAAATCACTACACAGAAAAATGGACAAACTTGAGGCCTCTTTTCTGTGCAGTATGTTGTGATATGTTGTGTGGCTGTAGGGGGGCCCAAAAAAAATCACTCAAGCTGAGGGCCTGTAATCCCCCCTGAGTAGAAGTAGGTGGACACATTAATTATAAAAAAAAAAAAAAAAACCCTCAGGCAAGAATCCTAGTAGTTTGTCATCTGTGTAACCTTGAATTTTCCAGTGCTCGGGGGGAGTGAATACTTACGCAAGCAGTACAGTTGAATTTTTCCTTTTGTTTAAAATATCAGCAAACAACTTTTTTTCTCACTCTGACAACTTAGTGTTAGAGCATGAGATAAGAACAAAAACTGGAAAATGTATAATCTGTCATCCAGACAACGCTGATGACCTTTAACAGCTTTGAATACTTTTGCAAGGCACCGTATGTACACGGTTGTGTCCATTTTAGTGCTCATCATTCAGTTTAACAGCATTGCAGTCACAACTGAAAGTCTTAACACATCGGTTCATTTCAGCTGTAAACCAGTGACTTATTTACTCATCTCCCCTCATGCTAAAGTCCATGTTCTCAACCACTGTTCTACCTGCTACCCAGCAAAGTGCCCGTGTGGACAAGACATCACTCCCGATTTTCCTACAGCGATTCATACCCCTCATTGCCAAGCATTATCAATTTATGAGCTTCTCTCATCTTTTCAAGGTAGTTATTGTAATAAACAGTAAAATCTAGTAACTCTTCATGGCTGGAAGAGACATTAAAGCACACGGACAGAATCCGGTTTTATTACCGTCAATATTCCCGTAGCTCGAGAAGAAATTAAACTCTGTTCTCAAATTTGCTGAGTGGAAAACATAGATATTTCTTGATGTCGTTTTTTTTTTTTTTTTTTACAAGTTTTGGGTGTGGGATTGAAAAAAAGGCAAAAACTCAGATGTAAAATTGTGTTTCCACTGCAAGAAGCAGGTTTTTCTTTTACACGGGACGGCGCTGGCCCAGCGCCCATCGCGATGGAGGGGTCAAACATTCGCAAACAAATGCAGCGCTGCTGTGTCACGACCCTCATTTCTGCAGCTATTGGCAGAGCAACCCTGCAGCCACAGCCCTTCTCATTATTATTTTTATTCTGTGACTAAACAAATAAAGCCCGAAAGGTTACGTTTGGGAGATGGAAACAATTTTCCAATTTCCATAATCCCTTCAATTTTTTTTTTTTGCATTGTTTTTATTTATTTTTTGATATTTTTAGGCTGTAGCCATGATAGGGAATTCATGGGCCCTCGTGGTGACATGGGTTCTGTTTCCACTTTCCGTGGTCTGTGCTCAAGGGTAGAGTCGCGGCCCAGAGCTCACCGAGAGCCATCCTGAAGCACGTCTGCCCTGGCTGTTCTCCTGCTGCCAACCAGTTAAAATGAAGCTTCTTGATTCAAGAGAGCAGGTAGTATCATGGCCTGGAACGCAGTCTTGAAGCAATAAAACTGCTGGTTCTAATCCCAGGAGGGGCTACTGTACTGCAGAACAATGAACCCTCCGCTGAGACGATCCAGCTGAATATATGAGTCAATATTGCTTAGGGCCAGGTATAGCTAAATGGTGCAGTAAAACTGTGGTAGTAAAGAAGAATCCAGGATCTGCCACAGCATTGCACACACACACACACCCCCCAGTGACCAAAACACCCCACACTCTGGGCTCTTTTCTACAACACGGGTATGGCTGTTTGATCACCAATGACCTGTCCAGAACATATGTCCTGTGGCCATGACCTAAGCTCTATCGCCAAAGCTTAAAACGGGGTAAAACCATGTTCAACTTCCCGGCTCACCAAGGATCTCCACGTGACACAGCTCCGTGAGCTGGGAAGAGAAGTCATCCGCCACGAAGCACTGTTGTTGGTCGCTCAAGCAGGGAAGCGTTGCCTAAGCAACCCAAGCAAAAACTCAGCTGTTCAAGCGCGTAAATTTGTACAATTTCAGGCAAAGCGCTGAACATCGAGTAAAACTCTGTCAAAACCCACGCGGGATCAGCACGGGGTCGTGAACTAGAACTGACACGGAGGGTGCAGCGTTGGAAGAGCACCGTGCAGTAAAATAGAGACATCCTCGCTTCTCACCTCAACGGATGGTGTAGCTGACCGTGAGCCACCTACACCGTTCGAATTCAAACAAACCCAGAGTGGCGAGTGAAGCCATTGGAGCTCCATTCCTCTCAGAGCCCAGTTCATGGAGGACTTTGTGGACTTTTGTGCGCATTTAGATCTTTTTTCCACCAAACCATAATGAGTATTATTGTTCTGCTGAACGTAATAAAGTTCTGGGCCTTTTGTCAAATTAATGTGCAATGATTTGAATACACAAAGCATATTTAACATAAGCTACTGCCGCCGCGGCTTTGGAAAGTGACCAAGTATTCCTCGCTCTGAGGGCGAAACCCGAGGGCTCTTTATAATTTACCAACCAGAGATGAATTTCTAAACCTTTTTATGTGCATATTCAGCTTTAATTGCTTTTTTGAGTAAGTGTAGTGAGGACCTTGTTTATTGCTCTCTGTGCTTCTGGCAGCAGACGGTAATAATTTAGCATAAGCAAAAGTATGTACTTGTTTACTTATTGTTAAGTGCTGCACATTCTGGCCCAAATGAGAGGAAATGAGATCATGTGTATGCCGAGGGACCCGAGGCCAAAGCCCCCCGGGGGGGGTGGAGGGGCCGTCCTGAACCACGGTTGCATTCGTTCGTATAGCTGAGGCTTTTCTCCAGAGGAGCTTACAATCGTTTCACCCATTTGCACAGCGAGGTCATTTTTACCGTGTCAGATCTGAGCACCTGAATCAAGGATTCTGAAGCAGGAGGTGGCTCTTGACCTTGGGTTCTTTGAGCGCATAGCTGCAGCCCTAACCATTGCGACACCTGCTGCCCCACTACCTGGACCACACTTGGCACACAGGGAAGAACCTGGTCTACTGGTCAGTGGCCAACTGGACCACCGCGAGGGGCAGAGTAGGAAGACCAAACATGAGACAATGTTCCATTAGAGCTACAGAAATCCAAGCAGAGACACCTGTGATGATGATGATGATGATGATGATAATAATAATAATGTATCTTTCAAAGACCTTTCTTCAAGAAACTGGATCACGAGCCCTAAGCATCAACCAGGAGTGTGGAAGGGGAACCTTGTAGGATTCTGGAAAAATCTGTACATCCACACAGTTCCATATAGAGGATACACCAGGCAGGACAGAGGTCTGCAGAGATACAGGTGATCCTACCTGACCAGGAATAAGAGGCTCCTTGTCGTCGATATCAATCAACACATCATCGTGGGGTGTTTCGCAGACCTCGTCTAGAAATGTGAAAAAAGAACAAGATCTGCATGTTTTGCACCATTTTTCACCCATTTTTCAACCGCAAACTTTGCTAAATCATTTTGGTTCTCCAAGAACCTGCTCCTCTGCTCACTGGCCCCATGGTGCATCTACCATGTTATATAGCAACCCAGCACCCCAACACCCAACGTTCACACCACTTCTTGCCAAATCCAGTCTGTTTCTTTTTTTTTTCTTCCCCACCCTGTGCAACACATCCCTGCCCAGCAGCGCATCTGCTCACCTTGATCCTCCTCCTCCGCATCCCTGTCCAGGTTCTCCGGCACGCAGCGGAACTCCTCCAGGCTGCGGATGGTGCACTGGCCTACAACAGGCTTCCGGCCAAACTGGCGGTTGTCAATCACTTTAACCACAATGGGGGGCATGTAGAGCTCCTCCTGAGGCAAGTGCTTCCATGGCGGGTGGATAAAAAGCAGGATTTTTAAACTACGAAGCAAGGAAGGTGCTGAAATATGTCCTCACAATGGCTCTATCTAAAATGCTCATCTGCATGCAATCCCGTGCATTTCCAACAATTTAATAAAATTAAATTGAGCGATTGTCCATCCTGCAGACAAACCCAGAACACCTTCACAAGGTGACACACAAAAGTGAAGACAGAGCATCACATATAACAAAGATTCTGAACACCAGTTAAATGAATGCAAAAGTGTGTCTATATAGAGGAGATCCACCGTCGATGTACCAGTGTGCTTCACGTGATGTCTAAGCGTTTGTGGAAGTGTTCACCTGACGTGAGGAAATAAAAAACTCCAAAAACACCTCATATTGGAACAAAATTATATGATCACTTTATAAACTATATATGGACTCATGGTAGTGATGCCACCTGGCACATCCTACCAATTGTCACCTTGTATTTATTTCTGCTGCACTATCGGATCAGTTACCAAGATAATGGTAAGAGTTTTTAAACCCAGGTAAAATGAAAAACAAATGCACGTAAAAACGACACCCCAAACCCTAACCTTTCCTTGCCCACTCAGACGTTTTCATAGTTGCCCCATGGTGCTCCTTCACTTTTCATGTTGAATAGTCTATATTTTATGAATGGCAGCTCTGTCTATAACCAGGGTTGACCACCTCCAACACCGGAGGCTCCCCTCTGGTTGCCCTGACACGCAAGAACTGAACTCAGACGTCATCGTGCTAAGTGTGTAGAGATGCTGTATCATCCACAACTTCTCTGGTTTATTTCATTAATCCTGCATATTGTCTCAGCAAAGTCCTCCCCTTATAACACTGAATTTTTCTTTTTTGAGGCTATTCAGTGACCCACATGAACTCCTTTCTGACCATCTTTTGGGTGCTGAACCTGGGTTTGGGAAGCACTGACTGAAGAACATGTGCATATCGGCCTTATGCTTCCAAAAAAGATAAACCTCACTGGTCGGCCGAGAGAAGCTCACCACGTCCATGAAGAGCGTGTTGATGTCAAAGTTGGGCTTCTTCTTGGCGTTGCGGATGACGCAGGACTGCACGATCACGCCGCCGCACTCCACTAGCAGGCTGGGCGACATCACGCTGGCCAGCTGGAAGCTCTTCAGGTTGCGTACGCCCCACGCCAGAATCTGCGGCCACACACATACACACTCGGTACATTTTCCACCTGCCTTCACTGACCGCTTGGCAGCTACAAACACACAGTAACCCTCACAGAGTGGCCAGTGAACCTGAACGTGCCTTTGGACTGCAGGAGGAAACCAGAAGACATGGAGAAAGGCCACACAGACATGGGGAGAACATGCAAACTCCACACAGAGGGAGGAAGCTGGATTCAAACTTAAACCCAGGTGCTGCAAAGTGGCAGCACTAGCCACAGCCTCACCATGCCAACATACATACAATTTATACCATATATAAATATTGATTCATTGTGTGTATTATTATGTACTGATGTTCTGCATTAGTTTCTGTTTCTCTAAGATGTTCTAGAAGCAAATGATGAAGAGCAGGTTCCTGAAAGTAGGCTCCAGTCTTGTCAAAGGGACGTGCGTGTTGGAATTAGACACAGTGCCCATCAGCAAGAGGGTGGAAAGGACTGAAGGGACCTGCTGATCCAGAGAAGAAGGATCACATATGGGGATGAAAGTGATCAATATCTCTTGAATACAAACTTCACACTGTTGCCTCCAAAGAACCAGGGTTGACCACCTCCAACACCAGAACCCAGCTAGAGCTCAAGGTACAGAACAGAACAGCATGTCACATCAGTGACAGTGACAACGTTGAGCCAAGCATGGCAGAGGGTGTCACCAGCACCCTCTATAAATAACTATAGGACAGCAGAGTAAAGGTGCCAGCAGGTGGCGCAGTGGTTATAACAGCTGCCTTGGACTCAAAGGAACCACCTTCTGGTGTAGAACTGTTGACTATGGTACTTACCCTGAGTTGAGACAATAAAAAGTTGTCCCATGTTGTATAAATGGGTCAACTGCTCTATGTAGTTTACCCCACCTGATGACCTGACATAGCACTGCTGCCTCACAGCTGCTGGACTTCTGGGTCTTGGACCTGAGTTCGACTCCATCTCTGCGCGTTCTGCATGTTCTCCCCACGTTCGGGAAATACCACCCAAGCGTCGGCCGAGTCGACCGACCGAGCGTTTGCGCTCGTCCTTCCCCGGATGACATGTGGAGTACGACTGGTGGCCATTTGAGGAGCCCAGCGGCATGAGATAGTTGACTTACCTCAATGGCGGTGCGCTGCAGGACTGGCTTGATGCCCTGGGGCACCACGTAGATGTTGGGTCCACGCTGGGGGGGAGGGTAGGGCAAGTCTGAATCCGAAGGCTGGAGAAGAAACACGGGGAGGAGAGTCGGAACCACATTACCAACATCAGCCCTGTTCAGTCCTTTAACAAACCTAGATCAGATGGAGCTGGAAGAGCAACGCTTATCAAGAACAGCATGCAGTTAAAAGTGTTCATCCCTCATATACATTTATTTTCTTAGCTAAACACAGAATGTAACGCGGAACGTCAGGATCGGAGTGTAATAAGCGTAATAAGTCCGCGCTGAAATTTTGTGCGGTGAAACGAAGCGTAAATTTAACAATGTGTTCGGTGTTTCGAAGGCAAGACGTTAACACGGCATTAAAGAATAAAAATAAACATTTGCGACCGCGAGGAGAAAGTTGGCGCAAAAGTCATTAATAACACACACAAGTCAGTGTCGGGGCACCGCGGTCCAGCCACAAACCAGGGGAGCGAAGAGCTTACTGGAGGACTGAGGTGTCCGGGGTTTCCAGCCACACACAGGGTGCAGGCCGCTCGGGAACGTGGGACAGACCACCATGCATCACGCCTGCTATATGTTACATGGGTTATAAGTACAGCTCATCCTCACATGACCAAACTGACTTGGGCACGAGGGTCAACCAGCTGCAACCAAGGAATTTTACTCAATGTTTTGAGTAAACGATTTTTGGCGATTATTTTATTTTATTTTCAATCAAATGTGTTTAATTTTGCTCAATCCTCTCCCACCAGGGAGAAAAATGACTTATGGGGGGCTGGTGCTAAGAATACAATGATCCTCTGCATTTCTGAACTTGCGTAAAATATTTTTGTACTCAGAACCGAAGGCTTGGAAACCACATCAGATGCTTATTTTTTCACTTAGGGTTTCATTTCATGAAAAAAGTAATAATAACCATGATACCATCTAGGATGATGGTGCAGCATTTGTGACGCTTCCTCACAAAAACTGCACTCACAAAATATTTCCAGTTTTAATTTTATTTGAACGTTTGAGCTACACTTTGCTGTTTTTTCCCTTTTTTCACAGACGTGCTGGAAAATATATGAAAAAATAATATTGCGACGCACCGGACAGCCGGGACATTCCAGCATTAGGCGACCTGAGATCTGGGCATACAAAGATGAACAGTAGCGGGTTTAGGACAACAAGGTTGATGTATCTTAAAAGTTTTGGCCCATCTACAATCATCCCTCAATTTAGGTGTCTAACTGGTGTGTGAAAAGGAGGCGTTGTGCAAAAACGTGTAAATTGAGACGGCCGTTTACATTATTTTTCTTTATTTAAAAAAAATAATAAATTATGATGCTTCCCAGCACCTCCAAAAACCCCAAAAGTGACTTTCCCAAGATCACTAAAACACTGTCAAATAATACAACACATGCAGCTCAGCACACATGGGATCATCATGCAGTACACACACCTGGGGCTCTGGCGCGCACACACACACACACACACACACACACACACAATAAGGTGATCTGAGGTGAATATAACATGGTCTCACATTTACAGTAAACCAAGTTTATTGCTGGAGCTCCTCTTAACTTTTGTTGCTCCAGCTGCTTGAACCTGAACATTATGTTCGCCTTTCCCAGGGTCCAGCCCTCCTTGATGTATCACCTCCCTCGTAAAAGGTGTATACAGTTTGTATATGATGTCCCTTCTAAGATATGCAGCGTGCGCACACACAGGCAGGGATGCTGCTGTGCCAGCACACACACCCACATCACACCCACATCACAGCATACCGGCGATCCGTGTGTAATTTACGTTTTTTTACGCATTTTTACACATTTGGATTGTAAGGTTTAGAATTTTTGGTTTTTTCTTGAATTTTTTTAGCCAGAGCACGTTGTATCAAGCAGTTCAACACGTAAATTGAGTATCAGTTATAAAAATCGAATTGTGTTCCCGCAAAAATGTGTTGGGTGACGGCAGGGAAATCGAGGGATGACTGTACCAAATGCACTGAGGGATTAAACATACTGGAACCTTAACAGTAGTGTATGTTTCCCTTAGAGTTATGGGTTCTCACAGCTGGGTTCTCACAGCTCCAGCAGCAGTGGCAGGTTGGCAAAAACCACATGAGCTAAATGGGGCAGCCAGGAGGTAAAGCCATCGTCTGCAGGCCGGGCCCCAGCAGGGCTTTCCTGTGGAACCAGGTACATCCCTCCCCTCGTGTCCAATGGAGCAGCAGGACTGACACCACAGAATGTCAACGTGCCAAAAAGGCGGTGCCAGGGCTTGCGGTGCCTTGACCGCCTGGTCTCTAACCCAACTACCCACCATGACAAACCAAAAACCAGCCTGGACAACTGTTGCTGTCGGTCACATGACTAGTGCAACAGACACATCATAGAGCACTACTCTATGTTTTGGGGGGAAAAGTAAGACTGCAAGGCAGCATGTTGTGTAGTGGTTAAAGCTGCTGTCTTTGGACTGTGATGACCCAGGTTTGAATCCCAACTCCTACTGTCAAGGTACATCCCCTGAACTGATACGTTAAAAATTATTTAGCTGTACAGGTAAATCATTGTAAGTTGCTTTGGCAAAAAGCATCAAATAAATTAGTAAAAGGAAAAATGCGTTTAGGTTGAAGGGAGGGCTGGCAGGTTATGATCCCACCCCCCCTCCCCGTAGGGCATTTTCTCAGCTGTCTTCTAAGATGATGCAATGGCTGCATAGGTGAAGATGACTGAAAGGAAGCACTGTACCCATTGCTGCAGATTCTCAGAGAGGAACCCTGGGAGGACAAGCTAGGACCCCCCAGAGAGCAGTGTGCACAAAAAAGGAAAGGAATGGGTGGCAGGAGAGAGAGGCACAGAGATTGTTAACATCCTGTAGAGCAAATAAACCCAGAATAAGCATCTACATCATACAAGTTATGCTCTAAATCTGACTCCATTGTTAAAAAATGACTGACATCAGTACTACAAATACACGCTTGCTGTACACAAATCTCTAGCAATACCCTCGCCTCATAAATATTACTTTTTGCGAGCTGTGTTGAAAATGATGCACGAAATAACAGTCGTTTTTTTAAATCTCTAATTATTAAGTCATTCAGTTCTTTACTTGAACTAAAGCAAATCACATCTGCATGGTGATACTAACCTCATCCAAAACATAGGTCGAGGCTGGAATCTCCCCCTGAAAGACAAGGATGGTAGAGATTTAAATGAAACACAAAGTCTGCACAAGGAACATGAATAACAGCAGAACTCTGTCCATATAAGCATTCATACCTTGAAGACTACAGTGCACATTTCTGTTGATATAGCTGGCTTTTCTCCATTCTTATCAATAACTACTTTTCCTAAAGCAGGGCAACGTCCCTCAAGCAGGTGTGAGGCAGCGAACGTCGCGGCTCTTTTCAACAAAATTTATTTTTATCCAGTGATTTTCTCATCGAGCAAAGAGGAAAAACAGAGTTGAAAAACATGCCTGGGAGTGACAGGGAGCAGCAGTAATATACAGTACAATAGTTCCTTGGTTTCCAAACCTTATTCAACCCTGAAAACGTGCCAGATACCAAATTTTTAGGGTACTGAGTGCCTATTTCCCATTATTTTACATGGGAATAAAAAATAAATAATTCACTCTCAGACCATCAGAAAACACCTGTATAACTATCAGCCCACGATGTCAGCATGACAAACACTGTAAACACCAGTTTCCTATTGAGAAAACACTTAACGTGGTCATGAATGTGGACATTTGTACCGCAGCACAGTGTGTGCAGCACAGCACACTTCACGTGTTAGTCACTGCGTCACACGGGAGACGAGAGGCCACACGTCGGGTTTCGCAGCCCCGCTTTATCTTATGAGATGCTGAATAAAGGGAATAAACGTGTCAGTTATCCACCATGTCGCCTCTTTGTTTCACACAACGGGAATTTTAATAAATAGGTTTGTTTTAAAAATGAAACCTGCAGTAAACGTGGTGATGTGACGTGTTCAGACTAAGTAAAACAGGCGGAAACAGCTGACAACACCAACGCTGCACATCTGGCTTCAGATAGATTCACAGTAAAAAAAAAACTGCAAAAACACAGTAGAACTTATGGCAATACATACAGTATTATTTTATTACAGCACACTATATGGTACTGTATGGTTTTTATTTGTCCATTTTTAAAAAATTTTTAGATTTGTATTCACGTTTTGATTTTCTTTATTATGGATAAGCTTTGGATAAAAATTATTTAGAGAAAAAGTTTCCATTTGGATAACAATATGTAGATATTAAAAGAGCCATTATAGCAAAAATTTGGAAAGAAAGTTCAGATATCAAGGGAATGCTTTACTATATTATCATATGCTATGTTACACCGTACAAAGTTAAAGTTACACTAAACCATATATATGGGAATCAGGGACAATGCCAGCTGTGGAGAGGAAAAAAAAGTCCCAAATAATTTGTCACAAAGCCCCATGAAAACAGGGGGAACACACAAACTCCCCTCAGACTGAACCGGGTTCAGATCCAGGCCCTGTGTCACTGACATTACTCGCTGGACCACTGTGCCACCCACCAAGGGTGTTTCTCATGCATGGAAGTCAGGTAGTGGCACCTGACCAATTTGTTTCCTTCAGAATGTTAAATGGACATGCTGTAATGTTTTCGTAAAGTCATTCAGAGCCGTCACTCATTGATCTTAAACAGGGCACACGAGCAGTCCCAGCTGCAACACGCAGCATAAGTCATCCATCAAACCCACTAAGCTTACAGTCCAAAGTTACACTGAAACAGCCCAAAACTTCGTCATTCACCTACAGGGCAGGTGTATTAATAAGAAGCTTGGGTGTGTTTTTCTTCCTGCCCCGACCTCCTCCTGAGCTCAGGTTGCAGCTTGCAATGTGTTTCCAATTTTCCCTCCATTTATGCATGAGATTTAGAACCTCCCCAACTCTGGACAGGTCTGAGATGATTTGATCCATTTCATTATTATGCTAATTTTTATTATCATTAATATGCTATTCAGCAACTAATAAGGTGGCTGAATGAAAGGAAATGAGTGTATTTAGCTATAGATTAGGCCATGATCTGAGGTCATTTCCACCGCTTCCCAGTAAAAATCCATGGGCTTGCAGTGAGCAGCATTTTTACTTTTGCGTTACTGCATTTTTCACTGCAGGGGGTCCGCAGCTGGTGTAGTGGTGAGATCTGCTGCTTCTGAATCCTAACTCCTGCTGTAGCACCACTGATCAAAGAATTTACCCTGAATGAAATGAAATGGTACCCTTTACCGCAACTCTAACCACAACCTCTAACCCTAAGGTCTGCTGCCTCTGAATCCTACCGCCTGTTGTAGTACCAATGATCAAATTGACCCTAAACTGAATGAAATGATACCCCAACCCTAACCCCTAAACCTCACCGCTAACCCTAAGCCTAAAAGCGACCCAGCTGCATTTTCCTTTGGAGAAAAGTGTCAGATAAATGCGTGTATTTACTGGATCTCTGCACACGGCTGTCCACGTGTGCACCCTGAAGATTCAGTGGTCGTCGACGCGTTTACTCGCGCGTATGAATCCATTGCATCGCTACATGTATTTCCATTCACGCCACTTTTTTTTTTTCTGCAAAAGATTCATTGTGTAAGCCAGGTCTCCCAGAGTGTATCAGTGTCCCCAGGTAGAACCATGGCCTCCACTGAGCCTGTGTGTGGGTGGCTGAGCAGAGCTATAAGTGTATCATTTAATTCGATTTCCCCTGATTATCCTCTTCTAAGTGAAGCCAGCTGGGCCACCGGCTCTGGGGAGGGGAGGAGGGTCTCTGCCAAAGACCATCCCGAGCCGTCCGGCCGTCCGCTCGCATCCAGATAACAAGGGCCGATCCGGCTGCAAGGTGCTGCGTCCAGCGATCCCATCCTGGTTGGCCAGGAGTGGAGCGCAGGGCTGTAGACAGCGGGATGAGGGTGTGGTACAGAGAGGGGGCGGGAGGCACTAAAGAGGGACTGACCTCCTGACCGGGGATGTGATGGATCGCGGGCTGTGGGAAAACAGACAGAGAGAGTCGACTTAATGAGTCTCAAATGAAAGCAGTGACTTCATAGGACATTATTAAATTAGGCCCGAACTGCTGGGAAAGTGGCCTGTTCACATGTGAACACACACGCATCAGAAATCAGGGAGCGAGCCCTCCGGGACCCCTGTGAAGCGCGCGTCTGCCAGGGCCACAGCCCGTTCATACGGGGGTGGGGGGGGGCACTGCACTTTCACCTCCTACTGTACCAGTAGGGCCATCGTGACGGTTGCGCTCGAGACGCCGGTAGCAGTTCCACACGCTGAGTTTAAGTCGAAAACAGAGCAGCGGGGCAATTCGCCGCTCGCGCGCGTGTGTCCAGGAAGACAGGTGTCTCGCGAGGAACAGCTGGTTTATACGTGTCGCCGCGAGGAGAGCAGGGATGAGCGAGGACGACGAAGGCAGGGTAAGAGTGGCCTTCGAGAGCTAGGAACCGGCAAATAAAGTTCCGCCCGACTGGCAGATCCAAAGTGTCGCTTCGTGCTGGTTTCTCCTCGAAAACACGTTTAGTTGTTCCAGAAAAGATATATTTTCCTGTCCACGGGGGATGCGCGTTCTGCCTACTCTTCACGTGTCACAGACGGAATAACATCCAGAAGGAGGTGAAACGCAGGCGTGTGAATCACTTCAGCACTTTGTGCCGTGATGAATGACAGGTGAGGTGTGTGCCATCGTGGGGGGTGGGGGGGGGTGCGTATGGACAGGGACGCAGCTGCCGGCGTCGTCCTGCTCTCACCTTCTCTCTCCGAATGAGGTGGAAGGCTGCCAGCAGGTCGCCGGCCGGCTTCCCGTTCAGCTCGATGGGGTACCAGGCGAGGAGCGGGGGCTGGCCCACGGAGGGTTGACACACACACCGGCCCATGAACTCATCTGCCCCCTGGAGCGCAGGGACAGAGCAGAGCGGTGGGCACAACAATGTGACAAACAGAGTTTGAAAACCCAACTTGTTTTCATGCAACTGATCATCTCGGTTTGAACACATTTCGCTGCCCGGGAGATGAAGGAGGTACAGAAACTAATACTGTTTTAACGCACACTTAATAATATTTGTGACAAAATTAATTTTCTTAGCTGTTTTTTTTTAACTTTATCTTTTCATTGTTTTGTTTATTTATCATTAATAGCTTCCTGTTCAGCAAAGGGTCACGGAGGTCCGGAGTCTATCCAGGAAGCACGCCGTGCGAGAAAAGATGAACCCTGGACGGAGACATCTTCGCAGTTTGACTCAAGGATGTTTGTCAGGTTAAAAAATGAAGCTGATAGGATGGCTGCCTATGTCTTTTATTCTGCAAAGCACGTGGATGCTGCGCTGTTAGGGGGTCTTCGTAACGTTGCTAAGAAATGACGCTCGACGACCTTAATCTGAGTGCCAGCTTTAGGCCTTGTTCAGCACAGCGTAAGGGGATCTATGATATTAAAGCTGTTTATATATGATTTAAATAAATTGAGTTAAACGTTAATAAACCGCTGAGGGACAAAAATCTTTTGGGTTTGAGACGCCAAGATGTCTGACAGCAGCAGCGATGCTGTCGTACAGAACAAAATACCCACTAGAGAAGTAAAGTGACTAGACAACAAGCAGGTCATTGCACTGAATGACAAGTCCGTTGAAAGAAAAAGGATAAATATCTTCATAAGGTGGGGCAGCACTTTTTTGGCCACGTTTTGATGTTCACCTGTGCTGATGGACACAACACTTCATGCTTCACCATAGTTCTCAACGCTTCCTAGTATCAACATAAAATCAAATACAGTCCTCAAGAAGAACAACTAGAAGGGAGACTGTTACTGTCCTGGGTGTACCCAAGGATCCACCCCCAACTGCCCAAGGTGTCACACTCACGTAGGTGTCTTGGTCAAAGAGCTCCACGACAATTCTGGGCGGGTTGTGCTCTGTGACCTGAGGATCCCCGAAGATCTCAATTTCGTAGAAGATAAGGGTCTGGTCCCAGGTGGGGTTGAGGGTATTGCGGATGGTCACTGTCTTTTGACTTTGATGAAGGAAGGACACGATGGCATAGGGGTCTGCAAAGACACATTTCCAAGGTAGTGGTCAAGTGACATTCCTGGTTAGAAACATCAGTTAGATGTTCAGAATCGAAGAACGAGTTCGTCTGGGCGACCTGGGAAACACCTATAAGCGGAGGAACCGGAAGTCTGGAAGATCTCTGAGGATTGTCGCAGAACAGCCAGGAAGACACGGCGCCCCGTTTCCTACTCAAATTTATTAACTGGAAAAAAATGAAGAACCAGATTCCAGCAAATGCTTAAAACTTTTCACTAGTACTCTAGTTACCCCCTATTGAGAGCTGAAGCAGTACCAAGCCATTAAGCTGCAAAAGTATGGTGTCGTGCGTGCAGGTATTTTGCCGGGGTGTGTGTGTGTGTGTGTGTGTGTGTGTGTGTGGGTGTCGTGTAACCAAAACAGATACGCAACGATAAAACGACGCAGCTGCTCGGTCTGCTACCGTAACCCTTTCTTCCAAGACAGAGCTGCATGTGAAGATATTAAAAAGAAGAAGTGACACTTTCAGCCAATTTTAGCCCAAAAATCAAAATTTTCCATCGATTTCTGGTGCATGTGTGTGTGTGTGTGTGTGTTTTTTTAGCTGAGCTTTTTTTTACTTACATATACCAAAGAAGGAAAATAAAACACAATGACATCCACAGCCTAGGAATGCCTACGATCATCTTCAAAGTTTATTATTGCAGGCCATGTAAAGAGGCTCGGCGGGATTGTTTGGCCTGGAAGAAAAGAGGGACGTGTTTCCCAGCGTTGGTCACCTAAAATAAACAGTGAAGTAAACAAGCCTTCGGGAGGAGGTTCCATTCCGCAGGAGTCAGTTTGCAGCGCTGGTGTCGCAAGAATGGAATCGGAGAGTGTAAATAAATACTGCGGGACGAGTCCCACCACCGACTGGAGACGCAGTGGACTCGGGGGTGGGGGGTGGACACACACGGCGTGTAGACTTTGGATCGGGGAGGACCGTATGTTGCGACCAACAAAGCTATGTTAAATTTTACCCGGTACCCCCCCCCCATATCAGTATTTATCTTTGGATCACGTTTTAGTGCCACGTCTAGAAAGAGGAGTAAGTGATGTCAGCGCTAACCCTCCTCTGTACCTTCTTCTGCTGTGAGGACACTACGGACGGAATTATTTGTTGAATACCGAATTATTTGTTGTCAAGCGGGTACGTTGCGTGGGCAACAGGAGAAGCCGCAAAAGTGAGACGGTGCTCTTTAGAGTCAGCGGAGACAGCGGCGTGAGCGGCAGGGTTGCGCGACGTGAAGTCCCACCCAATGTACAGTTTTTCCTCTCGGAACCTCATGCACCGGGCTGCTCTCTACTTAAGCAGAGCCCGAAAATAGATGCAAAATAGTTACATGCACTTCCCACTGTGACTCAGAGGACTAAGGGTTTGCTGAGGAGGAAAAGTATGGCGGGTTAGTGATGTGGTGTCTCCGAAGGCCATGTGATGTGCAAAGGAGACGTGCCTGTAAGGGCTGCTCTCTCCTTCATCTGCTTTTGTGGGATTGTGGGATCAGACTCCGGCCTTGCCTTCCACGATCTCTTCAGAAGCGTGATGAATATAATACTCTGTCTCTGCGATCGCCTCTCTCTCCCTCTCTCTTTCTCCCCAAGAAGTTTCCATGGCCCAGACTGTTGGTCTGCTAAAGCTGCATGTGACGTCCAAAAAGGCAAAAGCCTACGTATTGTGCGTTTCTTCTCCACCGAGTCCAATACCATCACGTTGAGAGACAGGCGTGTTGAGCGACTCGGGTTCCAGAGCGAAGGGTGCCCCGTGCGTCTGTAAAAGATCTGACCAGGCCCTTTCGCCAACTGTCCAGCACAGAGAGGGGAATACAGCTGCGGCCTGAGGACATCGGCAAGGAGCCTCTGCAGTGGAAACTGGCAGTCAGTAAGTTTCCACAAAGGCTTCTCTAATATCCATAACATAGTCAGCCTCAGAAGTGTCTCAAAGGCTCTTTACACCGATTCACTCGAGCTGACACTTCTCTCCAAAAGAGTTACCCATTTCTACAGTATCAATCCAATGTAAGTACCACGATCACGGGACCTACAGCAGGTGGTGGGGTTTGAACCTTGGGTCCTTCAAGTGTAATGCAGGGGCTCCAACCCCAATGCCACCGGCTGCCTCATACGCATCCCGCACTGAGCAGCTGTACTTAACATTGAAACGATCGACCGGCCACGATGAGAGCTGCTGCCGCCCCCTTGAGCAACGCCCCAGCGTGACACGTACAGCGTCTCGAAGACGATTCACGTTGCAACCTATGCCAGCAGCTTGAGGTGAAGTTCCTCGCTGAGCAGATAAGTCTGACCAGGCAGTGGCACAGTAGTTAGAACCACCCTGAAAGGACCCAGGACTGAATCCCACCTCCTGCTGAGTGAGGTGCGTCCCTACTGCTGCGTTTACTCTATAAGTGGGTAAATCACTGTAAGCAGCTTAACACTACAAGCTGCTTTGGAGAAAAGATAAAAGGCGCTGAGATTTAAACCAGCTGCAGTCGAAGGTTACGACTGGTGGAGATGGAGGGGAGGCAGGAGGTATATATGTAGCAGGTTGTGTTTGCAAAGCTGCGATGCCCATGAGTAATGTGCTTTAAGGAATACCTACCTCCGTCCAGGGCCTTCGCTAAAAGACGTGAACACAGAAGATTTTTCTGCCAAACACCTTTCGTGTCTCGAATGGGAAAGTAGCTTAAGCCGCTTTAGGCAAACATGCTGGCTAAATGACCGAAGGTAACGTGCCAGCCAGGACACGGTCTACCCACGGCGCGTACGTGACCCATAACACCCAACGTATGCCCCCCGCCCGGCCCCGCCCCGCCCCGCCCCAGACCCATCGAACGCACAGGATCCGCTCAACCTTTTCCAGCCTGGGAAAAATGACTCAGACGCGGCGCTTTCGCTCAGCTGTCGGCTGCAGCTTTTCCCCTCTCGCGGCCGTAAATCACGAAAAACCCCGGCGTTCCCAGCAGCCCCCGGGTTTTTCCCTCCGCGCTGGCTCTGAGCCTCCAGGCTCGTATTTTACACCACCTTACGTCAGCACCGCAGATTACAGCTCCCCGCGAGTCTGTTTGAGTTTTATTTTTAAAGCGCCTCCTTGTCGTGCTGCACTAACCTTTTCACAGCTGATTAATAAAGAACTTTAAGGTCTTTTCTGTTCGCCGTTCCCTGGATTATCCTGCCCTGTTTGAATCTGGCTCTCCGCGGACATTAGCAGCTGGAAAAACGGCCCCGCATCGAGAACCGGCACGCAACACAGGGGCGTGTGACGTGCAGCGAGGCCGCCGTGTTTCTTCGTGGGCCTGCAGCCCTGATGTTCATTGTCTTTCCGGAGGTTCGGGTCACGTTTCCGCCAAGCAGGGTCTTGAGCTTGGTTCGAGGGGCAGCCAGACCGCGGAGTGGATCGAGAGGCAAAGCAAAGGACTCGTGTCTGAACGTCGGGAGTAAAGGTGCAGCGGCATCTCAACGTTCTCCTCGAAAGCGAGTTCGCCGCAAGCTGCCTGCCGCGATTTGCCCCATGCCATGCCATCAACTGTGTCGATTCCGGGTAAAAACCGCCACCAAGGGCACTGCTGCGGGAGGGAAGGGTCAAATCTGTCTTCTTCAAGTCTGAAGGCAGCAGGTCTAACCATCGCACCACCTGCTGATCCTACCCCTACAGTTAAACTCCACTTATACTTTTTTATTTTTGTGTGTGTGTGTGGGGGGGGGCACATTTGTACAAGATACGTATTTCAGTTTGTGGTTTGGATCTTCCAAGAAAGCCAAACATATTTTGAATAAGGAAATCAATTGAAAGCTTCAACAAATGTTTGGTTAGCCTGACCCACAACTATGTTTGTCAAAGAAGAGTCCTGTAATAACAGGAAAGTAGGGAAAAATTCAGGGGATACTTGCCGTTCTGGCATATACCGTCTGTGAAGGTCCACTTGGGCAGATGCCTTCAACCGAGAGAACGTGCACAGAGTACGTGACACCCGGCGGGGTACGTTCGGCAGCCGAACGGCTTTCGCAAAGGGCCCAAAAGCCGGGATGCTTCCAGGGCCTCAGTCCTGCAACCTTGAGGTCTCATCTCCCTACCTCCTCCTGCTTTACTGTGCACCTGGTGCTTTGCTCACCTGAAAAGCTGTCCTTGTCCATGGCAATAAGGTCCCGGGCCTGGTACAGGTAACAGCGGAGGTGGTAGCGAGTGCCACCTGTGGAACACATTAATGGCAGTAAGACACAGGGTGGCGGGAGAAAAAGATTCCTGAGAACCCTCACTACCTGCGGTTTCAATTCACACTGACCCAAAACAGGTACAACATTAGATCCCAGGTATGACAACATCGGTACTGTGCAGTACCCTCAAAATCCCAGGCCTCTCTTTATCCCCCGGGGGGGGGCATCGCTCAGACCTCCTACCGTGGGCTTCAACTCTCACCTTCTGTCTTATTGAAGGAACCTGGCCCACCTTTTCTCGCTTTCTGAGAAAATCAAGTTTGATTCGCATCACTTTCTGATGCGTTACTCTGTTTTGTTACAAATTCTGCGTGGCTTCACAGAAGTTCTTGGTCTTCCTGAATTGAATGACGTTTATGTTTGAAAATGTGTCTGTCTCCCAAAATCCAGAAGTCCCTGAGCGGCAGTTTTTGCTCCTGTAGATGAACGTGTCCAAGTGAAAATGCAGGTGGCCTCAAACTACATGCAGACATTTGGGAAAGCTGGCGCTCGAAGCGGCCCAGGTGGTAGAAGAAGCGATGGGCATCGCACTGCGAGGGCTGAGAATAACCCTGCGTTCAGTATTTCAACTTAACTTACAGTCAAAGAAGCAGGAGATGGTGGGCCGGTTCACTCCGAAGGTGGCCGTCACTGATTTGTCATCGTTCTTGTCATCTGTCACACTTGTCTGATGGGGGGGACAAAAACATCCAGGGTGAAAAATCAGATCAACTAACTAAAATTTCCTCCACATTTGCTGCTGCCCATCTAAGTTTCTCCCACAGTGAAATGAAGACGACGGAGAAACGCAGAACCGGCCGCTTTAGGGTCTGAAAACGACATATTCTGACAGAAAACAGGTGTGAGAAGCACAAAGGCTCAGCTGTATATCCCTTACAGGAACCCAAGAAGAAATTTCCACCAAGAGCAGCAAAAACAGTCTATTATGCCCAACAAGTGAAAAACATTTAAGAACAAGTTTACTTCTAATGGAACAAAATTACGGGATCACATTATGTCAGAGAAAATGAATTAATACAGGCATTCATTGTGGCTTTTTGAAAAAGTAAAGGACACAACGCAGGGGAAAACGCACTGCTGTCACACGGCGCACTTGAGAATAGCCGTAAGTTCTCATTTTTGAAAGCTGAACGTCTTCCAGCGGAACGGAGAAGGACGGACCGCATCTACCCAGCTTTTCATTCCGCACGGAACATGGAAACTTGAAGTTGTGCCCCTGTCCGTTAAACAGCGAAGATGCTGCCAGGTCCCTGTACCACGCAGCTCCACCCCCCTTCCCACCCCCCGCCTGTTGGCTCCGCTCCGCCAGCACGTCACAGCAGCGATGAGATCATGTCTGAGGCTCTTTCTTGCCAACACAGGAGCCCCAGTCTTAGTCGCTGCACAGCCAGGTTACAACCAGCAGGCTGCCACAAGGTGGTCTCCTATCTTTGCACCGAGGTAACAGCATGGTAACTTTACTATGGCGAGAGCTAGGGCTTTGCTCAAGAGTACTACAGCAAAACCCTGGTCCTTCAGCTGCAAGGGAGGAGCTCTGAATACTTCACCCCCTGCTGCCCCAGTTCATTTTATTTTCAAAATGTCTGCCGCACGTGTGTGTGTGTGTGTGTGTGTGTGTGTGTGTGAGAGAGAGAGAGAGACTGCTGCAGCCCAAAAAGGGTAGTGAGAAGGAACAACTGAAACACACTAATAAACACTGCTGATACACACCTGTCCACAGGGTCCTCATCTCCATCCCAGGGAGCAGAAGGGGCCGTTTGGAGAAGAGACCAGAGACAGAACTTCCCCTCCCTCCCCCACTCTGCTGCCACCCTGCGAAGCCCCCACCGCGTTTGTAAATACGAGCAGCTTCACCTCGATTTTGGTCTGCTTGTCCTGCTCCTTAAAAGAACCACAGTATGAACTGTAAGAAGCTGCGATACTTTAATGGTGAGAATTTTATTAATCATCTAGACCAAGGTGGGGCAGCAGGGTGGCACAGTGGGGATCGTGCCACCCCACACCACCTGGACTGCTCCGTCCTAAGTCTGCATCCTCCTCGTTCTGAGTCAAGTTGGCACGTTCTCACGCGTCCGTGTGGACTTCTTCCAGTTGATCTAGATTCCTCCCAGGGTCCAAAGCCATGTGTTCAAGGGTAACTGGTCACTCTGAACTGTCCATAGTTTGTGGCTACACTGCAATGGACTGGCATCGCTAATCCTGTAACAATTTGTGGAGATAAGTTCTAACCACAGAACCGTGTCATCCTTCCAGCAGACTAACGTCAGCGTGTGTTAACAGCCCCCCCCCAAGGCCTGGCCCTTTCTGTCTGCTGCTTTCTTGTCGCAGAACGTCCAGCAATTCAGTCGAGAGACCCAGCAACACAGAGCACATCCTCACCAGTGCCAGCGCATACCAGAGCAAACCAAAAAAACCTCGCTTCTAGCAGCCTGGTCCAGAAGCTCAACCTGGCCAAGCCAACGCAGAGTGATATGCCAGGGTGTGGAACTCAGCAGCAACCAGTGCCCATGACCTCTCTAGAGCTTCGAATTTCTCAGTGTCACACTTCTACCCTCAACTCACAAATCCTCGGCACAGCTAGGAGACAGTGAATCCGTCCCTATAAATCTGAGCCGGCTCTGCGCCACCTGCCAGAGACCCCCAGCTGCTCACCAGTGAACACTCCAGGGCAAAGATGGCTGCGGGCCCAGTTTTCTCCAGCGGCTCCATGCGGCAACGCCAGCGCCGTCGCCGGAACGAGTCTGTCTTCCGCTGCTTAAGGTGGAACTTCCAGCCGAATAAGGAGGCGTATTCCCAGCCCTCGCGCTCCGACTCATCTGGCCTTTGCTGTGAGGAGACGACAAGACACAACACAGGGCGTCAGCTGAGGCTCGACAACCACGCCGCGTGTGAGGATGCTTGGTTCTCCACCAGAGGAGTGAAGGTCTGTCTCAGGAGGCCACAGGGTGTGACAGGAGCGACTGTGAAATACTACAGATGGTACGGGGAAGAACCTTAATCACAACTGGTAAATGGGCAATTTTACTCTGTTTTACTCCAGCCTGAAGATGGTGGAATGTTTTCACTGGAAGAGGAGATGCCCCTGTTGTCACCACAGCTTTGTGGGAGTTCCAAAGGCTGCAGAAGGAGGGACGTCTTAGAGGGACGTCTTTTGACAGGTAGAAACAGGACATGATCCGCACAAAGGCTCAAAAAGTAGCAAAAATGGCGCACAAAGGCAGCCCGGAAGCTTCCTTTCCTTCAAATCGGAAGTTTCTCAGACCCTTCCCATCTCAAATGGAGAGCGGTGGGCTACCTTCCTGTTATGAAAACCCGATGCTGTACGTTGCTTTGGGGAAAGAAGTGAGGGAAACAACTCACCGAATTTGTTAGAAATTCTGTGAACACCGAGCGCCACCCTGAGGTTGACATGCAGAATGCATCTGACTTGGGGGGGGGGGGGGGGG